>OW804095.1:24767301-25367301 GCA_942159475.1 Sthenelais limicola
AATCTAAGCTGAAGAAAAAAAGGTTTAATATCAATACGAAATGCCGAGAAAACCATTACAAGTTGCTATTGTGAAGTCCTATATCTTATAAAGGTTCCATCGGTATTAGCATTACCATTACCATTAGGATCATTAGTACCATATCGACCCCATATACTCAAGGCACTTTATATTCGCTAGCCTTAGAAGAAGTAGGTTGAGCAATGGCCACCTCGCTGCAGGGACCAGTATATACGATTATATAGGCACTATAGCAGCAGCATAAGAGCTGCTTATTATATTAGCAGGAATAGGTATTATATTTGTCTTTTTCGTTTTTTTAAGCATTATATATATGGGTAAGATTTTCAGAAAATGTACAATTCGCCTTCGTATCTGTCTCTCAAATAGCCCACATTTAAGACAGAAATGAGCTTCAAAATGCAGTTTAACATAACAGAACTGATACTTTAAATCAATGCGATACCAAATGTACTCAGATATACCCGGTATTCTTCATTGTTAAGCCTAATTCAGCAGAATTTCCTAAATGTGTAGAGCTGCCAATTGTACATTCTCTGAAAATCTGACCCTCATAGACATCTATGTGATGTGTTAAAGAAAAGTGAGTCACCAATAGCACAAAATGGATTTTGAGATAGCATCATATTTGAAAAGATGAGATTAAGGTGATTCCAATTATGGTAAACATAAGGACATTTAATAAGTATTTCCGTATTTTAAGTTTGATATTTTTATTTTTGAAAAAGAAGTTTGTAATATGTGCGAGTGGACAATTGCTAGTAAAGTAGCTGAATATGCTCTATACGGTGACTTTGTAAATGGCTGGATATGGGTCAGATTTTCAGATAATGTACAATTGATAGATGTACATATTTAGTCAATTCTGCTAAATTAGACTGACAAATGGTCAAAACTGGGTATATCTGAGTATTTTTCGTATTGCCTTGATTCAAACAATCTGTTTGGTTGTGTTAAACTGAATTTTGAACATCATTATTGTCTTAAATTTGTGTATTTTGAACATCATTATTGTCTTAAATTTGTGTTATTTGAAAGGATTGCTGAAGACAAATTGTACATTTTCTGAAAATCTGACCCATATAATTCAATACAGTCTTGAAATTTAGGACATGTATCTCTCTACCTTCTTTTCTATCGCTATTTCCTGGGTATGATCATAAACTGCCTCCCTCTCAGCTCTCCCGCCCTTGATATAACACTTCAAAGTGTTGATTGATAAGGGCCTAAAGCCACCAATCTCACTCACTCACTCCTATTCATGCTACAAGAAGCGTTATTAAGCAACCCAAAAATGAAAACATTCCCATAAATACATCTTGTGAATAAAACACTTTGAAAAATAGCAATTTTGCAGCTTGCGGCTCATTTTCCTGTACCACATCACATATATATGGTAGTTATGAATGTATATAATATATATTCATTATTACCATCTCATAAAGCAGGCATTAGGCATGAGATTGACCATATTGCCTGCATAAGGAGCATTGGTAAATGGCTATGTGGAAGACACCACCTGAGCCCTGGTATTTACTGCCGTTCGTTATCGTTAATAACGATTAGGATTATCGTTAGATTCATTTCTACAGATAACGATATTTCTGCTAAATTAAGCTGAACAATGCTAAATATATAGGAGTATATTTGACATTGGTTTGATTCGACATCATTTCTGACTTAAATTTGGGATATTGGAAAGGATGGGTGAAGGCGAATTGTACATTTTCTGTTGGCTTCACCCATAACATAACCTACTGTGAACTAGGCATATATATAGCGATTAAGCCATTACGACGACAGGAGACTAAATACCTCATATATCCTCATATATCAGGGTACAACCTCCAATACTAATTGGCTAAAAGCTGATGAATATTGATGCTGATGATAATGATTATAAGGCAAAACAGACAACACGATTCTCTTGCATGTGAGGTTGTGCTTTCATCTCTCTCGGTCTACCCATTAACGTGAGGTAGAAACCCCCTTTTTTCTCCAAGAGCGACTGTATTTTTACTGGCTTTTACTGCCGTTATTAATTTCATGAGGCCCCCTTGATGTATTCCACGGTGTGACTTAAAGCTGTATTCCCTGTTAATTTTGGTAAAATTATTTTTTCTAATCGTTCCCTACACATTTGATCCATAGTAATCAGGATGGAATAGTAAAGGATCTTTTTGAAAAACCAAAATCTTTGAGATTTTTCATTTCTGGGTGCACCTAAATGCCTGTTTTGCTTCTTTTCTAATTTAGAAACTGCCAACACATTGGAAATAAAATTGAACCTTTGAGGTATAACGGAGTAGGAGGTAGCAATCTAGGGGCTTACAAAATATAACACCAGTCATATTTTCAATCCAATTTGTGGGACGAGAAAAAGGCAAGAAACAAAATGAATTTTAATGAAAAGACACAACCAAAAAATGAAAATATTTTTCTCATTTTCTACATCATAATCTCCCAGGTTTTCTCTCAAACTATAACAGTATTAGTCCAGTACACACAAGGAAATAACAAAATAATAATGATATGAATCACATAATAGAAGATATAAAAAAAGGCAATTTTCAGTGTGATTGAAGCTTTAACCTCTGCTAATGCATGTGATAAGGACAGAAGCTATGTAATGACTTACTCGCACGGTAGGCTTAGGTAGCGAGCGGGAGGTGGGAGGCGGAGGGTTAATGGGAGAAATTAATCAAGCATGGGACTATTTCTCACACAAAAGATGGCTATGCCAAATAAGCAGCCGATAGCATCCCGATAAAGACTCCCTTTTACTGGGGATCTTTACCTCTGAATCCCCTACAGATTCTTATTGATGCTATAGTATGTACCGTATAAATTGATCCCATTTTATAGCAATGCTTTCTAGGCAGTTTACTGTAAAAGGGTTCCATTTATGTTGGTTTTCTGGAGATTGATTTTACCTCTGCATCCATCTTCTCGTCTTGGTGATGCTGTAGTAGTATGTTCTGTATAAATGGATCAATTTTAGACAGAACGCCTTAGGAAGGTATGCCTTTCATTGAAAGTATATCAATTTAAATGTTTTTTACTTCCCATGTGTAGGTATATAGTGGAAGTATTGTGGGGGAAGTATTGTATGATTATGATCTATGATTCTATTCAGTTTCCTAAGATGCACATGTATTGTTGTGCGCTTGTTTTTGCATTACTAGTCACTTTTTTAGTTTATATTTATTCAGCAGACAGCCTTATAGATTTTCATAATTGACAATGTGCAATCTAAAGGGGGGTCTCCACTGGCTGCGGTAAGCGCTGCGGTAAGCCTTGCGATGGTGAGGAGTGGTGTGGTCCTGCCTACATGGCTAGTGTAGGCAGGACCTCATCATTCCCCTCCACCTACAGAACCAGCACAACACCATCACAAAGCTTACCGCAGCCATTGGAGACCACCCTTAAATCTTCATAACCATCAAAGTGTACCATACCTATATAGTTCATGTACTAAGCAAGTTGATCAATTTAGGGGTACGTAAGCTAAATGAATAATGATTAATAAAACAAATATTTGTAACACATTGTTATTTTGGACACTTCAGTCCAGCCCTAAGAGTGTCCTGTATGAAAGTTTAATTCTAAATGTGGAAGAGTAAATTAATTTACTTAAGGGTGGTCTCCACTGGCTGCGGTAAGCCTTGCGATGGTTTGTGCTAGTTCTGTAGGTGGAGAGGAATGACGAGGTGCTGCCTACATGGTTCACTGGCCATGTAGGCAGGACCTCGCCACTTCTCACCATCGCAAGTCTTACCGCAGAGCTTACCGCAGAGCTTACTGCAGAGCTTACTGCAGAGCTTGCCGCAGCCAGTGGAGACGACCCTTTTTGTTTCACCGTCCTTGCGGCGAAAACGCTCTGGATTCAAAAAGCTCTTCGCTTTCATTTCTAAAGACTTGTCCTTGAGAAGTGCTTTTTAACCCCGAAAGCTGACAATATTTCTTCAATCAGAATTTAATGTCATGTCGTTTCAACGGAGCACTCGCAAGGAACCCATCTCTTCTTTATTTTTAAATCACGAGATGTTTATACAAACTATCTTTGAAATTAGTTTTATTTCTGAAGAAGCTGCGGTTGTTATGGGATTAACTGGATGAAAACCCAGCTTTGAAGAGTGTGATATTTCGCGAGCAATTCCCTTGGCATTATGCCACGGCCCTGATTAATTGTTTTTTGTTCTTTCGGAGGGAAAGGAAATTATTGCCAGTGATAACTCATCCATATTTTGCCAACTCATTAGAAACTTCAGATTAGGCTTTAACAACGTTGTCATGAACGTGTATCAAATGATGCACGCTGCGGAGCGGGATTAGCACTGATGGCGAATTATTTACTGTCGCTTTCAATTACCGAAACCTTTACTGCAGATGCGACTTTCCATAGTTTTCCTGGCGAATGCGATTAATCTTTGTAAAGGTAATGTTTGCTACTGAATGAATGAATGAATACAGTTGGAGGGGGGTGGGGGTTGGTTGTTTTGGACTACTTTTGTATAAAGTTGGTAAAATCAGGGCGAGACAGTGTAGGCTCAGAACTGAGAGAATCACTCCAATCGGAGGGAAAGCCTGTGGCTCCAAACTGTAAATTGTCATAATCCCATTAAGACGTCTACTCCCAGGCCGGGAAAGGCTTAGCGCAGTAGGCGTCCAATCAATGACATACCATTCTGATCTGAAAGGCTCTGAGCCTAGACTGGAGAGATGAAACTCGCTAACAGGATGCAATACCCTGCTTTTTTTGAGTATTAAGTTTTTTCAACTTGTACATAACAGGTCGCCTGCCGTGATTATCTTTGTTTACACATGTGTGCAATTTTATCATATAATATATAAATATTTCACAGGTGGGATTTATTTGATTGTTTGATTCTTTTAAACATTTCTAAAACTAAATTTAGTTACTAAAGTTTGATCTTTTTTTCCTCGCACAGGTATGATCTGGACGAACGAGGTACTTGACCGTGAGAGCACCCCGTACTACTGGCTGACCGTATACGCTCATGACCGGGGCACCATACAGAGATCTGCTCGTGTGGAGCTGCTCATTGAGGTAGAGGACATGAATGACAATATCCCACAGACAGAGGAGCCTGTGTACTACCCTACAGTGATGGAGAACTCACCTCAGGGTACATCAGTGGTCAGGGTAGTGGGCTATGACCTGGATGGGAGTACGAGTGGAGCGCGCCTCACCTATACCATCACCAGCGGCAACCCCCAAGGCTTCTTCATCATCGACTCTGCTACAGGTAAGTTGAACATTTGTCCATCATCAGTTGTTCAGTGTTGACTGCTGTATGTGGGTAAGATTTTGAGAAATTCTACAATTGGCAGCTCTATATACTTAGTAATTTCTGCTAAATTCTGCTAAAAAATGATAAATTTTGGGTATATCTGAGTATATTTGGTAACGCATTGATTTAAGGTATAAGTTATGTTATGTTAAACAGCTTTTTAAAGCTTATTTTTGTCTCAAATGTTGGTTATTTGAGCTGATTGGTGAAGGCGAATTGTACATTTTGTGAAAATCTGACCCATGTAAGGAAGTTGCAGTTTTAGGCTGTGTCTAGTTTACTGTGGAAGGTGGGATGAAAAGTCAAGATGCTGATCAGTGATTGATTACCTCTGGTTTAACCTATCCCCATACATGGTAATATACTACTGAATATTTCTTTCAGAAAAAGTTCAATTATATATAAGTGGAAGCTTCTGTGATAGGTCAGAGAATAGGGAGGTTCAGCAAGTTTAACATATAGGTGTATGTCAAAGGGAAGAAAGAGGTTCAGCAAAACGTGGCTGAAAAAAACGTAACACAACATATCAAGCAAAATGTTTAATCTCCCAATTTATTTTTCATACATAAAAATGCGATGTAATTCACGCACAAATATATGGAGGCGGTTACGTAATTGAGATATGTTTGGTTGCGGAACCTCCCTAGTAACAGAATACATTCTTATCCTTGGTTGGTGAGCATAATTTATTGACTTCATCCACCTTTTCATGCTCAACTGTAGAGTGAGAAGTGTCAATGACCCACAGAGGCATGCTTTCAAGTCTACCGGAGTAGCTCATCTATGATTGGTCAAACCTATGTCTATCCGAAACTATAAAGAAGCTCATCTGTGATTGGCCCTCGCCGGTCATGTGATACTGCTGAGCTGGCTGTAACTGCTTTAGCAGAAGGCCATTTTCCTTTACTAATGTGAATAGGTTTCGGGTAATGGTATTGATTCTTGAACTAAAGTGAGAGAGTTTGGGACAATCTGGGTACTAATTTTGTACAAGACAACTAAAGTGCTAGCGCCAGTGAAGCAGTGTGCTAGAGAACCTATTGATTGCTAATGCAAGGCTTTCACTGAGCGAGTGCAAAGACTAAAGAAGTGTTTTCATTAGGAATCATAGCGCCTCAATATTGTTTCTTGTTCAAGACATTCATTTCAAGTAATCATCGAACCAGGCCCTGAAACCGAGCATAATGGAAAAGTTTTTTGATCCTGGTGTTGATTATAACTCAGGGCATTAAGCTTAATATTTGATGCTAATAAGGAGCGGGTGCAAGAAATGAATACAAGATTTGAAGATTAAAGTATCCTCAGGCATTGCTGATTCTTGGAAGATCTAGTAGCGAGCTGTTTTTTACCTCTGTGATGGGCTTTGGAAGCTATCTGTACCCAAATAGTGGAAGGTTCGCTTTAAGGCTCAATTACTCAACTACAGAACATGGCTCATGTAATTTTCTCCTAAAAGTTGCTGATAGCATTTGTGGGGGCGGGGGTTGGCATACGAGAATGGGCCCCAATAGGAGATGATTTGCATATTATGCCACTGCGCATGTCTGTTTAAGAGCATGCTGGGATAATGGATTCGCTATTAATCTCTCAAATAACTTCAATTATATTATATAACCATTTTTAAAAATAGCTTTTTAATTGAAAGAAAAAATCTTGTACTTTTGTAACATGTATGGCAATTTAAACTCCCACAATTCCATGCGAATTAAAATTCATGATGGTGGACATGCAATTCCCCAAGTTTTGTTCCACTTACTAGAAAAATAATTTGTATTCAGTAAAGTCGTACTTAATGCGTCTGCAATTGGCCCGACAATTAACCAGAAATGGACATTAAAAATTAATTAATTCTATCCAAGCTAGTATTAAACTTTTCATGTAATCCATCCCCATTCATCAGAAATACCTACGATTCAGCACTTTTCTAAGACCACATTACAAATTCCCAACGCTCGCCCTTAATATTGTATTTATACCAACACCAAATTCAAACTCAACCCAACTTCTCTTAATTAAACCTCCCCAAACTAGCGCCATACAAATAATTTTAACTCCTGAAATCGAATCCTCCCTTGAATCAATTTCCAGCCCCAATTGTAAATATGTGCCATTGTACACATTTTAGACTCGTATAAAGAACACAATAGGGAAGTTCAGCAAGTCTAACGTATACGTAAACGCAAACGCATCCGTATCTCTGATATACAAATATATGCCAAAAGGAAGAAAGACGCTCAGCAAAACATGTCGGGAAAATCGTAACGTAACATATCAAACAAAATGTTTCATCTCACAATTTATTTTTTATGTATAAAATGCGACGTAATTCACAAAAAAAGATACGGATACGGTTACGTAGCTGAGATAGGATTGCTTGCAGAACCTCCCTATTGAGACATTCTGCCTTAACCCATGTTTCTCATAATCAGGCCTCAGGTTCATTAGTACGTGAATGGATCTGGTGTGGAAGGTATCACTAAATAATACTGGTACTAATAACCAAGGCCAGAATGTCGTCTACCTGCCTGCCACTGTGCCACAGCGCCGAGTGCCAAGTCTTGATTCCCAAACATAAATTGGTTTTATTAATTTTCAAAGTGCCTGGCAAGAATGGACTGCCTAGTTTTCACGAGCAGATGTTAGCTTTTAGCTGCAGTGTGGGAAGCAATATAATATTACTCCTCTCTATCTGTTCTCTCTCTCTCTCTTTCGCTCCCTCTCTCTCTCTCCCTCTGTCTCTCTCTCTCTCTCTTTCTTTCTCTCTTGCTCTCTCTCTCTCTTTCTCTCTTGCTATCTCTCTCTCTCTCTCTTTATTTATTTCTTTCCTTCTCTCTCTTTCTTTCTATCTTTCTTTCTTGCTCTCTCTCTCTCTCTTTCCCTCTCTTCTTTGCTCTCTGTCAGTCTCTCTCTTCCTCCCAATGCTCTCTCCCTCCCCGCCACCCGTCTCTCCTGTCTCTCTCTCTCCCGTTGTGAAAAGGTACCACATTTTGAAACCCTTTTTCCCGAATGAAAGAACGAGAGAGACAGGAGAGGGGAAAAAAGAGAGAGGGAGAGAGAAAAGTCGCAAGGACGAGAGAATTTTTTGAAATCATATACTAATGATAACCACTAGTGATACCTAGTGTCCTGGGGTTGCCAGTACCTATCTATAAGTACCTTCACTCTACCAATAAGCATATGTAATGTGATCGCTTATTGAAACCCGCAATCTCAAGCTGCGACACATATTGCCTGCAACATAGAAAGTGAATCCAACTGATGGCCCTAATTGAACTGCTTCGTTCGGGTATTCATTCCCTAAAAGCCACATTTGCTTCTCAATGCCTTTACTTAATACAACCTGAGATGTAAATAGGTGCGCGTCTCTATTGGGCTAAAATGAAACCTCTTAAAGGTGATGGGTCAATCCGTCGGAAACTTTCCAATTTTCCTTAACCAATCCTCCTAAATAACCCATATTTAAGACAGAAATCAGGCTGGAAATACAGTTCAACATGACCAACGGGATTGCTTGAGTCATAGCAATAACTAACAATACCGAAAACACTGAGATATACCTAATATTGGTCATTTTTAAGCCAGAATTTAGCAGAATTTACTACCAGTTTGTACCTATTCTGACCAGCTAACCCTTATATTAGGATGTCATGGAGAGGTAAAGGGAAATGGTAACATAAAGGATGGGTGAAATTGACTTGAGATGTCTGCTTTGAGGGCATGTTTAAAGAGATGGATGTCTGTGGCACTTAGGGTTTCAATGTTAACTGAGGCCATGCTCATTGAATGGTAAGGTAAAGTAGGTCTCTCAGAGCGTCAGGAAATGTACAATTGGCCTTCATCAATCCTCTTACATAGCTCCGATTTAAAGCTTCATTCCCAGCTATTACGAGAAAATAAGTCTTACCAAATTCACTAATATCATGACTTATAGGGTTGGATTAATCAATACTCTGCTGGTGTTATGTTTGTAGAAGAATTTGAAGTCTAATTACAGAGAGAATACAGTCGCCGGTGAGCGATAATAAGTGAAGTCATCGTATGGAAGGGTTCGGGCAGGTCGGCCATATACAAATGGGGACGTTTTAGAAACCCTTTAGCAAAAACAACTGAACAGAATCCTCCAAAAGCATTTATAAGGCTCTCAACATCGGGAAAATCAGACTGAAATCTTGATTTAGGAGTAAAAGATGATTTAGCGATTCAGTGAGAGAAATCAATTATTTGTTCATGCGATCTGTGAGAAACTCCCATAATTCCATGCAAATCAAGATTCAAAATGGCGGCTATGCAAATCCCCTATTGGAGCCGTGTTGGTGATTGGAACCATTACACAGAACCCTAACCCTAGCCATCCATCTCCGTCAGGTACCGCCTCCAGGCCCTCCTCCAGTACCTCCTCCAGTACCCGTGTCCTGGCAGCGGGGAGACATGGCAGATAAGCTATTGGTGCACTGCTTAAGCTATGTCAGCATTGCTTATGTGCTTGGGGCGGCTAGTACAAGTATAATAGCTGTAAGTGTAGGAGGTGTAGTTAGCCCTTCATCTGATATCTTAGCTTTACCAAGGGTTTACACCATTGCCCTTATATACCCGTCAATGTTGAGGGTTTATCAGTGGGAATTAGTCATGGTTTCATGGCATGGGAGGGATTATTTTACTTCTTATCTGACTGGTGTCCCTCACCCATGCATTGATTTCTCACATGTGTCACACACCCATCCATTGTCACTCACATTGATTTCTCGATCTGCATTTTGATTCATAATTTTGATCTTAACTGTATGGTTGGCAGCCCTCTAGTTGGTCCCTTGGAGTAACTTGGTAGAATTACCATGCACCCCCACCCGACCCAAAGAAAGAAAATACCCATCAACAATTACCGTATTATTTGTAATTGTAGTAAAAATAATTTAGATTGAGATTTGGAAGGGATATAGGCAGGTCTCCCCAAATGTAAATGTAAATGTGGACACAATCTTCCAATATTTTGGTCAAATGACTTTTAGATGGGTTGGAAACGAACGGAAGAAAAGTAGAACAATTACCCCTTCCCCCTTACCCCCCACTACCTTTTTATATTTGTATTTATTTATTCGCCGAGGGATGCCATAAGGGTTACATATGACCTGGAGGAGTGGGATCCCTGTTAACTCCTCCTGCACCTACTCCTCCTGGGTTAAGTCACCAGAAAATGTACAATTCACCTTCACCAATCCTCTCAAATAACCCAAATTTCTGACGAAAATAAAAGTTTAAAATACAGTTCAACCTATCCAAACAGATTGCTAGAATCAATGCAATGCCGAATATACTCGAATTTACCTAGTATTGACCAAATTGTCGCATAATTTAGCAGGATTCACTAAATGTGTACAGCTACCAATTGTACATTTTCTGAATATTTGACCCTCCTCCTGTGTTTACATACATTACCATGGAGGAGCCATGCTTATCATGGTCTTCCTCCTGGTGCTGCTGTAGCTGGGTCATAACACCAACATATGTGATGTGTTACAGGAAAATGAGTCACAAGTCACAAAATTGCTATTTTTCGAAGCGTTTCATTCACAAGATATCTTTGTGGGAAGGTTTTCATCTTTTGGGTGTTTTTCAAAGTGTTTCATTCACAAGATATCTTTGTGGGAAGGTTTTCATCTTTTGGGTGTTTTTCAAAGTGTTTCATTCACAAGATATCTTTGTGGGAAAGTTTTCATCTTTTGGGTGTTTTTCAAAGTGTTTCATTCACAAGATATCTTTGTGGGAAGGTTTTCATCTTTTGGGTGTTTTTCAAAGTGTTTTATTCACAAGATATCTTTGTGGGAAAGTTTTCATCTTTTGGGTGTTTTTCAAAGTGTTTTATTCACAAGATATCTATGTGGGAATGTTTTCATCTTGTGTGTGCTTAACGCCTTCCGTTGCGTGAATACATGTTCCTGCAGCAGCCGAGCTACTCTGTACCATGGAGGATATCATGAGCTGCTCTACCATATAGAGGAGGAGTGGGTGGGTGGGTGGGTGGGGGATTTGTCAGGTCCTATCTGTGAGCAGGAGAGGGCCTCCCTGGGGCTAGAGTGTATACAGCAAGAGCTGGGTGAATATAACCTGGTTCTAGGACACTGCTCTGGTTCTAGGACTACTAACACTGACGTCACTTCCGGTCATCAATAAAACTACAAGCCCTTCTGATGCAGTATTTCTCCTTCTTATTAAAGCTAGTTTATTTGCTATTATGACAAAAATAATTTTACTAATTTTAATCAAAATTATTATGACTTAAATAGTAGTAATATCCGCAATATTGTGTATCAGAAGAAACCCAAGTCTTTTAATATTGCAGCTTTTCTTGTCAGACAGAAATCAATCGCAATCTCTGGTAAATCAGGAAGGTTTTTAATTCCGATTATTAACAATAATTGCATATCTGGGTTTTCTCTTTTACTTCTAGTATATTTTTTTTTGAAAAGTCCTATACCTGAGAAAAATTTCTTTAATTTGTAAAATCAGCTGCGAACAACTTCAATTCCAAACTAATTCCCCCATATTATCAACATCGAGAATACATACTATGCAAACAAACATTGAAAGATTTAAAGGAAATAACTCCAATCTTTATTAACCCTATTAAATACCTTGCTTGCCATGTATACACAGCTATTGCTACCTATAGCAGCTACCTAGATATAGTAGTACCTTCCACCTTATGACTGGGTAGGCAGTAAGTACCCATTGGGTATTATATACACCAGGGTTAGGTTTCTCCAGCAGCTAGAGTAAGGGATAGACTGAGGTGAATGGACTTGGCGTAGGATGCAAAATAAGGAGAATATCCTTGGGGTATCGTACAAGGTAACTACAAGTAGTCTCTGCTGGGATGAGGAGGGATGAGGTCGGGAGAGGCTGAGGAGGCTCTCTATAGAGGGGGGCTGAAGGGGCTGAAGGGGCTTAGTCTAGTCAGCCATTGAATAGGGGATATTACGCTATATATATAGTGCATGCTAGGATGGATTCAGTTCAGGTCTGACATACAAATATTTAGCAACATTTCTATCGAGAATTGCAACTATCTTTTTTCACCAATACTATAGCTTGTGTAAATGATCTATATAAATCAAATGCATGATTAGAAAGATGAAGTCTTGACATCTATTTTTTTTGGACATATTTTATTCAGGTAAACAGGCAGTTACAATCTTCACAAAAATAATTAAATAATTGTGCTTTTCATCATGACCTGACCTACACTGACTCTTAAATAAGCATGGAAGTTTCTTTATTATCCTTTCGTTTTTTAGTTAATTTTAACCTTAACCAATTTTATTGAAAATTTATAAAAGAGTTAGAAAAAAATAATGAGAGATGGGGTGATGGTTACAGACTATTATCATATGTATTGTCTAGTAAAGCGAGTGATCTTGATATCTCAAGGATCCTGTGATACAGGAAAAGAATTATTTCTATTTACAATCTTCATCATTCGATATTGGGATTTTTACACATTAGTTTATATGGAATCACCCTTTAAATATTCTATGCTGAACATAACTAGGACGGTTGAGGGCCAGTATTTGATAATTGATATGGGTCAGATTTTCAGAAAATGTACAATTTGCAGCTGTACACAATTAGTAAATTCGGCTAAATTCGGCTGCAATGTGGCCAGTATTAGGTAAATTCGACATTGCATTTATTCTAGCAATCTGTTTGGTTAGGTTGAACTGTATTTTGAACTTTATTTTCGTCTGAAAGTTGGGTTATTTGAGAACATTGGCGCAGTTGAATTGTACATTTTCTGAAAATCTGACCCATATGGAATTCAATTATGTATGAATATTTCCAAGTTATATACCCATGGATTTATTTTTTAGATGTTCAAATTTATATCAAACCGGGTAATTACCCTCCCCCCCCCCCCCGTCGACTACTGCCCCTCTAAAGCACCCTCCCCTCCACCACCCCTCTACCTCCCCTCCAAATCCTCCATATCCACTACCGTCTGAAGAGGACCTCACCTTCTTTGCATTTTCTCTCGCCAATAAACTAGGGCCAGAATAAAAGTTAATTAGCCACTGAAATAGATGGCAGGAAATTGGTTCCAGCTAGGAACATTATACAAATGGCCGGGGGGAGGGGGGAGGGGAGGGGGGGGGGGGGGTAAGAAGAGAAAGATGAGCCTATGTAACATTTATATGGTGCTTAGACAGTTTGGGGAGCTGCTTGCTATTGCCTTGCCAATAATTCTGAAGTCCACTTTGTTGCGTTTTGAGTATTGGTCTTGGTGCCTGGTCCCTCCTATGGCCAGGTGTTGCCGCATGTAAAGGAGATATGGGTGAAATCGCCAGAGAATGTACAACTGGCCTTCTTCACCAATCAGCTCAAATAACCTAAATTTAAGACGACAATGAACTTCAAAATGCAGTTTAACATAGTCAAACAGATCATCTTCTTAGATAAGATAAGATAAGATGTTTTTTATTTGTCTTTTCGGTGAGTACAAATGAGTACAAACGAGTACTATATAAACAGACAAAAGGGTCGACATACCTTTATGAACTACCTAGAGTACATTTCTTCCGGCTGTTACCAACATTTAGAAATATTCTGCTCCTTCTTTTGTTGTCTTCTTGTTCGTCAATCCTCCTGCTCCTCTTCTCCTTATTCCTGCTCATCATTCTCTTCCATCTACCTCTTCCACCACCCCACCCTCTCCCCTCCTCCCCTTAATATGTATACAGTATTTTGCGGTATCTAAACCTGTGGCTTCTCCAGTGTCACAAATGGCTTCAGCGATGGCTTCAAGCCTTTCTCTGTGAAGTATGGCCCATTGATATCAATCAGCAAACTCGCACTGATGTAATTTCCTGCAGGAATGGCTCTCTATGCTTAGAGCTGCTCCGAGTCTCTCCTGGAGGGGTATTGGGCGTTAGGATTAGGGCCAGGGGGTCCTCACGGTGTTGAGTATTACTACGACTAACACTGCTATGATAGCCACTATACTTGTGTTCCTATTCTATTTGTGGTGGTCACTTTACCCCTAGTGTTATCATACATTATTTTTGGGGTGGAGAGCGATTTGACCTGACGTCTCGATCGATTACAAACCAAACAGAGTGCTATTAGGTATTTATTACATACTAAATCAACAAGAGAACTCGATTTTAATAGTATTTTACCTTGGTTTCCATCAATCTTGTGGATATTCGGCTCAAAAAGCACCCCTGAAATCACATATGTATATAATAAATATGGGAAAGTGCATGACTGATGATTCCCTGGAAGGAAGCATATGTGATTTTGCTGGTCATTTTTTTTATACCAAATGTATGATTTTAGAGACAGGGGGTGGAGGGTGGAGTATAATGTATAATTGTGTAATTCTTGAATTTTGTTGTTGATTTGTTAAGAAAAAATCACTATCATATTAGAGTCACTACTGCCTCGACTGAGAAATCTCAGCCCAGTCAGAGCCCGAGGTTGATGCGCCCATTGATATGGAGAGTGGGGAAAGGGCAAGAGAGGTAAAAGACAGATATTGTTATTATTATACAACTTTTATTCAGTGAACATATATACATAAATATAAATCAAGAAGAGGACAAACTTCTTCTCCACTGGAGATCTTCCAAGCAGCCCTTTGATATATGGAAGCAGCGAGGATATGTGGGGTGGAGTAAAAAGGAGGGAGATATGGGGTATTGGAAAGGGGGAAGAAGGAAGAATAGGGAATGAAAGCTCATATTGTGTGTATACCAAGATGACTAAACACCCTCCGTATCACAGGATCCAGTCCCATTGCATGAATCGATACATCATTATTTGCTGGAATGAACTTTGAACTCTTGGGAATGGCAGCGATCATCCTTCATATTTGAACCAATTTTATTGAGTCAAATCTAATGGATTTATCACCGGCCTGCCCGCTTCTCTTTCCCTTGTTAAATGCGAGTCATTTCGTGGGAGAGGTATTGATGGGGAAGCCTTGCAATATCACTTTATTATACAGTTTCAGACGAGAGAGAGAGGGGGCCCTCCCCCTGCTATTGCTTCTCCTGCTTCTCCTCCCTCCTCCTGTTCCTGCTCCTCCTTCTCCTCCCCTCTTCCTCTCCTCCTGCTTCTCCTCCACTTCCTCCCCCGTCGTCCTCCTACTGCTCCTTTCCTCTCCATCTGTCACCTCTCTTCTTCCACCTTTTCTTCTTTCCTCCATTTCCAGCCCCTCTTTGTTTGTCCTCCTCTTTCTCTTCCACTTCTCCTCTTTCTCTCCCTCTTCTCTCCCCCTTATCCCTCTACCTCCTGTCCGTCCTCCTTCCTCCCATCTGCGCCCATGCCCCACCACACCTTGAAGCCATAGACGAAGCCATATGTGTGAACTCGAGAAGCCACAAGTTTACCTCAAAACACAAACTATTGCACCTAAACCTGGGCTAAGCATCAGCAACTGTCCATCCAACAGAGGTGTACTCATTAGTATGAATACTGAACAAATACACCTTTAGGGAAGAGATCTTCTCTAATGTCTGGTATAGGAGAACGGATAAAGGGAGATAAAAAAAATAACATCGGAAAGTGATTCTATACAAGAGAATGATTTGAATGAGAAAGTCAAAAGAGGGATGAAAATGTGTATAAATTACAAGCTTAAATATCATAGATCGGTTATGTAATTTTTTTTAAAAGACAAAAAAAAACTTTTTTAGCCTAAGGATACTAAATGAGGCAGAATGTCACACCTTTAACAGCAATGATCTCATATAATACGTCTATCTCATCTTGTACAAGGGGCCAAGGCCTTTTCTCACCTCCCCCACCCCACCCCACCCACCTCAAGGCGTTATGCAGCCCCCCCCCCCCACCACCCCTTCTTCATCCATGCCATGTCTACTACTCAACTACTAGTAGACCAGTAGAGGGGAATGGTAAGATCGGCTCCTGGTACATATTTGAAGGAAGCTTTGTTTATGAAGTCCCCCAAGGTCAGAGATAAGGCCAGATAGTCTTGGTTGCCATGGTAATATAACCCCCAAACCAGAGCCTACCTGGTTACTGGTATAGGTCAACACTGGACAGCGTTTCTGGTTGTGGATCCAGGTTGAGACGGGGTTCTCTCGGGTTAATCTTACCCATACAGCCTTCCTCTGTCGGCTTGATCTTTGTCATATCCGCATTACAAGGGTTGTTTGGGAAGAGAAGGAACCTCATTTACCTCATCCTTCTCAATGTAACCATGCTCTGAGAGTAATAGCTTTTGTTTCTATTATCTGAGATCAAAGGTATGTCTTGTAGACTTAGATAAGATAGTGATAGGGAGGGAGAGGCGAGAGAGAGAGAGGGAGGGGGAGGGAGAGGCGAGAGAGGAGAGGGAGGGGGAGGGAGAGAGAGGAGAGGAAGGGGGAGAGACAGAGGGACGGATTAATAGTAATGGCGATTCTCCCATCCAGATCCTTCTGAAACCTCTTCAGTATAGTCTTAGCTAGTTCTGTATTCCCACAATATCCCACCAGGGGGTGCTGTAGTATAAAGGTCAAGGTCGCCTGAGGAGGTGAAATCATGTGCTTTAGATTACAGTGTTTGTTGTTGGTCTCTGATGGCAATGCATGGCGGGATATATACAATATCTCACGTGGACAGGCGACTTGCTGTGCTTGCAATATGAGATATCTATAGATCCAGGCGCAAAAACATGGCAAAATGTCAAATCTGGCCAAAAAATGGACTTTTAAAATTCATAACCTGGATAATTTTAATGGATGTAATCTGCTTGGAGTGAACGGTTTTCCCATGACCATATTATGTTTTTATGTCTACTCGTAATATTGTCAACCTAGTCTCAATCAATTAAGACCTTTTTAATTTCATGTCAGTTGTGGTTTCATTTAATAAACATTTCCCCCTTTGTAAAAATAAAGCAATGAAACAAAAACACAGAATGCACTATTATGTGGAATCTATAGAGCTGTGTGTTCAAATTGGCAAAATCCACAATTATTTACTTAGATTTAACTTACTTAAATCTAAGAACTTACTGAAACTAATCCATAAGTCATTTTGAGTTTTTATTGTTTAATTCCCTTACAGGCCTATACAATATTTAAGTAATATAGGCCTACACATGTAGAAGCTATCCTAAAGTTTCCCTTACTAAATTATAAGAATAAAAGCCCTATTATGAAGCACACAGCTATAGCCTATGTTGGCATTGGATACATGGACAAGCGTCCATATCTGATCCTTTATAAGTAAATGCAGCTGCTCTGAGGGCATGGTATCTCTCTGTTTGACGGATACACATGTATATATTCAGGCTCCCAATTTGAATAATACTCGGGGCCCAGCGGCCACGACTTAAGTCATTATCATACATATTAGATTTGATCTTGTGTATGGGGTCATGTCCCTCTCAAAGTTGGGGCCAAGATAATTCTGTCATCGGAACATAATCGAGATGTAGTTGTCATTTTTCATGGAAACCCCATTTTCTCCCTCGGGCTTTTTGTTTGGCATGAAGAGCGTAGTATAAACCCTAGCAAGGTAATGGTTATACGAGCTGTAGCATTGGGGAACGTTATATACTGCTTTCTTTACAGTTTTTGTCCTGGGTATTGTTGTTGCCACTATGGATGATGTTGCGAGGAATTGGGATACTTTGTGTGGCCAGGGATTGGATGGAATCTATTAAAGACATTCCAGAATGCTGGATCAATAGGGGATTTGCATGTCTCACTGCGCATGTCTACTGCAGTGCATGCTGGGATGGATTCTGTTGATATCTGGCATACAATATTTAGCACCATTTTTATCAAAAATTGCAAGAATGTTTTCACCAATATCATAGCATGTATAAATGATCTATGAAAACCAAATGCATGATGGGAAAGATGAAGACTTGTATTAAGGAAACACCATGTATAATAACACATGGATATTGACATTAGAGTATTGATAAATAGTCCATACTGAACATAACATACATTCTATAAATCACTTTGAAGCGACTTGTGACTCATGTATCTGGAACACATCACATATATAATTATATTTCATTCCATGACCGTTTGAAGTGACTAAACTCTATGACATCTGTAACTATATACCTGAAAAACATTTCACTCAAAACGCAATCTCATTCCAATTTCCGACTGTTTGAAATAAAATGAACACGTTTGCAGACACGAGTTCACACATTTCCATAACTACTGATGTATCTTATTTCAAAGCCTTAGTATGGGAGAGTGTGAAATATGTCACTACAGACTCACTATATAGTACATGTTATATGACTGCCGGACATTTTGCAATTTCCAAAACCCTTTGTCGTCCGAAATAACCTCGCTGTTACACATCTTGTGAAATGTCTACAGCGTAAATTATTTTCCATTTATGAAAGCCTTGGATCAAAACTATCTGATATGATGTACCGGTAACTGCAAGACATTTTACAATTTCCAAAACCCTTCGAGACGAACTGATTAAAGGCACTTTAAGCCTATTTTCTGAAAGGGTTGATATGTAGAAAGGAGGAGACTATAGAGGCCTTGCTAAATGTTATATGTTTATGGGTCAGATTTTTCAGAAAGTGTACAATTTGCAAATCTACACATTCAGTAAATTCTGCTAAATTTGGCTGAAAAATGATGAATACCGGGTATATCTGAGTATATTTGGTATGGCATTGATTTAAAGTATCAGTTCTGTGATGTTAAACTGCATTTTGAAGATCATTTCTGTCTTAAATGTGGGTTATTTGAGAGGAATGGTGAAGATGAATTGTACATTTTCTGAAGATCTGACCAATATGTAAGGCAGCAGTCATTGCGTGTCAGACCCTCGCCACTGTGTGACATCTTCCACCTCCATTAGTGGCAACAAGGTGTGATGGGGTCATTACTATAATAGGCAATGCGCTCTGTATATATGCTGGCTCTAGCCACGGCAAGGTGTACACTAATTATAGCTTAAACTTCGACTTACAAGTAGGTATCGGATAACTAAGATTATAGGCACATTGTACAATTACAGTAAATTATATGCCGATTGTATATTTATAGACGAATTTTTACAATTATAGGCAGATTTTACAATCATAGGCAAATTTTACGATCAGATGCAACTCTTGCAACAACAAAAATTGGCCAATTTTACAATCATAAACACATTGTACAGCCATGTAATGTAATTTAAATCGTTTGATATAAATCAATTAGCATAGACATATCGTCATGAATGATGATGATGTATAAGAAAATATTAAAAGATTGGGCATGAAAGAATCAAATGTGCTATAAGCCCAAAAGTCATTACATGGACAAACCGACCCATTATATACAACCAAACGGTAAAGCCCTACCACCTCCTCCTCTCCGAGGGCCCTTTTCAGGTGATGGTGACCTTTCCCTATGCTAACGTCGTGACAAGGTCATTACAGTCACACCGAGGTCGTTTGAGTCACACCTGGCTTTCAGGCCTTTGATATGGTCATGTGGGCCTTCAAAGCCCTGCGCCCAGAGGTGTAAGGGCCGTCAGTGTGATCAAAGGCCTCTTATATACCGGTATGGGGAGGAGGAAGGTGGGGGCGGGGGGGGGGGGGGGTTCTCAACAGGTGGTTAAGAATTTCTAATTTTGGTTAGCAAAAGGGGACAGAATAACTATTTTAAAGGATTTTTAAGGTGCAATTATATATTGTATAACAGCTAAATCAGATGTTGATTAAAAAATAAAGGCATCCTTTTAATCCATTTAAATTTTACCGAATTAAAAAATAAACAGTGAAACAAAAATATATCGGCTAACGTGAAAAGGAAAAAAGGTCCACTCTGAAATATTTCGATATTTGTTTTTGTGCTAGAATATTCTTGACTTTGTTAACTTTTAATTTGGGAGAAGAAAGGAGTACTCTAGGTCCAAACCCTCAGATCAGATAAGAATGGTATATCAGCGATTAGACGCCTAATTCGCTAATTGGTTTCCTGGCCTAGGAATCGGTGTTTAATGGGGATATAATGACATTTTACGGTCTTAGTGGAATTATAATGGCATTTTGCGGTTTGAGACGAGAGTAATTCCCCTTAGTTTGAAGGGGCTCTCAACGTTGGACCTAGACTGAGTAGGAGAAGGTCTCGCTCCCTCCCTCCCTCCCTCCCCCCCTTCCTCCCTCCCACGCCTGGAGAAATCGTTCTATATTGCCACCTCCCTTCTCAGGAACTAGCTTTCATTTAAATGACATGAGTGTAATTGAGATACGTGTCAGATACTAATAGAAACATTCATGAATGCCTTTTACGTGTGGTATGTGTTAATTGGATCTGTCACGACCAATAATGGGAATATAGTAATACATATATGCCATGTGCAAAATGTTATATAAAAATGTCTTTGTGGTGTGCGTGTGTGATTGTCGTATATTGTGTTATTACCTGTATTAAATCCACCTAGTAATAAAGTGAGAGAATACATCTTGGTATTATGAATATTGATCCAGATGGTTAACTGACGGACTACAGCCAGACATTTGTATGTTAGGCCATCAGCTGAGCCCCAAGATGTGGCCAGAAAGGGATTCTCATGCCAGCATCTGATAGGCTTTGCACTGTCAGAATCACCACTGGCCGATTTCACAACAACTGCAAGGAATTGCATGGAGAACCTTTGGTATTTTATAATGTACAGTATTAGAAATTGAAATATGCTGACAATGCTGGAACGAAAATCACTATTTTGGGGCTATGATGGCCTCCTATGTGTCTGCCTTTTTCTCTGAATACTTCCCAATGTCAAAGATAAGACTATTCAGTCAAATAGAATGGATCACGCCAAGAGTTTATATTTTTAAATAGAAAAATCCAATTATAGATATCAGAAAGTCGATTAGTTATTCCATCCTCCATTCACATAAATACCCCAATTTTCTTCTTCAAAAATGAAGAGTATATAGCTATAAAATTATAGTATTTAATTAAAGCTATTTTGTTCCATCATGTCATATAAGAATCCATTCATCAAAGATAATGGTTGAAGTTACCAGCCCACCGGTCCAATCCTCGCTATATGGGTCAGATTTTCAGAAAATGTACAATTGGCAGCTGTACACATTTAGTACATTATGCTAAAATAGGCTGCAATGTGGCCAATACTAGGTAAATTCAAGTATATTTGGCATTGCATTGACTCTAGCAATCTGGTTGGTTAGGTTGAACTGTATTTTGAAGTTTATTTCCGTCTGAAATTTGGGTTATTTGAGAAGATTGGCGAAGTTGAATTGTACATTTTCTGAAAATCTGACCCATCTGCGTAGCGAGTGCTTACTTTCCAGTAGAAAGGAACTTTTGAACCTAAGTTAGTTATTAGACGTTGTCTTGGAGACGCTCCAGACGTCCAGAGATACCAACAACGTCACGAGTGACGTCAGGTCAGGCCCCCTGGTGGGGTCGGTCACAACTATTGCAGCCTCGATCTGACAGCGCGTCAGCCTCGTTGTGGAGAACTAGAAGTTGGGAGAGATGTAATGAAAAAATGGCAGAAAAAACGGAGTTGAGAGTCGGAGAGCTTTGGATCAGAGTTTTAAAAAGGCGTTTCTCGTGAATATTATGTTAGAATATATGTCTGTATGTCTCTTGTTGTTCTCCCTCTCTCTTTCTGTCTTCCTCTTTCATTTCTGTCTCTTCCCCTCTCTTTCTGCCTGTTTGTCTTTTTATGTTTCTCCACTTATCACTCTCTCTTGCTCTTTCTCTCCACCTCTCCTCTCCCTCTCCTCGCGGTCCCTCTCTCTGTGTCTTTCTCCCTCTTTCTCTTCTCTCCCTCTCTCCTCTCTCTGTCTTCTCTCTCCCCTCTCTCTGTTTCCTCTCTCCCTTTCTCTGTTTCCTCTCTCCCCTCTCTGTCTCTCTTTCTCTTTCTCTCCCCTCCCTTCCTCCCTCTCTTTCTCTGCATCCCTCTCTCTCCCTCTCTCTCGTTCTCTCTCTCCCTCTTTCTCCTCTCTCTCTCTTTCTTATCTCTCATTCTATATATGAACATATTATTATATGAACATATTATCTACATGTGTAATTCAACTGAAAGTCATTTTAATCATGTTCCACTTGTTTTACCTTGCAGGTGAGGTTCACATTTACATTACTAAAGAGTACTAGAGTGTCCGGTAGCCAGGTAAAGTAACACTACACAGTCTTACGTTACGTTATACGTCATACCATCGCGTATAGAGTCAGGTATACTCGCTCATACTGAAATGTACACGTCCATCTGCGATATCTACCTTGGTTACATACGGGTCAGATTTTCAGAAAACGTACAATTGGCAGCTCTACACATTTAGGAAATTCTGCTAAATTAGGCTGAAAATGATGAATACCGGATATATCTGAGTTATTGCATACATCTGAGTTATCGCATACATTCAAAGTATCAGTTTTGTTATGTTAAGCTGCATTTTGAAGCTAATTTTTGTCTTAAATGTGGATTATTTAAGAGGATTGGTAAAGGCGAATTGTACATTTTCTAAAAATCTGACCCATACATGACATAGATCTACCCTAGTAATGCTTATTATGGAAATTGGTAGTTTAGTACATTTCCTCTCTCGCTCTGATGTGACCAATTATATAAGAAAATATGGTATAAAAAAGGACGAAAATATGGTGTTAAGAGGGGCAGGGTGTTCGTTTCCATACTGTTTTTTTAAAAAATTTCAATTCAGACCTATGTTAATGATATCTTAAGGGTGGTCTCCACTGTCTGCGGTAAGCTCTGCGGTAAGCCTTGCGATGGTGCTGTGTTAGTGAGGAGTGGCGAGGTCCTGCCTACATCGTTCACTGACCATGTAGGCAAGGACCTCGTCATCCCTCACCACCTACAGAACCAGCACAACACCATCGCAAGGTTTACCGCAGAGCTTACCACAGCCAGTGGAGACCACCTTTTATGCAACACCCACACAATAAGCACATGTTGTGAAACAGGCCCCACACCCTACATACCTGTCCTTCATTGCAGTACATTGACCCTTGTTATTACTTATAACACTAGTAATATGATACCCTTGTATAGTACGTTATAGCACCTATTGTGAGGGATACGCTGCAGGTGGAAGGAGTTTAGGTAATTGAAGGAGGAAGCAAGAGAGCAATGAACTCTCACTCACCTGGTCACCCAGGTACATAGTTATATAACTCCTTACAAGTCACACAAGGTACAAAGATGTTTTTCATAAGTTTTATTGGCAGAATACCTTTAAATCTTTAATCTCTTTTTAAAGTTTTTAATTTTTAATTCACATGAAATAATGAAAATACACATTCCCGTGGAGCAGATATTCTCATGCGTTGCCATCGCATTACAGAAAAAAATATTTACTGAATTTATATCATACACTCTATACAATATAATCATGCAAATATGGAATTTCTAATAATGTAAAAGACAAAAGTAGTCCAGGCCAGGCTGAAATTCTGCTGAACCCAGTTAGCCAGATAGTGAGCGCATTTAACACCAGTGGCGCTGATGGCTGCTATATCTCCCAGTAGGCTGAGACGGAAGCTTCCGGCGCCTGTTATGCAACAAAAAACAAAATGGCAAACTTTTCGGTTGATTTTCGGTCATTTAACCCATATTTATTACATTTGCCACAAAAGGATATTTATTAGGCTTTTTTGCAAGTACTAGACCAACACTCAGCTGCCTGACAAAAATAAACGATGTTTACACTTCTAGGTCCAAACCCTCAGATCAGATAAGAAATGTCAGCCTACGTCGCTAATCGGTTTCTTGTCTTAGAATTCTGCATTTTAATGGGAATATTATGACATTTTGCGGTCTTAATGGAATTATAATGACTCGCTGTGGTTTGAGGCGAGAGGCTTTCCCTTCGTTTGAAGGGACTCTCTCAAGTTTGGGCCTAGACTGTTTAGGCCTACTCTGTTTCGTAGGTTTGGGTGCCATAACCAGAAGTTTGCACCTTAGCTTTATCTCCGCCAAAAGAAAAGCTAGGTGGCGTGACGGTTGGTTAGCTTATTTTCGCACTACCCAGGATAGGGAGAATTAAAAGTGTAAGAAGTCCATGTATCCATGTATATCAATGAACTTGTGCATTATTAAAGCTGCCTGCTTTACCAATATTACCAGCTAATACCCTTCAGAAAACCTCACTAAGTTTCTCTTTTGTGGTCTATTCTGTCCCAATTAACCCCTTACCCCAGTGTACGCCAACTGGGTTACCAAAGGCCGGCCATGTGTATCACTATTGTTATACACATGTAAAAGAACCATTGATAATAATTGAAAAGAGCAGGGTATATACGAAAAGTGTCCACACAAGGTGTAAAGCAACCAATCCCCCCTTCCCCCTATAATGGTAAAGGATCTTTGCATGACAAGATATCCACACATACTCACTGTACCACACACTTCACACACCTTTTACTTACTAAGTTAGATCAGTATGGGACACTGTATGATCAGTATGGGACATTGTATGATCAGTATGGGACACTGTATGATCAGTATGGGACATTGTATGATCAGTATGGGACACTGTATGATCAGTATGGGACATTGTATGATCAGTATGGGACATTGTATGATCAGTATGGGACATTGTATGATCAGTATGGGACACGGTATGATCAGTATGGGACATTGTATGATCAGTATGGGACACTGTATGATCAGTATGGGACATTGTATGATCAGTATGGGACATTGTATGATCAGTATGGGACATTGTATGATCAGTATGGGACATTGTATGATCAGTATGGGACATTGTATGATCAGTATGGGACACTGTATGATCAGTATGGGACATTGTATGATCAGTATGGGACATTGTATGATCAGTATGGGACATTGTATGATCAGTATGGGACATTGTATGATCAGTATGGGACATTGTATGATCAGTATGGGACATTGTATGATCAGTATGGGACATTGTATGATCAGTATGGCAGATGTGGGCTGCGCATGCGTCATCTCATAGAATCTCGTAAACACTCACATGATGGACGAGACCTAATGTTAGAACCAGTACAAACTTCCACACCGTAAATAAAAGTATTCATCTCTCGGTGGATAACTCCTTATTTCCCTGAAACACAAGCCCTGTTGCACTGTCACTTTACCTCACTTCCCCAAACAGAACCAGGCCATTTTGTTGTTTTTCATCGTCTCGATTAATAACAAATATTACACTGTTGTCCTACAACCAGGGCTGCACGGTTGGCAATCGGAAACCATTTGAAACCTGAAGACAGACTTGTTGCGAGGAAGTTGTAGAGATGTTGTATTTACTCATTAAGAAATGATATTTAGCAAAGGGCAAACTGCAGGATTTAGAATGAGGAAAAATGTTTCTTCGCAGATAATTTCAGATGTGAAGGTCAAATGTGAGACGTTAGAAAGTGCGGGATATGGCTAATTGTCGTACCTGTAATGTACGTAATGTGTCTAAAAGTCAGTATAATATATATGATTAGGACAAACTTATGAATATCTGTACTTTTTTTGTGTTTTTTGTTTATTCATTAGAGCTCAATACCACCTATATAACCACCTTTAAACCGTTTAATATCCTACAGATTGTTTGCAAATGTCAATAATTATGAGAACATTTTGACACGACTCAGATGAGTGAATGTCTGCATAGAATAGCACAGGAATTTAAACAAAACTTCACCATAGCAGGTGCTCGTATAATGTATACCCTTTGTGGACTAAATTCATTTTCACATATAATGTGGTTACACAATAAGTACTGATTAATTCATTGAAGGTTGAGGAAGGAGCTTAAGGTGTGATAATACATAACAGTGTAAGATATTATGTGTGTATCTTTTGATCGATGTTAAAGCTGCATTGTCAGCTATTATGACACAACAAATCTCATTAAATAAACTCATAATATTAATATAGGACTGGAATTATCAATATTCTGCTGCTATAATATGTTTATACAAGAATTTGAAGTAGATTAGGCCCAGAGAAAATGGCCGCCGGTGAGCAATAATAAGGGTTCGGGCAGGTCCTCCAAATACAAATGAAGACGTTTTAGAAACCCTGTAGCAAAAACAACTAGACACAATTTTGGTCAAGCTCTTAAAAAGAATGGAACACAAATAAGAAAATCTTTAGTTTTTGACCGACGGTAGCTGAGAGTCCAGCTTTAACTAAGAATGTTTGACCGATTCAAGACTGCTATAGCATACTCAGTCCAGGCCCAAACCCTTAGATCAGATAATGGTATGTCAGTGATTGGACGCCTACTTCGCTAATCGGTTTCCTGGCCTAGGAGTAGCCGATCTAATGAGATTATAATGACATTTTGCAATCTTAATGGAATTATAATGGCACTTTGCGGTTTGAGGCGAGAGGCTTTCCCTCCGTTTGAAGGGACTCTCTCATATTTGGGCCTAGACTGTACTTACATACCCAAGTATGAACCAATGTGAACCCTGGTAACCCTAGACCCGGTTTTCTTAAGCCTCTCCTCCTGTTGACGACCAAATTGCCTTTGATCATACCAGCTTGGCTTGATCCCTCAAATTCCGAGCAGGGTATTTTGTAATTATCGGCAATTTATTACAATTTGTGTGAGTGGTTAGAGGTAGATGAAAGGGCTTGCCCTCTCAGTCACTGAATGGGCCTCCTCACCTATGTATAGGTCAGTGGTCACAAAATGTACAATTGACAGGTCTACACATTGGTGACGTGTTTCAGGAAAATGAGTCACAAGTCGCAAAAATATTGAATTTTGAGATATCATCATATTTGAAAAGTAGAGATCAAGCTGATTCCAATGATAGTAAACATTATGACATCTAACAAGTATTTCTGTATTTTAAGTTTGATATTTTTATTTCTGAAAAAAAAAAGTTTTGCAATATTTATGGATGGGCAATTACCAGTAATGTAACTTAATATATTCCGTACGAAGACCTTCAAAACGCAATATATATCATACAATGTCCTGGAATTTGGTTCATAGATTTATAAGCCTAAAAGTGCTAAACCCTCCAAAAATCAGAACATTTCAATAAAGAGATCTTGTGAACAAAACACTCGACACATCTTTTTGGTTGCGTTGTACTGCATTTTGAACCCTATTTCTTTTTAATTTGGGTTATTTGAGTGGATTGGTGAATGTGAATTGCACATTTTCTAACGACTTGATCCATTCTATATTTATACCTGTGTGTGGTTTCTCTACTTTGCCTGCTAAGTAGCTGTTACTGAATTCAGGGTCACCTGGGTTCTACACTGGTAGTCTTTATCAAGGAGTGAATCTAGATTTCTGCCAATTTCTTTAAGGGCTAAGTAAGTTATGCTTCCATGTGGATGCCATTGCTAGTAGAGTTGAACATGTTAACAAGGACTGAATACAATTTCAATCTTTTTGGGGTTGGACCTACTTTCCACGCTTTCAATTCCGTCAATCTAGGCTCAGATTTGAAAGAGTCCCTCCAAACTAAAGGAACTCCTCTCGCTCCATCCCTTTGAACTAAGGGAACACCTCTCGCTCCAAACTGTAAAATCTCATTAGAATCCCATATCCCTACTCCAGGGCCGGGAAAGTCATTAGTGCAGTAGGTGTTCAATCATTTACATGCCATTTATACCTGATCTGAGAGGCTGTGAGCCTAGGCTGCATATATGGGTCAGAATTTCAGAAAATGTACAATTCAACTTCGCCAATCTTCTCAAATAACCCAAGTTTCAGACGAAAATAAACTTCAAAATACAGTTCAACCTAACCAACTAGATTGCTAGCGTCAATGCAATGCCACATATACTTGAATTTACCTAGTATTTGCCAAATTGCAGCCTATTTTAGCACGATTTACTAAATGTGTACCGCTGCCAATTGTACATTTTCTGAAAATCTGGCCCTTATATCACACATTATCCACGGTCTAATCGGTGAATAGACCACAAATGAAACCTCCCTTTCAAAAATAAACCGAAATCTGTGATTTCCAACCAAATCTTGAACCCCATATCAGAGGCTAAAACCCTGTGCATCCATCCCCTAACCACCCTACTCAAATCTGTTTCACTTTCAAGTGATTTCATTATGATAAAAAAGCGAGCGAGTGGATCAGGGTTACCTCAAAATGAGCTCTCATTGAAAGCAATGCCACCTGGTAATCGAGTCAGGAACTAGCTACCTCAACAAGTATATTCCCTTAGCGTCGCCATGACCTGGTTTGCAGCGCGCTGATTACATCCTGTTTCTCGTGTATCAAACCTCCAAGGATGGCTTCTAGGATTCTCTTCTAAAAGTCTTCTGAGATCTGGGTCTAGATCACTGTTTACACAAACATTTGGGGGTCACCGTTGATTAACGTTAGTTCACTGGTAGTGTTTTGCCAAGAAATGCACTGTATGGGTGTACACTGCTATAGGTGTACCTTGCTACGAGACACGTAAATGGAAACTGAGTTTCGTAACTGCAAATAACCACTGACCTTGAAAATGACCTTCAAACATAAAACTGACGTTAGAATGGATTCCTTGGACAGAAAAATGTAGAAATAGTAGTTTTTAGATATGGATCTAGGACTAACAGGAGGAGCTGAGATATGGCCTTCTTTTTGTGTCCTGGCAGTGGCCATATTGGATTTTGTGCATGCAAGGAACGAGCAATTGTTTGCAATTTTGCATGTTGACTTCCTAGCAACCTATAGTTGGGATTCTATTGCAAGAATGTTACAATCATTTGAGTGAGTGAGTGAGATATATATGTAAAAGATATATTTGAGTTATGGAACTTTATTCCATGATTTGGCCGTGAGCGTACAATATAATCGATAAACTTGCCGCTCACAAGGTGTACAATATAAACTCACTGTATTGTACAGTGACGTCACGACCATTCGAGAGTATAAGGATAACACAGTTTGATGAAATTAATGCAAATAAAGTTGTTTTAGGGTAAGAATCATGGAATAAAAGCAAGAATAGCAAAGTATCGCGTCTTTGCCGTATGGCCGAAAAACAACTCGGCCTATGGCCTCGTTGTTTTCGGCCATACTCGGAGAATATAGCCCCCCTCATACGCGATACTATGCTGTTCTTGCTATAATATTGGAACAAGAGGCATTACTACTGTATATGGTATACCTGAACACATGGGAAGTTCTACATTTCCACCACACTGACAAGACTGAGCAGACAGTAGCGGTTCTAGGAAGGGGCACTGAGCATGCTACAGTAATGCTCTTATACAAAATCAACTCCGGTCAGGCTGTCACCTTCCCAAAGCCCTATGTATACACCTCTGACAGGGCTGGGTCTTCACAAGAAAAGGGGGTGAGATATGGGTGCAATTATTAGTGACAGCCATTATGCCTTTTCCCTGTCGCAATAACTTTGTAAAGGTTGTTTGACATTTATTGAGAGAAACTTTATTCTTCATCATTGCAAATTCTCATTACAAGTCCGTGATATTTCGAAACAATATTGTAATTATAAAAGTCAAAATAAATCAACAATGGAATGCTCCTAATTTGTAAACTGTGTACAGAAAACTTGAAACAATGTCCTTGTTAATCGATTGGAAATAAATATATTGGCTACAGGACAGGTTATTAGTGATGTTTTACCGTCTTTAAAACTCCTACTGTCGCCCATCTTAAGGTGTGTAGTGTGAAGACCTATAGGTGTTGTTTATGGAAGGATATTTCTATGCAGTGGTACTAAAAAAGGGTTTATGTCAGGCAAGGACTTGTGTAAGTGTGTGTATTTGAGTCTATGGTGGACCAAGTTGGTTCTTATATTAAAGTCCCTGGCAGGATATCCCTCGCCTGAAGAGGACCTACTGTCACTCTCTCTGCTGCTCAAATGACACAGCCGCGTAACGAGCAAATCATCGCGTACCGCGCTATGGTGGTCCAAAAGGGGCAAGTCGGCGGCGGACATACATGATGACAGTAATTGTTACTGATTGCCCAACAGAGCGTGCGCTGTGATTTTCTGGTGGGTTATCGATCTCGAGCCACCCTTACCAGTTGCACTGTCCCTAGCTTAACCCCTAAATGCCCTTTCCCGATGTAAATAGCTCAAGGCCAGTATTAATCGTCCTTATGAGATGTCATTTATTGCACAGATAGGCATAAAATTACAAGACCTTTATGGAGTCAAAGGATCGTACCTTGTCATAACTTAAGTACTGCTGTGGACAGTCATCCCCATATTATTTCCATTCAAGGTAACCTAGCAACGGACCATAACCCAAATGTCGTCTGCTTCGCGTTATATGGCGATGGCAATTATTTCTCCTTAAATCAATATTTGTGATTCTTTACGGTTAATATAACGTCCTGGAGCTATCATATATTCGTGCTACTTATATGTAACTAAACTTATTAGGTTTTTATCCAACTTATGATAGCTGAATTCATTTACCCTTGAAAAGGCCCCATAAGAGGTAGACATCAGCGATTGTCGGCACTGTTTTGCTTAAGATAAACATTACCAATTCTCCTTTGAATAAGATTTAACGGCTCGATCATGAGCCAGTTAAATGCATTTCATTATTCCCTTCAGAATCGTCACGTAATAATGTTGTTGCTAACGTCAAGGCCAGCTTAGAAGAGAGGGATTTATTTTACCTCTTAAAGCGTTCCCTTGAGTAGCAATTGAGGCGTCGTAAAAGTGGTCATAATAATTGATGTAAATGACCTTGTGCCATGGGATATCTCGCACCCGACAGGCTCAAAATTGTCGTCTGGCTTGATGCAGACAACATAAATAAACGACTAAATCCTCTCTGCAGTCCCGCCAAAAAAATTGATGCTTTCATCAGTCACTGCGCATGTCTGAAAGTGAAGGATTGTGGGATGTAATGACAATTTCAAACATATCAGTTACAAAAGACGCATTTAAAGGACTTGTTTTCTGCGTGCGTTCCCTGCTATACAGTACAGTATAATAAGGAAATCAAAAAGTTTGCCCTTGGGATTATGACCAAACAGTGCACCAGGAGACCCGAAGTGGAGGTTATTAATCTTTTTAGTCTCTGCCTATGGTTCTTATAGACCCTGGACTGTTCAAGGCAGTGACTAAACGAATTTTGTCTGGTTGCTTTTTGCTACAAGGCCTCATCAAATTTCACAATAATATTTCGGAGACCAATATCCTTTCCTGCAATGGCTTCACTTATTATCGCTCACCAGCAGCCGTGTTATCTCTGCCGAAATTCTTGTACAAACATAAAACAGCAGCAGATTATGGATAAAATCAGTCCTATGAGTCATAATATGAGTAAATTTGGTGAAAATGCAGCTTTAACAAATAATATAGACCGTACTTGTATTGGTCGCACCAGCCATAATGGGACATTTTAACGAGCACCAAAGCCCCAAATCTATGGCCAATATGGCGTCCCAGGATATCTGATATTAATGAAATGTGGCCTTCCTTAGTAGGCTATTAATGAGTAATATCCCCCATGAAAACACAAGAAAATGGAGAGGAGGTAAAATAAAGTCTTGACCTGTGAGTATCAGATTTTAGTATGAAAACGTGATAGGCATTGTTATGACAGCGTCCGTCCCATTTTTTGACCCTTTGTTGCGTTTGTAAGGGATGTATACAGCGACGCTTGTGCCTCCTGTCGGAAAAGATTTATATCGCAATAAAATGTCTTAGGGAGTGTCAGATGTTCCTTGTTGCACACTTGTAGTGAATGTAGATCCTGTATGGGTGATTTGCGTATAGTCTAGGCTCAAAGTTGAGACAGTCCCTTCAAACTGAGGGAAAGCCTGTAGCTCCAATCCTCAAAGTGTCATTTACATTATAATCCCATTGGAATCCCTTCTCCTGGGACAGAAAGTCCATTAGTGCAGTAGGCGTCCAATCATTACCTATACCATTCTTATCTGATCTCCTGAGAGGCTGTGAGCCTAGACTGGGTTCGTCTGTCTGTCTGTCTGTCTGTCTGCCTCTCTCTCTCTCTCTCTCTCTCTCTCTCTTTCACTCTCTCTCCCTCTCGCTCTCTCTCACTCTCTCTCTCTCTCTCTCTCTCCTTCTCCCCTACACTATAACTCAAGGCCTATTTATTACTCTCTTTGCACTAGATCTTAGTGCATTCACCTTTTATTTAGTGCTGGCCGGGCATGTACTGCCTTCAACTGCTCATGATTCAGTTACTGACCGTTCACAATTATCAATTGTGGGTATATCTGAGTATATTTGGTATCACATTGATTTAAAGTATCAGTTCTGTTATGTTAAACTGCATTTTGAAGCTCATTTTTGTCTTTAATGTGGGCTATTTGAGAAGATTGGTGAAGGCGAATTGTACATTTTCTGAAAATCTGACACTCTAGTGCACCTGATTCTCGGACATGGACTAAGTTCTCTATGTTAGGACATTCCTGTACGGATCTTGTTTGTCTGTTTGGCTGAAAAGGCGTTAGGGGAATTATAATCAGCTTAGATACTAAAAGTTGCTCACTCTAGGCCCAAACCTTCAGATCAGATAACAATGGTATGTCAGCCTGTTTACCTAACGGTCTCCTCGCCTAAGACTCGGCGTTTTAATGGGAATATAATGACATTTTGCGGTCTTAATGGAATTATAATTGCACTTTGCGGTTTGAGGAGAGAGGCTTTCCCTTCGTTTGAAGGGACTCTCCCATCTTTGGGCCTAGACTGTGCTGATGTAGAGGTTCTTATCAAATTCTATGGAAAAATCGATCTCAAAGCGTGAGTCGAATTGCATTGTATTGCAAAACATTTGTTGAGAGTTTATGAAAGGTAAATCTTAGCTAATGCCATTGGCTTTTCGTATTTCCTGTATACATATAGAAACGAATTGTACAAGGATTTGCCTATATCTGGGTGAGGTAAACCCATATGGTAAAAAGGGTCTGGGAGTTCTAGAACAGCACAGTATATGGGTCAGATTTTCAGAAAATGTACAATCGGCAGCTCTACAAATTTAGGAAATCTTGTTAAATTAGACTGAAAAATGTTGAATACCGGTATATCTGAGTATATTTGGTGTCGTGTTGATTTATAGTATCTGTTTTGCTATGGTAAACTGCATTTTGAAGCTCATTTCTGTCTGAAATGTGGATTATTTTTTAGGATTAGTGAAGGAAAATTGTACATTTTCTGAAGATCTGACCCATTTATGCTGATGGTTGTACATTTCTAATGATATATTGATATCGATCCCATAGGGATTAGATATATGGGCTAGACGCTAATGTATGGGTCAGGGCGTCAGGAAATGTACAATCGGTAGCTATACAAATTTAGTAAATTCATCTAAATTAGGCTGAAAAATGATAGATTACATCTATAGTCTAGGCTCATAGCCTCTCTTCTGTTCGGATAAGAATGGTATGCCCCCATTTCAATATTTAAAAGTTCTCAAAAACACAATACGCAGGACTATGGAAACTCAGAAATAGCAGCGTAAGAAATATGATATTAATTAATATTAATTATGATAAGAGTCAAACCTTTCAAACAAACAAATGTGTCAAAAAGTCAGAGTATGTTGATGTTTTTATTTTCTAAAGAAAAGTCAAAGAACTTTAATCAAAACAGAGGGTCTATATTTCCTTCTTCATTATCACCATATATACCTATGTTTTACATGCTCTCAGCTCTCCCGCCCTTGATATAACCTTTCAATGTGTTGATAAGGGCGTAAAGCAACCGATCTCACTCACTCACTCATTCACTCACTCACTCACTCTCTCACTCACTCACTCACTCACACACTCACTCACTCCCTCACTCATTCACTCACTCACTCACTCACATGTTTTCATGAATAAAAGATCCGATGTTGGACAAAAAAAAGAATGGTATGCCTACTGCGCCAATGGCTTCCCCCCCCCCCTTCCTCTCCCCCTCCCCCTCCCCCTCCCCCTCCCCCACCAGGAGCCCTATAAGCTAAAGCAGAGAACAAAGCTATAAAATATCGCCCGAGAAATCCCGTGTCGAGGGATCTCCTTACATTAGCGAACTAACATAAATAAATCTAACCGTCATTAGTATTATATAGCACTTGCCGGAAAGCAGTATAAGCCGCTGTGATTTAGATTCAGCTTGCCCGTCCCTAACCATCCTTCCTGAAACCGCCGGCCTATCCACCTCAATGTGGCCATTAGTCGGGCGATAATGGAGTTAAATATTGTGTTACTTCTCCCCACTCTCACCCTGGAGTCAATCATTTCCTCCTGTCTACCCTAAACCTTCCGGGTCGTCTGGACACAACATGACTCAGTGCTTGACCAGTGGGTGGTGGGTTGGTCAGTTCGATCTTGACCACTGGGTGCATAGAGGTGATGATCGAGGGGAGGCTTGTCATGGGAGTGTTTTTATTGTATTCCCCGCTTGATGTATGCTTATGGGACAGATTTTCAGAAAAAGTACAATTCAACTTCGCCAATCTTCTCAAATAACCCAAATTTCAGACGAAAATAAATTTCAAAATACAGTTCAACCTAACCAAACAGATTGCTAGAATCAATGCAATGCTAAATAAAGTCTGATTTACCTAGTGGTGGCTAAATTGCAGTCTAATTGAGCATAAATTACTAAATGTGTACAGCTGTCAATTGCACATGTTCTGAAAATCTGACCCTTATATGTAAAGGTGGGGAGTGTGGGTTGTGATTGGAAAGGTGACTTGTTTAGTAATGCAACGCCTGAGACCCATCCATGACGGACAGAGCGTATTTTTGTAATCCTGTATTAAATATTATATTGGCCTTAACTAAATAAAAAATAATAATAATAATAGACTGGGCACTGAATGTATTTGTAATGTCTAACGATGGTTTAATTTTAATTTTACAGGTGAGGTTCAATGTTATGTTGCATAATCCAGCGTTGTGTAGTAAGGTAATGTAAGCATGAAAAAAAGATTATTTTCTAGGATTCAGATTATTTTGAGTTGTACTGCTGTAATGTGTTTGTGTTTGCCTCTGTCTCTGTCTCTGTCTCTGTCTCTGTCTCTGTCTCTGTCTGTCACTCTCCTCTCTACCTCCCTTTCTCTACCTCTTTTTCTGTCTGTCTGTCTCTCCCTTTCTCTCTCTCCCTCCCTCCCCCTCTCTGTCTGTCTCTCTGTCTTCCTCCCCTTCTCTGTCTTTCTCCCCCTCTATATGTCTCCATCCCGCGCTCTCTCTCTCTATCTCTCCTTCTCCCCCTTCTCTACCCCCCTTCCCCTCTCTCCCTCTTCCTCTCTCTTCTCTCCCTCTCTAATATATAACCTAATGACGACATATGACGTAATGTCATCACCTCAGCCAAGAGAATATGACAGGTCGTGACGCCAATGAGTCTTCATGAGCGGCCCCTAGCGGCCTACAAGGCAGTCACATATCTGCCCACATGCACCCCATTAGTTTACATAAAATACCAACCAGCTCTAATGGCCAGGGAGTCATATACTACACAAAATATGTATATGCTGGCCTGTCTCTCAAGTGAAGTCTGAAAGCTCGTCGAGAGCTGCTGCGCATGTTTTACTGAAGGTCGTTTCCCTCAGACCTTTTATGGGTGAAATCGCCAGAAAATGTACAATTCGTCGTCACCAATCCTCTCAAATAACCCGAATTTCAGACGAAAATAAAGTTCAAATTAAAGTTCAACCTAACCAAACAGATTGCTAGAATCAATGCAATGCCGAATATACTCGAATTTACTTAGTATTCACCAAATTGCAGCCAAATTTAGTAGAATTTACTAAATGGGTAGAGCTGCCAATTGTACATTTTCTGACGATCTGACCCTAATATATAATGGGCCAAGGCGTCAGAAAATGTACAATTGGCGGCTCTGCACATTCTGCTAAATTAGGCTCACAAATAAATAATGTTTGTATTAGTATATTTAAATTTTTTCATTGGGCTGATTCAAAAATCAAAAATCTGGTGAAGCATAGTATATGTTTCGGACCTCATTTTTGTGTTAACTTTTCTTTTTTAAAGATTTGGGAAGGTGACTTGTACATCTATAGGTGATTTCACCCATATGTTCTACTACATTAGTTCTGAGAGCTTATATTGTTATTCTAGGATCAGGAGTCACTTAAGCTTTAGTTTCTCTTGTTATTCTTTCTCCTTTTCATTGTTATGTTCTGTCTGTCTTCCTTTTCTATTTCTTTCTTTCTTTCTTTTCCTGTCATCCTTTCTATCTTTTTTCGCCCCCACACACACACACATTTTTATAACTATACATTTAATGTTATATTTAAGACTACTCTTTTAAGTATATTATCTATCTATTGCAACCTGTTATATTGGACACCAGAAAGCAGTCGTCCACTTTCAGTCCCCATCAACCGTTTCCATGTACCACAGCCACGTTCGTGTTAATATTACTGACACTACTATATTCTGGGAACATTAATGACGTCGCGTCCATCACGTTAGTTAACTCTGAATTACACCAAGTCCCAGACATGGTGAGTTTTATGGCACTATTTTCTCGGGTGTTACCACTGATTATCCATATCAATGCGCGGCAGTGATGGCGCCTAGGATATTAGTTAGGTCTGTAATTGAGTTACTCGGAGAAACTCATTGTCTCTGCGGTAATGGTAGTGACTGTTATACACTGACTGGAGAAAAGCCCTTCATCAACTAACTAGGATCTGTCTCTGTTATTCCCTGTTCAGATTAAGAGCAGAGGAAGTGAGAGAGTGAGTTGTAATTAATAAAAACTAAAGGGATCTCTTTTAAAAAAAAGAGGATTGTCTGTAGTTGGTTTGGTCCCTCTGTGTCATGATCCAACTTGATATGTAACAGCCCATGGCACTGGTGGTGCCCCTAGTTTAGTTATATTATAATTAATAACGATTACGATCAGACAAATTCAAATCCACTCTTATCGTTAAATCAAATGTGACTACAGATGAGTGTATTACACTTGCCTTCCTAATCATAATGTTAAATAACGATACGATTACGAACTGTACCAATAGTTAACGATACGATTAAGAACAACTGTGCCTACTAAGAGCCCATGGGTGAGAGGGACAGGCCATTGTTGCAGGCACTTCATTCAATTATTAAATTCAACATATTATTTATTCGTACTTAAGGGAGATGTAAAGTAATAGCCGTACATCAGAATGTTCCTTGAACATAGGGAAAAGGAAACTTTTAATTATAATTTGCAGAGGCCACTGCCAGACTAAGCTTTTGAGTCTGTTGTTGTTCTAAAGGTTTAGTGCTTAGTGGGGGTTGGTTTAATGGAAGGTAGCTCAGATGGCGAGTTTTGTGTTAAAGGAGTCGGAAATTCGAGCTCCTGAATAATTAGACTCTTTATAGTATGAAATCCACGTTGATATTTTGGTGGCCCGCCGAAATCCTTCGCTGCAGTATTTCCCTGTTGGGCTAATCCAACTTCATTCTTGTATAAACCTATAATAACCACAGAAGATTGATAACTGCAGTCGTATAGGTCAAACAATGAATAATTTCGGCAAGGTTTTTTAGATGATTTATCTGAATTATAATATTTATCGCAGTTAAAACATCATTTTAGAACTATAACCAATACCAATACTCTCATTTAAACATATTTATCTCTCTTTTCGTGAATAATAAAACTCTTCTACGAGCAGATTATTTTGCTGGCTGGGGAAATATTCAAACATTCATTGCCCACCTAGACTGAAGCGCTGAAAGGCTTGAATGTCATGTGACTTCCCAATGCTCTCCCTTAAAAACCTTACTTCTGTCAGTGAGGCAGTGCACTGCTAGAACAAAGGGTTCTATGGTAATATATAGGCTTGACTGTATGTATATATATTCGCATATATGCAGTAGATTATGATCACAGGATGGGCTGAGGATTTGTAAACTTTGGCTTGGTTAGAATTCTGAGCATGAACTTTTTTTAAAAGCCCTCCCCGTTCTAAGAGTGCTCTCGCAACGTTCCCTTTTAAGTGGGAATATATTTGTGGCTTCCCGTCCTATGCAGGAGCAGCTCTGGATTCTCTGCATTGACATTTAAAGAAGGGATTTTCTGTCATTCCTGCCTGCTTTGCATTTGGGTGAAATCGCCGGAAAGTGCACAATCCGCCTTCTCCAATTGTCGCAAATAACTCAAATTTGAGACGAGAATAATGTTCAAAATTTGGTTCAACATATCCCAACAGATTGTTTGAATCAAGGTAATATCAAATATATTCAGTTATACCGAGAATTGCTCATTATTCAGTTTAATTTAACAGAATTGACTAAATGTGTAGAGCTGCCAATTGTACATTTTCTGCAAATCTGACCCTTTTCATCTCTGTTAATGTCAGACTTTCCTCATGAATAAAGGGAATCTATTTGAAGTGAAATATCATATTTGTTATTTGAAATTCGTTCCTCTCGAGGGACACCATATGGAGTAATGTGATGCATTAAAGATTCATTTAAGTCTTTAAATATGCATTTATGCACTTAATCTGTTCCACTGTGGTTTAATGTTTCTACTCTGAAGGTAGAGAGAAATGGGGCAGGTGTTGGGAGGGGCAAAGAGATAGTAGGAATAGAGGAAGAAGGGGGAGGAGAAACAGACGAAGAAAAGGGGGGATGGGGCAGAAAAGAGTAAGAAAAGGGGCAGACAAGAGAAAGAAGGAGGAGCGACAGAAAAGAAGAGGAGATGGAGGAGAGACTGGCATAAAGAGGGAGGTGAGACATCAATAAAGCAACAGAGGGAGGGGGGGCAAAAAAGAGAGACGGAAAAGAAGAGAGAAGAGTGCCAGAAAGAGAAAAAGGACAGGCGAGAGACGGAGGGAGACGGTCAGAAAGAAAAGGAAAGAAAGACAGGGATGACAGCACCTGGATGCTACCACCTGTATGATATTTTACCATGCTGGTTTAGTTCAGCTCCTATAGCTGGTCTTCCACTAATTCCTGGGGTAGTATACTACCATCTATTATTGTATGACGTTTGGCTAGGTTGTTTAAGTTTAGTAACTCCTGGGGTAGTATACTACCATAGATCTAGTGCATGATATTTAACATGCCGGTTTAGTTCAGCTCCTATAGATGGCCTTCCACTAACTCCTGGGGTAGTATACTTCCATCAATTGCCGAGAGGAAACGTTCAGCTCCTATAGATGGCCCCTCTATAGATGGCCCCTCTGATGATACACTAACTCCGGGGGTAGTATACTTCCATCCATTGCCGAGAGGAAACCCACTAATACCTCTTGAATATTAGCAATGGCTCACTAATATGTCTATGCAGTGCATAATGTATACATAACAATAGCATTGTTTTGCTCACACCACAATAGCCAGCCTGAGCAAGGGCAGGTGCAGTAATTTAATTACACTCCACCCATCTGAATGTTAAAGCTCTTTCCCACTCTTTATTCCCTCCTTAATCTTAGCAGGAGATAGGGTTTCTGCATAAATACCCAGATTAAAATGAGCTTTTATCAATTTACCTCTCTCTGCTTTCACTTTACCTAATTAGGCGTCGCACCTGCCTGCGTCGCCATTAAAGCGAATGTTTAAACTGGTGTTCTGTCTCACTTTGTGCAGCTATATTTTACAATGGTGTCGTGGTTCCTTACATGTAGTGGTTGTCTTCTGGTTTCTGTACTTTGTGAATCGTTGTTAATGAGGAAAACAATTGATAATGATTGTTTTCAACACGACATGTATCCGTTATGTTTTTTGGCTGGTCTTGTTTCCTGCTTTAATTAGCTTTTTAAAAAATAAATAAGCAATCTCAGAAAATCTTCTAGGTTGGGCGTGTTTCTTTAGATACACTCTATACGCGTCCTGTAGGCAGTAAACATCAAAGCCCTCTATGGTTAAGCCTAGTATGGCACGCCACTGCCTACAGGACGGGTGTAGAGTGTAGGGGTGGTGCGGGTGGTATAGGAAACACACCTTCTTGTTGATAAAACATCTATAACTATAATACACATCGGGATGAATATATATCCATACTATAAATGATAAGGTATTTCTTTATTTTTGCTATTTTGATAGGACCCCCTCTGTCTGCTCCCTCCCCCCCCCCCCCCCTCAACAATCCATCAACCTCTCATCAGTCTAGGCTCAAAGATGAGAGAGTCCCTTCAAACTGAGGGAAGGTCACTCGCTACAAACCGCAAAGTCCCATTATAATTCCATTATGACCGCAAAATGACATGCTCCCATTAGGACGCCTTGTCCTGAGCCAGGAAACCGGTTAGCGTAGTAGGCATCCGATCATGGACATTCAATTCGTATCTGATCTGAGACGTTTTGAATGTTGTCATTGCTTTTCCCGCGTGAATATCTTTACATGGGAAAGCATGGGAAAGGGTGCAGATGCCTGTTGAGGCCGTGTGTAAGGTTGTTGAAAGCTCAAGTGAAAAGAGATTATTGTTCTTGTTCCCATGCGCTTGTTTCATCGTACCTGCCCCTGTGCCCATCAACCAACCGTTCCACAAGGGTTCAGACATTGATGATAACTCTTCTCTCTTATCATATCTCTCGCTCTCGCTCTCTCTCTCTCTCTCTCTCTCTCTCTCTCTCTCTCTCTCTCTCTCTCTCTCTCTCTCGACGTATATCAGGTGCAATAGGGGATTTGCATGTGCCACTGCAATACACCTGTGAATAAAGGGGGAGAACTCCTATCCGCAGGAAGCCATGGACATGGGGCAGAACACGAAAAGGGTTTCTCCTCCCAGACAAGAGAGTCGTCCCGAACATAGACATATGGGTCAGATTTTCAGAAAATGTACAATTGGCAGCTGTACACATTTAGTAAATTTTGCTAAAATAAGCTACAATTTAGCCAATGCTAGGTACATTCGAGAATATTCGGCATTGCATTGATTCTAGCAATCTGGTTGGTTAGGTTGAACTGTATTTTGAACTTTATTTTCGTCTGAAATTTGGGTTATTTGAGAAGATTGACGAAGTTGAATTGCACATTTTCTGAAAATGCTTTTGCATTAATACCAACCCCAAAGGCTGTGGTGATGCTATGTGGGTAAAATCGCCAGAATTTGTACAATTCGCTTTCTCCAATCCTCGCAAATAACTCAAATTTTTGACAAAAATAATTTGGTTCAACATAGCCCAACAGATTATTTTAATCAAGACAATATCAAATATATTCAGATACACAAGGCACTGACCATTTTTCAATCTTATTTAGGAGTGAGTGAGTGAGATTGGTGGCTTTACGCCCTTATCAACACTTTGAAGTGTTATATCAAGGGCGGGAGAGCTGAGAGGGAGGCAGTTTATGATCATACCCAGGACACAGAGATAGAGAAGAAGGGAGAGAGAGACAGAGAAAAGAGACAGAAAGGCACTTTAAGGTCCCACCCAGGACCAGGCACTTTAAGGTCTTATTTAGCAAAATCTTTTAAATGTGTTAATTTGCCGATTGTACTATTTTTGATCTGACCGATATACTAAGGCAAGTTTGCCGCGAGTGTGTGTGTGTGGGTGCGAGTGCGGAACCCAGATAGGAGGACTGTTCCCTCACTGGTGGGAGTTGTGTTCAGGAAAAGTAAGAATGAAGCTCAATGGAGAGAAGGTTATTTCTCATGAGATCACGCAAGAGTAAGATCGTGAATGAGTGTGGGAGAGAACACACATGAAGAAAATGGACGTGGGGGAGGGAGGTGGTCGTGGGAGGAGGGAGGGGGGGGGAGACAGATATACAGGAGGGGGAGAGGGAGAAACAGATAGACACAGGGAGGGAGAGAGAGGGACAGAGAGGGACAGAATGACAGGAGGGGAGATACAGATATGCGTGTATACATTAGGACAGGGAGAATAGATAGAAGTAGGAGAGACAGAGACAGAGACAGAGAGAGAGAGAGAGAGAGAGAGAGAGAGAGAGATAGCAATAGACATAAAGCACCTACCCCATATACCTTCCCCCTTCTTGAACAAGAAGAAACTGTTTTGGTTTGGGGTCCTAGAAGAAGGCCCCTGGACCACTAGCGACTAATCCCGCCCTCTGAGAAGAGGCGGACTGCCACGGAACTAAAAATCAAAGCTGTCGCAGGATATCTCGGTACTTCCCAGTACTGTCCAGGTCAAATGGATCGTCCAGTCAAGCAACTTTAACACTATGTACAGCAGCCTATTTAGTCTTAATCAAAAGCTGTATTCGTAGGCTACATTTTCGATTGGAGGAATACAGATGTTTATGGTACACTAACATCAGGATCAGCACTTCTTTTGGTCCTATGGCTATTCCATTCAAACTTTTGCACACGGCACCACTGGCCACTACCACCATGCTCATGCTTCCCTCCCTGCTCACACAGTAGCGGCGACGGCGGTACTGTGTGGAGCAGGTATTACACACAAACACTAACAAGGAAGAGAGAGTGGAGGAAGCAGGGCGGGATGGTGGGCATTCATTAAAAGTGAGAAAAACGACAACTATAAGAACAAAAACAGAAAATAAAATAATATCCTCTAGCGGGCTAAATTCTGGACTAGCCACTGGCCACTGCATGGTGGCTACACTGGCTTACTTTCCCTAATATTCAATGGATGGAACATAGCCACCGGCCACTGGGCGCTACCGATGCCTTACTATCCCTATCCCAGTGGGAGGGAGAGAAAGAGAGCGACAGACAAGAGTATGAGAGGGAGAGAAAGTGTGTGTGTGTGGCGGTGGGGGGAGGGGGAGATATATATGCTATAATTATGACGTACATTAGTCATATTTAAATAACCTTTTTATTGGCCATAGACATTTAACATTCAGATATATTTTTTTATAAAGACGCAATAATCCCTGAGCTAGACCTCATACTTTACCATGGTGGTTTTATGTTGATGGCATGATCCGGGTCCTTATCATGTATAACCAACATCTATCATTGAGTGTGATTGGCGAGCTAGTGCTTACTTTTTTCAAGTTGGATAATGAGAAAAGGGCATATTGTTGTTGGAAAGCGAAATTCGTCGTTCCAATGTGGGCTCTTCGTGATCAGTACGTGAACTAAGATACATCATTTTCGCCACAAGAAGCTATTATGCTAAGATATATCTGCGTCCACTTTTTATATACTTGATAACCATCATTCCACCATATCTCACTCATATCATGCCTTGCCTTTCTTATTTCCACTCTCGTCTGCTGCCACTATTTCTTCGTTTGGCCGCCATCTTGTAACTTTTGGAGGCCAAATCGTCTTCCTTCCATGACAGAATCCATTTGTCAGGGTTACGCGTCGTGACTTACCTGCCCGCAGTGGCATTACGTCGTTGACGCCATCATTATAATATGACGTCGGGGCGCGGGAAGGTTTCCCGCGCTTTTTTCCCGCCATTTCCACCGCGCTGCTGAGAAGTGATGTGTTGTCATTTCCCCCCGTGTTTTAACCTATCTTCTCGGATAGAACGGGAACGAGTAGGGTTTTTTCCCGCTGCATTTGAAACTTCTATGCTTCTATGCCTGATGGAGGTTGGGGAGATGAGTTTTGTTTTTCTCCTCAACTATGATATTTCAGTCCTTGCGTGTGTGTTTAAATACGCTGGCTTCTAATTGCGGGTTTGCATCTACCAGCTCCCTTATTTTGCATTATTTTTCTCAAGTCTATCTAGCCCACACTTGTAGTTCCATTTCCCAACGAATTATTCATTACACAAATAGTAGGCAACCATCATCATCTCTTTGTTAGACTGACAACTGGAAGTCATTTGCAGTACGAGGAGAATGGGGAATTTGCGTGCCATTCCAAGGCCCTCAGCGTAATCCCTCATTTTAGATAAACACTCATTTACATTCCATCATGAATGTGCCAGATTGTGATCGTGTGTTCCCTTGAAGAAGCGATAATAACCCAAAGTGTCCATGGGGCCTGAAGTAAGGTTGGACCTTTAGTGATGTATCCCTTTAAATCATAGGCCTATCTGACATTAATGCAAACCCCCCTATTAAGGAGCCTCTGCCCAGAGTTGCGGCAATATATATATTATACATGGGTCAGATCGCCGCGAAATGTACAATCAGCAGCTTTACACATTTAGTAAATCCTGCTAAATTAGGATGAAAAATACTAATATATCTCAGTCTGTGGTGGTAATAGAATAAAGATTAATTCAGAACATCTTTTCGGTTTATATTGAATTATATTCTGAACCACATTTTTATCTTAAACTTGGGTAATTTGAGACAATTGCCTAAAGAGAATTGTACATTTTCTGGTATGGTGACGTCACACACATATATTATATTGCTGTATGTGGGCCCCCGCCACCAGAACTACTTCTCTATCTCCCGGCCGGAGAGTTCCTCTTCCACAGAAGGAGGCATTTACCCACATATACGCTGACGGCTTGAGAAGCACAGGTTGGACTCCTTAGATATGTCAAAACTTAATGGATGGTGGAAACGGGTGCATTTATTGTTGATGGATGTGTTGGGCATGGCATGGCTTGGCCTCCCGCTTGTGGGATAGACTGAGGGGCAGGAGGGTGACATGGACCTCCCCCCAGCTACCAGCCATTGAAAGTTTGATATGGGTCAGATTTTCAGAAAATGTACAATTGTACACATTTAGTAAATTATGCTAAAATAGGCTGCAATTTGGTCAATACTAGGTAAATTAGAGTAGATTTGGCATTGCATTGACGCTAGCAATCTGTTTGGTTATGTTGAACTGTATTATGAGGTTTATTTTCGTCTGAAATGTGGGTTATTTGAGAAGATTGGTGAAGTACATTTTCTGAAATTCTGACCCATATATGCTGCCTATGAGAAGGTCCTGCAACCTTAAGGACGGCCTGGACGACCTACCCAGCGGAAGGTCATTGTCCTTTTCAGAATTACATACTATTGTACATAATGAAGACAATTTAATATATATGGGTCAGATCGTCAGAAAATGTATAATTGGCAGCTGTACACATTTAGTAAATTCTACTAAATTAGGCTGCAATTTGGTCAATACTAGGTAAATTCGAGTATATTTGGCATTGCATTGACGCTAGCAATCTGTTTGGTTATGTTGAACTGCATTATGAGGTTTATTTTCGTCTGAAATGTGGGTTATTTGAGAAGATTGGTGAAGTACATTTTCTGAAATTCTGACCCATATATGCTGCCTATGAGAAGGTCCTGCAAGCTTAAGGACGGCCTGGAAGACCTACCCAGCGGAAGGTCATTGCCCTTTTCAGAAATACAGACTATTGTACATAATGAAGACAATTCAATATATATATATGACCTTGGATTGTTCCTGAAAACATGATCCTTGGATTTTTTTTATTATCGATTGTATTCATCAATTTGTTTTTATTTACATGACATGATAGTTCATCAGTCTATATCAATGTGCAGATCGGGTAAGGGCCTTTCCGGGCTGATTTTCTTGCCAGTATTTAAAAGCATTTTTAGAAATATAATACTATTCCTACAATGCCAGAATAATTCACATGAAAGCATCATTCATTAAATTTTCCTAAATGTTAATATCGATGGAATCCACTTAATCTCGTCTTTTCAAAAAGCTTTTCATACACAAAGTATCTCAAAATCCCCTTTTTTCTTCTTTTTAAACATTTTTCTTTGACAGAATTATGATACTTACAAGCTAGTACGAGTCCATCTTACATTTCATTTAAAAGCATTTTTAGAAATATTATACTATTCCTGCAATGCCAAAATATTTCCCATAATATAAATTTAAGCATCATTCATTAACTGGGAGGTATTCTCCATAATTATTGTAGAAAGCCTATACATGTAGGTATATGTGAATTGATATTTTTCAAAGTGTTTTATTCACAAGATCTCTTTATATGAATGTTCTCTTTTTGGAGTATCTAAAGCCGTATGCAACATTTCAGGTGCTAATTGTCCACCAACAAATATTGCAAATTTGTTTTTAAACATGAAGAAATTAAACATGAAAAATAAAAATACTTTTAATTTTCCTAAATGTTAATATCGATGGGATCCACTTAATCTGATCTTTTCAAACATCTTTTAAGATAAGATAAGAGGTTTTTTATTTGTCGTTAAAGATGTACAAAAATATTTTGCTTATGAGGAAGACAAACTGGTCGATACATGAATTGACCCATTTCTTCCGGCATTTACCGTGTTTTGGAATATGGTTTGAGTGACTAAAAGAGTTCTATGTATATAATTTCATACACAAAGTATTTTTTTAAAACATTTTTCTTTGACAGAATTATGATACTTACAAGCTACCACTCTCAGTGTGAAGCTGGTAATATAACCCTCTATACTACTATAGGCACTATCCCCCATAGAATGCAGGAACCCAGGTAAATATATCATACAATTATGGAGATTGAATTAGGGGTAGAAGGTATATATTTCAATCTCTTGACTCCAGTCTCCAGTATCACCTGCCCCCGCTCTATACAGTAGCGCCTGAGTCTGTGGGGACCTATAGATGGCAACAGTCTATCCAGGACTTATATATAATAAGGGTTAAGTCGCCTAAATATGTAGAATTGGCTTTCACTAATCCTCTCGGAAAACCCTAATCAAAGACTAAAATAAGTATAAAAAAAAGAAAAGACTAAAATAAGTGTTCTAAATACAGTTCAACGCAACCCAACATATTGCCTTAATCATGGCAATACCAAATATATTCAGATATATCAAGTATTTGAAATGTTTGAAAAGAAACGTATTTGTCATGTTTCAGCCTAATTTAGCAGAATTTACTCAATGTGTAGTGCTGCCGATTATACAATTTCTGACGACCTGACCCACATCCACAAGGGAAGCCACAAGGGAAGTGGTTATTCTACAATGGAGATATATTTGGTATTTTGCATTTGTTCCGAAACCTGTGTGGTCATGGCGAACTGTAATTGGAGCTCATTCTTGTCTCAAGCTTGGTCAAGGTGAAGTGTATATATCCCGGAGAGCCGACCAGTCTAGGCCCAGACCCTCAGATCAGAATGGTATGTCAGTGATTGGACACCTACTTCGCTAATCGGTTTCCTGACCTAGGACTAGGCGTTCTAAGGGGACTCAAATGTCATTTTGGAGTATCAATGGAATTATAATATTTATTTAAATGGCATTTTGCGTTTTGAGACAAGAGGTTTTCCCTCCGTTTGAAGGGACTCTCAACTTTGGGCCTAGACTGCGATGTGACCATGCGTTATGGAGCTACCTGGCCCTCATGTACCAGTATCCCCCATATGCTCATAATATTCCATAAATATAGCTGCATTTAGCTTGTTCCCTCATGTCTTCAGCTTATGCCTGCAGCCTACCCATGATGCACCGGAGCTTCTATCTATAGCTAGGTGCCTTGTGAATAGGACAGGAATTTATTTGATATATTTAAGGACTATTTGCACATATTTATTGTTTGGGGGAGCTAATGTCTTGCCAATTTTGGATGAGTGCAAAAATATCAACTTAAATGTTAATGATCATAGCCTTTCACTGGGTGAGATTGATTGATTGATTTATTCTTTCACATCTCCATAAGGCAAACAATAATAAAATAGGTTCCCGTTTCATAGTAGTGCAGAACTAGTTCTTTTGGGAGGGCGGTAATTCTTTTCAGAAACTGAAACTGAAACTGTTCCTGCTTTAATAGGGGAGTTGCATGTCTCACTGCGCATGTCTACTGCAGTGCATGCTGGGATGGATTCTGTTGACATCTGACACATATTTGGCAAGATTTTTATCGAAAATTGCAATAATGTTTTCACCAATATCAGAGCTTGTAAAAATGATCTATGAAAAACCAAATGCATGATGGGAAAGATGGGGACTTGTGTTATAGAAACATGTATAACACATGGATATTGACATTAGAGCATTGATACATATTACATGCTGAACATGGCATGTTTTCTATAGATTTTAGACTGTACCATTAGTCCCATAATTCCATGCGAATCAAGATTCAAAATGGCGGCTATGCAAATCCCCTATTAGCTACAAAAAATGCTTTTAGACAAAGTCAAACATCTTTTTTTGCCTTACATGGTGAATCGTACTATCTTCTAAGTAGGAGCAACTCCTTCTGTTACGGTACTGCCATAACCTTGCAATATAACACTGAACGCTCCGACAAAATGTCAACGTGAGCATACGCCGTTTCATAGTTAAAATTAAAAGTCACAGTAACATTACACTCAACTTCAGTTTTTGAAAGGTTCTTTAAAAGTCAAATGGTATTAAACCATACATAACTGAAAAAACTCCCTGACAATCTCGCATGCACAAAGGTTGACGCTATCATTCCCCTCTCTCCCATTTCTTATCATTTCATCATCATCTCACGTCCTCAATTGTATTAGTATCACCTCAGCTCAGTCTCTACATGGGTCAGATTTCCAGAAAATGTACAATTCACCTTCACCAATCTTCTCAAATAACCCAAATTTCAGACGAAAATAAAGTTCAAAATACAGTTCAACCTAGCGAAACAGATTGCTAGAGTCAATGCAATGCCGAATATACTCGAATTTACCTAGTATTGACCAAATTGCAGTCTAATTAAGCATAATTCACTAAATGTGTAGAGCTGCCAATTGTACATTTTCTGAAAATCTGACCCACATAGATCTACCTTGTGTATATGTGATGTGTTCCAGGGAAATGAGTCACAAGTCGCAATTTTCCGAAGTGATTCTTTCACAAGATCTCTTTGTTGGAATGTTCTAAACTTTGGAGGGTTAAGCGCTGTAAATTATATGAATACATCTACCAAATTTCAAGACGGTGTATGAAATATATATCCATGTGTTTCGAAAGGTCATTATATAGAGTACATTTCCGTTGTTCTGCCTTCTGGGCCTCTACATCATTAACGCATACGCGACGTACCAGCGGACTCGTATTTATAGAGTACATTCAATCATTTAAATTCTAATTGCCCACCCAGAACAATTGCAAATCCTTATTTCAAAAATAAAAATATCAAACTTAAAATATATAAATACTTGTTATAGAAATACTTGCCCTTAATATCAACTATCATTATAATCCACTTGATTTCATCATTTCATCTTTGATATCTAAAAATGCACCAATACTATGTATACTAGAGACTGATGAAGGGATTTATCGGAAGATATTGCTATAAGCGATTGACTCCTTTATAAATGTATTAAATGCCTCATGTCATTTTTAAATTTGTCTCGGGTTAACTGTAAAATTATTATTAACAAAAGTTCACATGTTTTTCGTGATATTTTTCTTCGTCCAGCTGACAAGATATATAATTGAAAATTAATGCAATAGACCTATATATATACATATACGCATGTCTGTTACAGTGCATCTTGGGATGGATTCTGATGACATTTACCGAAAACTGCTGGTGATAGCGTTGGGCAGACCTGTAGATAATGCCCCTTATGACCGTGTACACACACACATATATATAGAAGGGTAACCCAGAAGAATGGGCCCGTCGGCAGCTATCTATACTATGGCAGCAGCTTGTATAGAAAGGGTAAGCTATGTGGAAGGTCGAGTCTTATTGGCTTGTTAGTACCTTCTGATGGCTTGTCACTGGCTTACCTTGGTCACCCCCCTGGGAAATCATTGGACGATTTCTCTCACGTGACACATATGTATTGAGTCCCTCGCACACTTTGATATGGAGGGATGGAGCGATGGAATCTGTATTGGTGGGTGTAGGTATGGGTCAGATTTTCAGGAGATGTACGATTCAACTTCGCCAATCTTCTCTAATAACCCAATTTTCAGACAAAAATAAACTTCAAAATACAGTTTAACCTAACCAACCAGGCTGCTAGCGCCAATGGAATGCCAAATATTCTCGAGTTTACCTAGTATTGGCCAAATTGCAGCCTGTTTTAGCAAAATTTACTAAATGTGTACAGCTGCCAATTGTACATTTTCTGAAAATCTGACCCATATACAATCGGTTGGTTGGGGATGAAGCACTAGATATTGATGATGCAAGTGTTTGTACTGAACTCAATAATAAGGGATTTGCATGTGCCACTGCGCATGCCTGTTACAGTGCATCTTGGGATGGATTCTGATGACATCTGACATACAAATATTTGGCAACATTTTTTATCGAAAATTGCAAGAACGTTTTCACCAATATCATAGCTTGTATAAACGATCTATGAAAACCAAATGCATGATGGGAAGATGAGGACTTGTATAACACCTGCATAACACATGGATATTGACATTAGAACATTGATAAATATTCCATGCTGAACATACCATACTTTCTATAGATTTTAGACTGTACCATTAGTCCCATAATTCCATGCGAATCAAGATTCAAAATTGCGGCTCTGCAACTCCCCTATTGTGTACTGAAGTCAATAATTGTGTACTGAACTCAGTATTTCTACTGAAAACTCAAACGGAATGCCCATTTAATAAAGACCGAGAAAGCAGAAACATCCTCCAGTTACCTGCATGCATACATACATACACACACAGGGGGCCAAAGCTGAGAAAGATGATACATATCAATAATAAATTACATATCCCCCATATCCATTTCATCACGTTTGCCAGCATAAGAGGAGCAAAGCACCTCTATATATGTTATTTACATCCTTGCAGCGTATAGCTCCCATATAGACATCCCAAGGCAAAGATATGCTGCGTAATAGGTTGGGAATAATGATAGATACAAAGCTTTAGTCCGTGCGCCATTATGAGATGAAACATCGTCGATGTGCTCATTTTTGTATCGCATTGTCTTCTATTGTATGCAGACATGCTAAGAAGAGGAAAGTATTGCGCTTCGGTCCTTTCAGGAACTCGGCATATTCTAGTAGAATATTGTCTTCTACAGAAATACTGCAAATCTAATCGTTGTGTTATGCTCACGTTTGTGAAGCTCTCTCTGCTTTCTAATTTTATCTTCAAATGATTCATGTACATCTATACAATGAGAAGTGTGCATGCATATGCATTTTCCTTTTGTGTTAGAATTCGAGATAAATGTCTCTAATGGATATGGATGAATTGTATGGAAATGAATCATTGAATTTAATCAATTTTCGGTTGTAAATCCAATCAATAATGGCAGTTCTACAAGAGATCTTTCAGCTGACTTCATCTTCAGAGGCCTGACTGCCCCCTGGTTCTCCTCTGACTGCCCCCGTCAAGATAATCTGGACTTTATAGTCATTCTTTTCTAATTAAATAGAACGGACTGTGTACATATACACTTTGATATAATAAATCCCATGTGTATTATATATCAGTTGAATACTCATCTAAAAGCAAGGAAAGGAGTGGATGCCTGATTACAGGACGTATATTATTCATTGATGCATTAAAACTTAATTATGTCTGGTGGCTTCAATTATTCAACCTGTATGTGTTTTATTGGGTGAACGCCCCGGGGAGTTGTAGCTTTGTTGCATTGAGCAACCATACATTACCCATAACCGGAGGAACTGACTGTTGTGAAGCCATGTGTTGTGGGAGGAAGCCATGTTGTGGAAGAGAAGTCATTTGTTGTATAGGGGCAAGTAATGACGTGGAAGAAAAGCCATGTGTTATCGGGGAAGCCATTTTGTGGAAGAAAAGCCATGTTATAGGGGAAGCCATGTTGAGGAAGGGGGAAGCCATGTTGTGGAAGGGAAACATGTGTTATAGGGGAAGCCATGTTGAGGAAGGGAAACATGTGTTATAGGGGAAGCCATGTTGTGGAAGGGAAACATGTGTTATAGGGGAAGCCATGTTGAGGAAGGGAAACATGTGTTATAGGGGAAGCCATTTTGTGGAAGGGAAACCATATTGTTGAGGTGAATCCATGTGTTGTGTAGGGAAGCCATGTTGTGGAAGAGAAGCCATGTTGTGGAAGGGAAGCCATGTTGTTGAGGTGAATCCATATGTTGTGTAGGGAAGCCATGTTATGCAGGAGAACCATGTGTTATAGGGGAAGCCATATTGTGAAAGAGAAGCCATGTGATGAGGGGGGAAGCCATATTGTGGAAGAGAAGCCATGTGTTGTGGAAGGGAAGCCGTGTGTTATAGGGGAAGCCATGTTATGGAAGAGAAGCCATGTGTTATAGGGGAAGCCATGTTATGGAAGAGAAGCCATGTGTTATAGGGGAAGCCATGTTATGGACGAGAAGCCATGTGTTATAGGGGAAGCCATGTAGTGTAGGGGCAAGCAGTGTGTAATGGTCTAATATAATACAAGATCAATCAAGATACTCCCATAATTCAAACCTCATCATTACATTAAATAGGAACTATCTGACTCTTCACACTTTTATGAGTCATATTAAGTGAGTTCTCTCTTGTATTAAATTGGTTAGTGCCCGAAGACACCTTGGTTTTATGTCCCTATATTGATATATAACCAATATACTAGGATATCATGGCGTAGGACGGGCTGACTTTTAATGTAGGATCAATAAACACCAGTTAGATCCCAATATTGTATGAGTTTTCCTCCGTTAACTTCCATATCATGATCATCATACATCCTATTAAAAAGTAACCCACGCATCTATTAAGCCTGGCAACATTGTGTTTTAACTTGCCATGCCTGACGCTTTGTCAATATGTGACTATGGTGAGGTGCAGCGTGAATGGATATACTATTACCAGTATTAAGACTTCGAGCCTCTCTGGTCATAGATTTTAATATTCTTGTAAATATATTTCCTGATCCATACTTCTTATGAAATTCAAATTTTAAAGCGTTCGAGGGGGTATTATATATGATGACCAATAAATAGTATGGTCATGGTTCCTATTGATTTCTGGGGTAATACCTTATTTGTTTATCCATGCTACACAGCTGACAGTGAGACGGTGGGGGGGGGGGGGTGAGTGGAACGAGACAGAAAGAGGGGAAAGAAAGGAGGAAAGGGAGCGACCAGAGAGAGAGAGAGAGACTAGTACAGGGACATAACCTATTAAGGACGGGGGGATAGGGGGAGGGAGTGGGGGGGGGGACAGGGAGAAATAAAACGAGAGAGGAAGAGAGATGTGGTTAGAAACAGAAGAGACAGACATACTGACAGAGAAAGAGACAGACAGACAGACAGAGAGAGAGAGAGAGAGAGAGAGCAAATTCAAATTTTAAAGCGTCTGAGGGGGTATTTATATGATGACCAATAAATAGTATGGAGAGAGAGAGAGAGAGAGAGAGAGAGAGAAAGTGCGAGGGGGCAGGAGAGAATGAGAGTGAAGAGACCAGAGATAGTGAGAGAGAGAGAGAGAGAGAGAGAGAGAGAGAGAGAAAGGAGAGATAGAGGAGGGTGGGAGGGAGGAGGAAAGATGGGGTTAGAATGAGAAGGGTCAGACGGACAGACAAGACTAGGACTATCTAGGAGTCCTTGACAACTACTGTCTATATAGTGATACTGTAACAAACATGTAGAACTGCAGGAAGAGCGGGCACAGTCCAAGGCTCCTCGTGACCCACTCACGGCTCGGCTGAGCTGCTCAGAGAGCGTGACAGACTGAGCACAACATGCATGAGTGCACACACAGCAGAGGAGCTGCTCCTGAGTCAATACTGCACCCTCCACTACCCCTCCTATTGCTCATTGCAGATATATATGGGTCAGGTCACCAGAAAATGGACAATCACCAGCTCTACACATTTAAATAGATTCTGCTAGATTTAGGCTGGAACATGATAAATACTTGGTATATCTATTTATATCTGGTATTGCATTGATTCAAGAAGTCTGTTTGGTTGTGTTAATCTGTATTTTGAACCTCAATTCTGTCTTAATTTTGGATATATTTGAGAGGATTGTTGAAGTTGAATTGTACATTTTATGATAACCCAACCCATATCCGCCTATACATCAGGGAGATACAGAACCTGGTTCAGGAGGTGGGCGAGGGAAGGGATAGAGGCATGGGGTCAAGGAGAGAGAGAGTAGGGGTGCGGAGGAGAGGGAGAGGCACAGAGTGAGATGGAGAGTGAAAAGAGAGAGCGAGAGGGTGTTAGAGAGAAGAGATGGGGACAGAGAGAGAGAGAAGGGGATAGAAAGGGAAGAACAGAGAGAAAGAGGTATTTGTGGAGGAGAGAGGGAATAGAGGTGTGTGTGTGTGTTGGGGGGGGGGGATACAAACAAAGGGGGGAGGGGCAGACAGACGCAGAAATAGGATCTCCTATCAGTACAACAATGTTGTACCTGAGGTTAAACATTCAGTCATGTTTGTGATTTAGATTTTTCTAATGGCCAATGACGGAATACATACATACATACATACATGCATGCATGCATGCATGCATGCATGCATACATACATACATACATACATACATACATACATACATACATACATACATACATACATACATACATACATACATACATACATACATACATACATACATACATACATACATACATACATACATACATACATACATACATACATACATACATACATACATACATACATACATACATACATACATACATACATACATACATACATACATACATACATACATACATACATACATACACACACACACACACACACACACACACATACATACATACATACATACATACATACATATACATTCTCATCATATATGGATACAAATCTCAATATTCAACTCATAGATCAACCCTTGGAAGATCCCACTCAGAATAAAAGAACGAAAGAGTTTAGTATGTTTCATGATACATTTCGTGTGTGATAAATACAAGTGATATTCTAGTATGCGCCCCACACATTGCCTTGACTGCTGAGGTCCTGTGGTTGTTGCCTCAACAGCCTTTTGCTCTTACACCTCTAGCTGTCCCGTCCATATGAGACTGACCATGGGGTGTTTGTGAGGTCTCACTGGTCCTCTCTCTACATTACCACAGCCGTGTATATTTCTCACCTCTGGTGGTCTACTCATATTGATGGATACTGTAATAGAGAGACAGAGAGATTGTGTGTTTCTGGAGACAAGAGGACAGACACACAGAGAGAGAATCTTAGAAATGAGGGAGGGAGTTGAAGAGGAGAGGTAGAGAGAGAGGGGAAGGAGTGGTGAGACAGGGAGAGAGAGTTGGGAAGAGAGAGATAAGACACACATAGAGAAGAGAGAAAACAGAGAGAGAGATAAGAAGACACTTAGAGAGATAACCTATTATAGGGAAACGGGGAGAAAGAAGGAGAGAGAGCGAGAGAGAGAGGGAGAGGGAGTGGTAAGACAGGGAGAGAGAGAGTGAGAAAGAGAGAGATAAGACACACATAGAGAAGAGAGAAGACAGAGAGAGAGAAGACAATTAGAGAGGTAACCTATTATAGAGATACGGGGAGAATGAGAGAGCACAATGAGGGAGAGGGAGAGAGGGGCGAGAGGAGAGGGACAGTAATACAGAAGGAGAGAATCTAGAAGGAGAGAGGAAAATGGGGGTATGCCACTTGAGGTAAGACAACCAACTGCCATTCAAAGTTGCCTTCGTAGTCTCCCGGCATACTCCTATTGGTATGAACGTTACTTTATATCATACTTCTACCATTGACACCCATCTTATTCCCCTCTATATTTTCTTTTTGCAGGTGAGGTTTACATTTTCTTTAGTCTCTTGTCTATCCTGTACGACGGTGCGGTGGTAAGGTAAGCACTAATATATTCTTTACGACCCTGCACACATCTAGAGAGAAGGGGTACGTTACTCGTCATGTTGAGATCCTAACGAAAGTTGTTTATCGTAATCGTTATTTCAGATTACGATCAGTAATGCCTAAAATCTGAAATTGACAGTTAAATTCAATGTGACAAGTAATGATAGTTACAGGAGAAAGCCTAGCCTTATTAGCGATATAACGATACGATTATAACAAGAAATATTACGAGCAACGATGCGATTAATACTACCTAGGCTGCGAGAGATATACCTCGAAGACAGTACATGTAGTAAAGTCTTAAAAAATCTTATCCAAGTCATCAAAATATGTGTTCCTAATTCAGTTAAAACTATTATGTACAGACAGTAGAAGCCCTATATTGAAAAATAATATGCTTTTAGTTCGCAAAACTTTTCAATATGTCTGACATGACCCGACTAGCATCCCTACAGTATGGAAACATTAGCAGCCTGGTCAGTGCAATGCTCCAGTGTGTATATCCCCCCAGCAGGGATACAGTGACAAGGGTATCCATCTTCATTGTTCTACCTGTCTCTACCAGTGCCCCTCTATCTGACGGCCCCCATCTGCCCCTCCTCCCCTCAGTACCGCCTGCAAGAAAGTATCTGTATCACTTATTGACCGGGCGAATATGGCATGCTAGGCTGGTGCCTATCACCACCTTGTTTAGTAGATGCTTGGGTAGGTTATGGTAGCTGGTGGGGTTCTGGCTCCTGTACATCTTACTTGTCCTCTTGAGTCTGATTCTCTTCCTCTTGCTACCTTTTCTATCTTGATGCTTCTACTCTGCTTGCTTCTGTTCTTGATCTTGCTCCTGTTCCCCTTCTTTGTCTTCCTCCTTCTCGTCTTCTTTATTTTCATTCTCTTCCTCTGACTACTGTCCACCCAGCCGTCCTCCTCCTTCTTCTCCGCGTCGTCTTCCTCCTTCTTCTCCTCTTTATTTTCATTCTCTTTTTTCTTTGCAAATATTTACATTCCCTTCCTACTTCCCTTCCCCTCTCTTCCTCCAACTTTGCTCCCCTTACTCCTCTTTATCCTCCTCCCCCTCTCCCTTCTCCTATTCTCCTCCCCCTCCCCCTTCTCCTATTCTCCCTCCCCTCCCCCTCCTCCTATTCTCCTCCCCCTCCTCCTATTCTCCTCCCCCTCCCCCTCCTCCTCCTATCCTCCTCCCCCTCATCCTATCCCCCTCCTCCTCCTATCCCCCTCCCCCTTCTCCTATTCTCCTCCCCATCCTTATCAAATAAAATGTGACCCATGGTTTAATATCTCTATTCGGCCATCATAATGATACGGCTCTTACACCGCCACACAGTCCTCTGGACCTGGCCTGCGTTTAAACTTACACAGATATCCATTGATAGATGCCATTGATAGATATCCATTGATAGGCATCCCTACTATACGGTAACATGCTGCTCGGATCATATCTATTCATATTGGCCGTCTTCTTCCAGATAACTCGTGCTTTTCATAAACTGATAACGTCCTTTCATTCAATATTGATAACAGATAAAGAAGGGTCAGACGCTCTGACGTCACTCCTGACCCAGGGCCCGCAGTGGCGATCCTAGCGGGAGTAAAACGACGGAGAGGATGCGATGTTCAATACTATTCCAATAGGTTAGGCGTATAGTGGCTATGTCTGGAGTGAAGGGGTAGTAGAGTGTTGTGGAAACTATTAAAAGTGAAATTCTGAATTCTGTGCTTTTACCGGAGAAAGAAGTGTAAAGAAAGAGAGGGGCAGCGGACGGGGAGAGAGTGGGAGTGAGTGAAATGAAGGGAGGGAGAGGGACAAAGAGAGAGAGAGAGAGAGAGAGAGAGTGAGAGAGGGGGACAAAGAGAGAAAGTGACACAGAGAGAAAGGGTCAAGGATTTTTAGTCTGGAGAATGCGATATAACGATATATGGAGAAGGAGAAAGAGCAGTGGACAGTAGGAAGGGAATGAAAATATTTGCAAAGAATTAGAATAAAGAGGAGAGGGAGAAGGAGGAGGAGGACGAGGGGTGGGTGGACAGTCAGAGGAAGAGAGTGAGAGAAAGAGAGAGAGAGACGTAAGAGAGAGAGAGAGAGACGTAAGAGAAGGAGGCAGGGAGAAACACACACATGTCGTAAGGCAGAGACAGACAGACAGACAGACATGGAGGGAGAGAATCCAGCTCTTTGACGTGACTAATATAACACTGACATCTCCCATTCCATTCCTCACATATCACATGCTATGATATCACACCATGCGCATCAATTGATCTTGTCCATTCAATTGCACCTGATATAATACTCTACATCTTTATTTGTTTTGATAAAAATATAATATCACGAGTGCGGAGGACATTCTCCAGACTTCAAATCCAGAAGCTTGAAACAGTACAGGGCTCCTATTCCATAGCCGCTGACGTTTCATTTCATCTCCCTGCTAAAAATGCTCGGAGATCTTTTTGGGGGGAAAACAACACCATTTGTCATTATTCATTACAAAACAATATTCAAAATGGCGACGACACAACGTAGTTATTAATAATAACCCTGCAGTTACTGTTCCCTGGATGAAGTAGAAACATATTTTAGAATTCTTATTGCCCTTTCTTTTATCTCTTTCTCCGGAGTAGTAGCTTCAATTTAAATGACTTATGTTTCTTAATTGAAGATGAATGAGTTTTCTGGGTGGGGAAGACATGTCGGCCATTTTTCAAGTTTTGAATTAACCTGCTGTGGCATTATGATGACGGCTCTTATTTTAAGCTGGGTAAATATTTTACATAAAAAAGTGATTAAAGATGATGGATCGATTCCTTTTAAGTGAAGCAATTTTGATGGGTTTTCTTGTGCTGTCGGCCGGCTGGCCCCCCAAGGGGCAAGATTTTGGCACTGTCCAAGGGTTATTTGAGTTGGAAATTACATCCATTGTTGGGTGGAACAAGAAAGAAAGAATGGACTCTCTCTCTTAAGACAAAAAGGACTCTTAAAAGTAAATGTCCCAAGAGGTTCTTTGCGTTTCCCCTGGAGAATACCCCTTAAACGTGAACCACATTATTAAAGTTGTGCTCACAGCAAAATCGAGCAAAAAACATTTAGAAAAATATTTTTTATTTTATATTTGATCCCGTGTCCTGTAGAATGAAAGATTTGAATTTTTACTGGTAAAGAAGAAGAATTGAAAATATGTCCTTGAATTGGGAGATTTTTTGACGGGTCACGGAAACGAACAATTTGGTAAATTAGCTGAGAATACAGCTTTAAGTTCCAGGGATTTAGGTTCTGTTTTTATGTGAGAAGAATTCTCATTAAAAAAAGATTTTACAGTCCTTATAATCCTTCCTCAGATCCCAGTACTATATTCTTTTTAAGGGGCCATATCCACTCCGATTATCTAATAAATACTCAACTCAGTGTGCACTTTTAGGCCTAAATGTTAAAGCTGCAATTTCAGCCAACATCGATCAAAACTCAAATTCTTTTCCTACACTTTTGAAAGTCTTTACATCACATTTTGGAAGCTTTAACCCGTTGTCTTTGCCGCAGAGCTTTCTTAGGACCTTTCTTATCGTAAATATTCTCTCTATCTCGTACTGTTGCGATTTAAAAAAACAAAAACACCCTAAGGTATTGTATGATGTCAGTACAAGGGGTATAATATCAATTTCCCCTACACCAGAACATACCCTTCTTTCACACTGATATCGATCCAATCAGCGGGTGTAAAAACGCCCTTTGATCTTATCACTAGCATTGATTTTTAAGGACATTTTTAAGGTACAATTCCTAATTGCCTGTCGTATTGCATGGTGCCAGGCCATCACTCATTAATATGTATTGGCATACACCCGGCAGCTAGGCCTCTTATTGATTTCTTGTTAAGCGATAGGAAAAAAGTGCAATTTTTCAAGTAGGTTTTTTACATAGGTGATCTAAGGGTATGGTATGTTAACTTGATGTATGTATGGGGAGAATGGATTGATAACACCAGGTGGTGATGAAGGGGTTTAGTTGAAGGCTATTCGGGAGATATGTGAAGATAAAAATGGGAAATATTTTTTTAATTTTACCAAATCAAATTATTTAAAGAGGACACATAAATAGCTATTTTTATACTTGTATATATATGTGAATGCTGCATACTTATATATTTGGTTCATAACTTTTTCGATTCCTACTGCATGAAATAATGCTGAACTGCAAGATGATTGTGCAGTATATTTAGTTTTGTCAGGAACCCATATATATAGAATATTTGATTCCTACTGCATGAAACAATGCTGAACTGCAAGCTGATTGTGCAGAATATTTGGTCTTGTCAGGAACCCATAACTCACTGTTTCAAGAGCAAGGTAATATACCGTTGACTGAAGATCTATTCAAAATCGACTCTCCGATAAAATACAAAAATAATTTCAACATCCCCAATGAAATAATGTGTTAGAACCTGTTGCCGGTGCAAATGTATGCTAAAACAATCATGCAGACATACGTAAACAGACACACATTACATGTGTATACGTTTATACATTACATGTGATATACATACACATACATACATATGTGCACATATGATATATGGGTAAAATCGCCAGAAATTATTGTACAATTCGCCTTCTGCAATCCTCGCAAATAACTCAAATATATGACAAAAATAACCCAACAGATAGCCCAACAGATTGTTTGAATCAAGGCAATATCAAATATACTCTGATATACAGAGTATTGACCATTTTTCAATCTAATATAGCAGAATTTTCGAAATGTGTACATCTGCCGATTATACATTTTTTAAAGATCTGACCCATATACATACCCAGCCTCCGCCACACAAACAAACCACATTGTCCTCGGCCCTGGTGCAGTATATTTGAAAATAGCCTTAATGGAGATTTCCCATCAGTAATGCTTAACATCTTCACTTTTATTCTTTTTCATATATGAATTATGTACTTAGCTATTAGCCTGGCCTTAAAGAGGTAGTAGAAACACAAATTGAAAGTGACTGTCGGACCGTCTAAAAGCTTTCAATTCATTAGTCCCATCCCAATAGGATTTGTCATTGTGAAGACAACATATATTGTTTATTGCATCATTAATACAATACCTGCTCCCCCTCCCCCTCCCCCTCCCTCCCTCCCTCCCCCTGCTACAATACTGTTCTATATATGAGTCAGATTTTCCGAAAATGTACAATTCGCCTTCACCAATCCTCACAAATAACCCACATTTAAGACAGAAATGACCTTCAAAATGTAGTTTGACACAACAGAACTGATACTTTAAATCAATGTGATACCAAATATACTCAGATATACCCGGTATTAATCTTTTTTTAGCCGAATTTAACCGAATTTACTAATTGTCTAGAGCTGGCAATTGTACATTTTCTGAAAATCTGACCCATATGGCTCTTGTCTTTTGGGAATTTGACAGTGTATAAGCAACATTAACGCTGCTTCACTTAAGTATGTTTTTCGCTTGGGCTTCTTCATACATCAGCGTTGTTTGCAGAAAGCACAAATTCATACATATGTGTCAGATTTACCGAAAATGTACAATTGGCAGCTCTACACATTTAGGCATTTCTCCCTAAATTAGGCTGAAAAATGATGAGTATATTTCAAATTTGGTATCGCATTGATTTAAAGAATCTGTTATGTTATGTTAAACTGCATTTTGATACTCATTTTAATCTTAAATGGGGGTTATTTGAGAGGATTGGTAAAGGCGAATTGTATATTTTCTGAAAATCTGACACACATATATGTAGCTTAGGCACGACATACAAGTAGGTATAGAATCAAATTGCATCAAAGTAATGGACTCATCATTAAGATTTAGCACCATAATTTAAGTATATATTCATCGAGAATTGCAATAAGAATACAGACTAGTGTCAGAGCCTATATATGAGATGAGATAAACATTGGGATGTGAATGGCTTTCCCGACCCTGGAGTAGGTCCACCACTACCGTCCTTATTAGATGCTAATGAAATTTTCGCATTTATTTTCCCTCAGTTTGAAGGGATCTAATTAATAGACTATGAGCCTAGACTGAATATGCCTTTAACTTATGTTTGCAAGGCTAAGATTTCTATATATATATATGCTGATGTTATACATAAGAGTGTCTTTATAGATAGCTTAAGTATGCGAGTATGGTATTATATAGCGATATTTATACTGTATTTATGTATGTGAGGGATACATATAAATGGTGTTATTTCACACGGCTACTGTGGCTATACACTTCGCCTTTCTCAGATAATGTCACCTCCGCGTGCTGGCGATTTATTGGGTTCCCTCCTCCTGTTTCCCTTCCAGTACGTAGGTTTGTGTGGTGGGCGGTGGGGAGGGGGAGGGGGGGGGGGCAACAGAACCCAAACCTGTTTTCTAAATATTAAAGCAAGTGTCAAGTGAGTAAGCCCAGAAAGAAAAAATCACTTACTTCAGTATATCTGGCTCCTATTATTTCCATGATTAGAAATGAATTCATGGGATTTTTCGTATTCAAAGTGCAAGTAAACTTAATTTATTTCATGACATTGTTGAATAATGATTATAATATAATACCCTCTCAGCACCCCTCTGCTTGTATAGAACTATATTCTCCCCCTCCCTCACCCCCCCCCCCCCCCTTCCACCCATTGTCTCGTCGTCCCTCCATACATAAGAGATGGGATACTCGGGTTGGTGGTGTTGAGTTATCCGGGATAAAGTTGTTATGCTCACACCAACATAAACTGTTAGAGCAGGATGAGCGCTGTACCTGGGCTTCTTCATATATCAGCATTTGTTTCATCCCTCCCTCCCTCCCTCCCCCCCCGCTCCCCCCTCCCTCCCTCCCTCCCCCCAGTGCCCACACCCCCTGCACCAACCATATATCTCCTGACTCTATGGCCTCTGCCTGTATGTCTTCATTCTGCTGCTCTTCCACTTTGGGTTTCATTCCCTTTGCAGCTCTTCCTTCTCTTTTTCCTTCGTCTATTTGTCTTCCTTTCTGCTATTGCTGCTCCCTTTCTTCTTGTTTGCTTGTTTTTCTGCTTTCTGAGTGCTCCTGCTCCTTCTCTTCCTTCCCCTTCCTGCTTCTTTTTACTTTTCATGTTAGAGGTAAACATAACAAGTATATAATATATATGAGTAGTAAATTTTCGTATCATTTCGTTTTGTATCGTTGTCGTATCTCATTCATAGACAGTGCGGGTGCAACTTGTTCTTCTCCTTCTCTTCCTCCACAACCTCCTCCAGCTCATCCCCCTCCCCCCGTACATGCCCTGTGTTTATGGCCTCTGCCGTGGAGGAGTGTGTTATCACTGGAGGGACACTGGAGGGACAGGGCCAGCTTTAAAGCTCCATACCTCAACCTGGTCCTCTCCACCACGAGACTCCATCTTGTTCTTATCCATCCACAAGGTTAACTTGAGACCGTGTAGGGATCCATCAGCTTCTGTTCTTTAGTGTATATGGGTCAGATTTTCAGAAAATGTACAATTGGCAGCTGTACACATTTAATAGATTATGCTAAATTATGCTGCAATTTGGTCAATACTAGGTAAATTCTAGTATATTTGGCATTGCATTGATTCCAGCAATCTGGTTGGTTAGGTTGAACTGTATTTTAAACTCTATTTTTGTCCGGAATTTGGCTTATTTGAGAAGATTGGCGAAGTTGAATTGTACCTTTTCTGAAAATCTGACCCATGTATACTGGCACAACAAGTATTTACATATCAAAAGTTAAATTGCCAACACCAAAATAAAGCTCCTTAAATTCTCTTCCAATGTAACATTTCTGTCTGTTGCTACCACACCCCAATTCCCAGGTTTGTTTTGGCTCCTACCTCTCCTACTGTTATCAGCTAAGTCTACCTTTAACTCCTCCAGTACCTTTCTCCTCCTGGTCCTACATGTCTACTGTGTGATTTATAGTTCAGTTTATCCCCTGCTGAACATTCCCCTATCTGACTGACACCTCTATATGTACAGATTTAAATCCACCAAGCCGATTCTCACGCGATTTTGCGCCGCAGAGGACTCTTTTGCACTAAATTCTGTGAGAATCGCATGAGAATCGGCTTAGTGGACAAGGCCCTCTAATTTGACAAGTCGTCTACACATTTAAATTCTGCAAAATTAGACTGAAACTTATTCGGGCTTAAACCAAGCACACTCTTGTAGGCCTTAGAATTATTCTCTTCATGCCAAGTCATATGCCTCATCCGTGTCTTAATTTGTGTTTTAATTGCTTTGCTTATTAAACCATTTTTTAAAAGTAAATTAAATATAGAATTTTTGGCTGAAGCGTGTCAACTCAAAATTCAAGTGAAATTTCTACTCAAACTTAACCTGAAATATGTAATATAATATGTTGTGGGTGTGGTGGTGGCGAGGGGGGGGGGCTTGTGGAGGTACAGGAGGGAGTTGGGGGTGTAAATAAGGACAAAGTCTATTTTTACTATTTGGGCAAATATAAATTAATCATATTCAGATTTCCCCTCGATTTACAATAGCCTACCTATTAACTAAGGCAAGGGGGCATTAATTCGGCCCAGACCTCGAAGGGAGAGTGCTGCTTTTGAAGATGGGAAGCTTTATTGGGATCGTACCTCTTTAACAGCCAGACAAGCCTCTTGTAGGTTTGCCAAGTGTCTAAGAGATGTCTAAGGGCGCTTGTCCACTAAGCCGATTCTCACGCGATTTTGCGCCGCAGAGGGCTCTATTGCATTAAGTTCTGTGAGCATTGTATGAGAATCGGCTTAGTGGACTAGACCCTTAAGTCTGTCCTTGTCTATATAGAAACGGTTTTGAGACTAAAGATCCGCAAATAGAATTGTATAGACATTTGAATCTTTAAAAGAAATATTTCTTAGAAGGCCCAGTGTTGGTGAATCCCCCTCTCCACCACCACTGCACTTTCTAAATGCACTAGTCTGTTGGTGGCACTTGTGTCTGTCTCAGGCAGGTGTCCCCTCCCCTGAGGGCATGTATATAATCTAGTAGTGGTCAAGATGACCAGTGTGAATAGATCTATCCCCTAAAGTATGGCCCCTATAGGTGCGATCATTTAAGCTCTTCGTTATACATAAGAACATCGTCGGGAAGGAACGGCTAGTGTGTTAAGGTTCTGATGAAATTCAAGAGAGTTTATTTAACCCTTTTAATAATAAGGATTTCAAAGTAAATAAAAGTTCTAATTAGATGTCCTTTCTCTGCTTGAATGAAAGAACTTTTATATTGTATTGAAAATGTATTTGCGCTAATGGCTCTCTGGCCCAGGAGTTGGTGTCCTAATGGGATTATAATGGTATTTTGCGGTCCTAATTGGATTATAATGGCACTTTGCGGTTTGGAGCGACAGGCTTTCCCTCTGTTTGAAGGGGCTCTTCTCAACTTTGGGCCTAGACTTGTATTTGGTCACTTTATGATGGATTGATATATAGTATAGACAAGAGACTGCTATAGCAGGAGACAAGTGCCAGGTGGTCACTCAGACGGTCAGCAGTGGAGGTAGTGCTAGCTCACAGGTCACCTGGTCAGTGGATCAAGTGTTGGATCAAGTGGTCAGACACTAGTGGTCAGTGAATGGTCACTTGAGACCGTCTCCATCCCTCACTGTGTCTTTACCTCTCCCCCAAGGCTACTCTTTGCTGATGTAGACCCTTAGAAAATAGCTCAAGAAAGATAAGCAGGGAAGACTGAAGTTCTGTCCTATAGTTTCTGTAGTGTGGTTGTCTAGTTAATACCAGTGCCCTCCAAAGTCCAAATGGAATTCATAGGAAATTCACTTAATTTGTGAAGGAACTATAGGCGACAAACTGATAATGAATCTGAGTTTAAAAGCCTCCCATGGGACCGCATTACAAGTAGATGCTTCAGAGAGAAAGTTGTAGGGAGGGGGCGAAGAGAGAGATACCGGGGAGGACAGAGACACTCTAGGTCCAAACCCTCAGATCAGTTAAGAATGGTATGTCAGTGATTGGACCCCTACTTCGCTAATGGGTTTCCGATCTAGGACTCTGTTTAATGGGAATATAATGAAATTGTGTGGTTTTGATGGGATTATAATGGCACTTTGCGGTATGAAGCGAGAGGCTTTCCCTTCGTTTGAAGGGACTCTCTCAACTTTGGGCCTACACTGGTGACTAAGATTAAGTGAGAGATAGCGATAGACAACACAGAGTGACAGAGTGAGAGGGAAGGTGGACGTTTATGATGCTCTGTAGCAAGAACAACAGAAAATCCTCCAAAAGTTGGTCAAATGACTCAAAGATGGGTTGGAAAAGAATGGAACTAAAGGTAGAAAATCTTTAGGTGTTGACCGACGTTAGCTGAAATTACAGCTTTAATGTGTGTGGTATCGCCTGGTCTCTAGATTAACACACACAGGAGGAGAGCCTACTGGAGGAATTAGTCTCGTTAATTTTTACCCCTTTCAACTCCGGTGCAGCAGGAGGAGGGGGAAGAGATGCTTATTTCCCAGATCCTTATCAAGAGAGGCACGATGAAGGGACAATGGGTAAAATATTGGTTCTGGCACGAAACCCTTGGACCAAAACGAGAGAGAGAGAGAGAAGAGAGAGAAAGAAACTAAGCAAAGTTTAAGCTGCATTTCCAGCTAAATTAAAGCTGCATATCCAGCTCAATTAAAGGCGTATATCAAACTAAATCAAAGCTGCATATCCAGTTAAATTAAAGCTGCATTCCCAGCTAAACTAAAGCTGCATTCCAGCTAAATCAAAGCTGCATATCCAGCTAAATCAAAGCTGCATATCCAGCTAAATCAAAGCTGCATATCCAGCTAAATCAAAGCTGCATATCCAGCTAAATTAAAGCTGCATATCCAGCTAAATTAAAACTGCATATCCAGCTAAATTAAAGCTGCATTCCCAGCTCAATTAAAGATGCATATCCAGCTAAACAAAAGCTGCACATCCAGCTCAATTCATGAAAAACTATTTTGCCCTAGCACTGCTTTGAACATGTAAATACACATGTGGAAATGAATACACATTGGTGTTTCCTCCTGTTTGTCATGAAGTCATTCCATTCAAAATAACTTTCACAGGGATTAGTTTGACTCAGTGCTATCCTTACATTCTCAATTTCATCAAGGATTGGATTCCCTAATGGAACTTGGCTTGTAATGCCCATTAACAAACTTGAGAGGCTTTTTCTTGCCTTGTGCCATTATCACAGCTTTTTGTTCGACATACATAGCCAATCCCATTGCAGCGGAAAAACATCAAAAAATAATCTCTCTAAGCTCTAGTCCTAAAAGGATTAGGAGAAGACACGGGACTGAGAGATCACACTCCTTCAGCATTAACCTAGCCAGATATATACAATTCACTATATGGCTGACAAAGAAAACAAAATGGCTAAGCAGCTGATTTATCCTCTTAATAAGCTCAATAGCTAAATGGATGTTTTCAAAAGACCAAAAGAGAGACGAGAAAACTCGAGAAATTGGACCACAAGGATTCAATGAGAATCTTTGTGGAAAATAAGACTAATTAGCTCTAAGTGTCATTGACCTGATTAAGACGGGGAAAAAATGTCGTCATCAGTCAGATAAAGGCTAATTTGTTTCATCCATGAGATTGGATATTAGCACAGAGTCAGTTACCAATCTGGGGAGGAATTAAGCGGGGAGATTCCTATTGTGTACTCTACTCAACGATTAGTCGCTTTCCAAGGCCAATGTAAGGTTATAACAACTGGTCAAAAGTATATAATCAGACCAGTTTGTGCTTTTATGGTTGTTTCATGGCATGGTTGTTATATGACAACTTAGCTTGTTACCAACACTTCTACTAACTGATCTGCATTATGCGTTTTTTTAGAGAAACCACATGTGGATTCTACAGACGATGTGCTTAGCGGATACGCGAATGCATTTGTTAAGGTGACTCAGTAGTGATTTTGTTTATTGATGAATTTTTCTAAAATTTTTACCAATGATACTTGACATGAAATAATCATTATTGATTGAAAAAAAAATATAGGTCACCAGGCTAGTTTTCATGCTATGGCGGTATGGAGATAGAAATAATAAATCATATTTGAGTGAGTTTACTACATTTGAGTGATTTATTAACATAATTCGTTTAAAATGGTTCTCACATGAATTCAGACATCAAATTTCACCCAGACATTCAACATATATATACTAATCATCAGATAATTTTTTTCCCCTCAAATCCTGAGTTAGCCCCCTGGAAGCCCCCCCCCCAGTGGCAGTATAGGGCACTAGCAAAATTGACTTTGGCTGATGACAATCAGTGTTTTTAAAAAAACTGTTTGATGATTTTTAATATGAATGTAGATACAGTATTTGCTAACTCATACACAAAAAATCAGGATGGCTTTCCAGGCTAGCTTTTTCTATATTACGACTTATTTATGGGAAAAAAATGAAATTCCTGATAAATATTTGATTTGAACAAAAACGGCTCCATGAATCTTAATGAAATTTAATATAGATGCAGGTACTGTAGATACTAACTCACACACCAAAAATCAGCAGGCTGAATAGTTTATAGCAAGACTAAATTATATACATACTTCATCTGCATAATGCTGATATTCCCTGCCATATATATTGAATACACACACACACAGGCGCGTGAAAAATGGCAAAAGTTGTAACCTGCTAATCACGCTAGGCGTTGCGCGCACCCCGTTACATAATCACTACTGAGTCACCTTAAGTTTGTTGTCTCATGTAAACAATGTTGGGGAATGATCCCACATATTTTCACCATTTAAACAAGGCAGTTGTGATATAAACATGGAATACAAACTCATGAAACACAAATCATTGCTCATGGCTTTGTTGCCACTCTCGATGATACATATATTTACACTGCAAGTGTGTCTGATACACTATTTCAGAACAACCACTCGGTGCATTTCATCTAACTTAGCAACAGCCAGAAAACTATAGCAGGTAATTTGATGCGGACTAAACGGAATAGATCCCTCGCTCCTTACCGCCCTCAGATGTATTGCCTTCATTCACAGCCTCTCAGATCAGATAAGAATGGTATGTCAGTGATTGGACGCCTACTGCGCTAATGGAGTCCTATTGGGATTATAATGACATTTTGCGGTTTTGAGCGAGAGGCTCTCCCTTTCTCAATTCGTTGAACTGTCTTTTGAACCTCATTTTTCTCAGCAATTTGGGAATTGTTTGAGAAGATGGGTGGAGGTGAATTGTAATCTTGTGTGGCCCTGCCCCACATGATATTCGGAACCGTCCCCTAATATGTGATGTGTTTCAGGAAAACAAGTCATAAGTCGCAAAAAAAAGATTTTGAGATACCATTATATTTGAAAAGATGAGATCAAGCTGATTCCAATGATAGTGAACAGTCTAATAATCTCATAAGTATTTCCAGGTTTTAAGTTTGATATTTTCGTTTTTGAAAAAAAAAGTTTTCAATATTTCTGGGGGTCAATAAACAGTAAAGTAACTAAATTTAGTCCATATGAGGACCTTTAAAACTAAAGGGTATACTACATAGATTGTCCTGAAATTTGATACATCGATTGATACAGGTATAAGTGATGAACCCTCCAAAAATCAGAACATTCCAATAATGTGATCTTGTGAAAAAAACACTTTGAAAAATATCAATTTTGCGACTTATGACTCATTTCCCTGAAACACATCACATATGTGAAATTTAACCCTACCCCCGGTTAGGGTTGCAGCTACAAGTCGTCCCTGCTTGAAGCCTGTCGTACAACAATAGATGGCAAGGCCTCGCATTATCTTTTAATATGGGTTAGACCCGCCCCTAGTGAGCGATGGCGGAGTCAGGTTCTACTCTCATTAACAAAAGCTCTTCTCTCTAATCACTACTAGGGCTCCTGTCTACCTAGCTTCCGCTCTCGTACTGGTAGAGGTGGTTCGAGAGTGCGGGGGGAGGGTGGAGGAGGGGGGGGGGGTAGCCCTCCTGAATCCTCAGGGTTTCTTTTCCTTTCACTGGTCCTGGGTAAGACCTTAAAGGGCCTTTCTGTCTCTTTTCTCTGTCTCTCTCTCCCTTCTTCTCTATCTCTATTTCCTGGGTATGATCATAAACTGCCTCCCTCTCAGCTCTCCCGCCCTTGATATAACACTTCAAAGTGTTGATAAGGGCGTAAAGCCACCTATCTCACTCACTCACTCTTTTCCTGTCATGTAACTTTAATTTCTATTCTTTGTTAAACATCGTGACAACGTGATTCATTCATTTCCAGTTCTGAAATAAACTTCCTAGGACACTAGTATTTGCATATGTGAATAATAATTGGGGTTTTGGGTTTTCTTTTTCTTTTTAAAAATGTTTTAAAAATTTTAATACCAGTTACTATCAACATAAATATACCAGTAGATGCAGCACGAGTTCAAATCCTTCACTATTCTTTTTAAAAAATTGTTGAATTAAATATTTGTTGTTATTGGTACATTATACATGATACTAATCATCAAAATAGATCTATAAGATGCCTTGTTAAGCACCCCTTTTAAGCCCCCCCCCCCCCCCCTGTAAAGTAAAATTCCTGAGTCAGCACCTCCATACTCCTCCACCCTGACCCTCCCTCACCCCTTCCTTGCTTTCCAGTCACACAGCTTGCGACAAAAAGCAGGCTGCTGCGACTATTTGCTGCGACTATTAGTCTGGTTTAATTAGGAAGGCTTGTAGCTCAGGCGCTTGGTTAATTTTGGTTTCTTGTAGCAGCAAGATGGCGTTATGGCACTCATTGTGGAGCAATTGTAATGGAATCTGATGACTTGGCAAAATCTATTTCTCAATAGGGAAGGGATTAGGCGTTAGTACTCGTATTACTTGTCCGTGTCTGTCTGCTTTTGCGTCTGACTGTTCAACATTCTGTATTCTTATTCTCGTTTTTACTTCATTATTTCTCCTCTGGTTCCTGCTATTCCGCTTCTCCCTCCTCCTCCTTCCTCCTTCCTCCTCTTCCTTTTCCTCCTCCTGCTCCCCCTTCCTCCCCTTTCCTCTTGCTCCTTCTCTTCCCCCTTCCTTCCCTCTGCTCCTGCTCCTGCTTCTTCTCCCTCTTCCTCCCTTTTCATCCTACCCCTTCCTCCCTCCTCCTCCCTTTTCATCCTCCTCCTGCTGCCCCTCCCCTTCCTCATTCACATTTATTTTCTCATTATCTTAATCATGTTAGTTTTCAAATTTTCTCATGGGCAAAACATCCTTGTTGACAAGATGTCAACGAGTAGCTACAAGCTTTCCTTGTCTCGTAAAAACATAATCCAACATCACCTTACACATGAGTGGGTGTATACTTTATGGATTCCTCGTCACATTTCTACATTTACTATTTTATTCAAGTCTAATCACCAGGAATCCGCTCCAGGGCCTCACTCATTACTTAGGGCAATTACTCTATTTGTACTGTAGCCTGTATAACTGCCTGCTGGGCCTATAAGCCCTTCTTATCAGGGATCATAGAGTGAAGGCCATTTGGGCAAATTACACATTCTTATCTTGATCCCTACTCAGACGGTGTTATCATAAGTGTGTCCTTCATACCTGACACTAACAGTCAAGGTTAAACGGGGCAGTGTTAAGCTGGGTGTCCATTGGGCGGTTTGCAGTGTGTTTGTAAGCAGGTGCCGGATCGGTAGGCTTTCCTGTTTTATAGGTTAAAACATGGCGATTGCACAAGTTTATTATTCCATCATACAACACTAAAGAACGACTATATATATTAGGTTTGCTAAAACTTGTGGAGGTGAAAAACGGCCGGAAAAGGGCATTGTTTAGCCTTTGAGCGCACAAGGTCAGCTATCTTTCACATGGGTTGACCACACAAAATGGCGAGCGCAGTGACGTCAGTGTATGTATATGTACATACACAGTTGCTACTCCCATTATCCATTGCTCTGAACTTGTGGCTAGTGCAACCACCCTATTACAGTTTGTAACCAGAGCTGATCAACATTCTCTCTTTATTATAAATGTCAGTATTAAGCTCAGACAGAGTAATCCTTGAGAGGTCTTAGCATCTATACCATCTTAGAACTACCTGGGCATGATTTAGTAATAGAGCAATACTTTATTATCTATTTGTGATTATAAGTAGTACTTAGTACAAAAGCCTATGAAGTGAAACAGATGAGTTGCTTTCTCTTAACCATGGAAGAAATTGAGCGAGCATTCACCAGGATATTAGTCTGACTTTTACACGAACAAGTATTAGATGTTTGTCAGATATTGCCGCTCACGTTGGATGCCCTTCTTATGCTTATCTCTACCATCTGAAATTGAAGACTAGTGTTCACTACCGTTCAGATTAGATATTTCTATCGGACCGAAGGGAAAAATACTTTGAATTGAATGACATCTAAAATTACCCTTTGCTAGTTCTCGCTTGAATTACAAACACTTTATGTGAATTTGTCCCTTCGTATTGACGTTAATTTCCCCTCTCTTCTTCAGTCTTTTGTCATTGGGAATTTCTGAGTTCCTACGGCGTCGTAATATAATCAATTGATCATGTTTTAGTTCATTCTCAGTTGGAGTTGGCTGTAAATTATGAATGGGATGAATGGGCTGGGTCTGTCTAGTGTGGGCTAGTTATAGAGGCTTTTCCATGGACGACATATTGAAACTAGACTTTCATAATGGGCTTATTAGTTTATTCTTTTATTTCTCGCAAAAGTATTGAAATATATGTACAATATCACCCTTTTAAATATTAAAAAAAGGTTTTACCTTGCCCATGGTATATTTGGAAACAGCGATATCTTTTCTATTATCAAAACGGATCGTGTATTAAATTTAAATTGTCCAAGTAAATGTAAAACAAGACCCTTTTGTTAACTCTGAACAGGTTGTTGCAGCAGTGTTTTGCTGCTTGCGACATATGTCGCACCTATGTTGCTTCAGTTGAGTCATGCCTTTATGCAAATCCACTGTATCCCATCATGCATTGTATCTGACTTGCGCAGTGGCTCATAAAAAACCCTATTGCACATGTTTCACATGTCATCTAACTATTAACGGTGACCTCATTCTTTGTCAATGACCTTGTACATCACGCAAAGGTCATCTCAGGGTTATTTAGGGGTTATACAAGGTCATAATCTGATTCTAACGTATGGGATGTCATTCATTAAAGATGACCTACCATATAGCCAGAAATATTCGCTGACTGAGAGTGTCTGGAAACTAATGAAAATTTACTCTTCAATCTAGGGAAATTAATTTCAATTTTCCGGAAGACAAATTCCCCTTAATATATCATTATGAGATAATCATGAATGGTTATGAGACCGAATATCATACTCTACTATTTATTTTAGGCTTTACTTGGCAAAGTATAAAGGATATCAACCCTCACTCAAATTTCATGGGCCCAACATGTCTCCAATTCCCAGAGACCCCCTTGGGTCCATTTGTTCTATCTGGGAGAAGAGAGAAAAGATGGAAAAGGGGTCAAGAGGAGTCCTGAGCTGATGAGAGAAAGCTGAGTTGCTCGGATGCTAGGACGGGTAAAAAAGGTATTACAAGTTGTCTATGAGGGCCATTATAGCAGTACTTTATTTATCCTGGCTGACATGGAAAGCTGGAGCAGTTCTTGTCCTATACTGCCACTGCTAGGGTGGGCCATAGGGCTCGCTTTACGAGCTGCTCTGCCAATGTGGGTCAATATAGGAACATCTCTAAGTCTGGGAGGGATTCCGGGGAGGGTGTGGTCCTGCCTCTTGCTTAAAGTGATGTTGTCATTAGACAATAGTCATGGAATCTCTCTATGCTTGTTTACCTTAATGGTATAGGATAGGTATGGCGATATTAGAGGAACCGAGCAAATTTCTGTGAGTTTTAAAAAAAGGATTAGTAGTTCAATTTGTTAGCCATTGAAGAGAGCCATATTGAAACAAGTGGAGCCCTGATGACCACCAAAATTAATTATTTGGATTAACCAAATATTTTAAAGTTTTAATAACAACAAAATGAACTGGCCTTCTGTCATTTTGGTCGTTGATTTTCAGTCCCCTACCGCCACCCCCACCCCAATCCCCTGATTTCCGACCCCACCCCCCGACCCCCACCCTCCATGCCCCTTCCTGACTATGTCTATCTTAAATGGGGACATCTTACCAGTCCACCAATATTGCACAGTATAGGGAACTAGCCAATATCACTGGATTCCTCTACTTGTGTTTACTGCCTTGCTATTCAATACCTTTGTCCTTCCATTCTATACCATTGTATAGAGCTTGGCTAGCCGCGCGGTCCGACAAAGTTACCACTATACTAAGTTTACCTTCCATTTTACATTTTATGGGTGAACTTTGGTTATGGCGAACGGATGTATTCATGTACTTGAGGATATTCATGGTTTTCCTCCTTTTTTTTGGTTTTTAGTATGCTCTTAGGACGGAACACTAGAAGGTTAAAAGTTCTGCTTTTCCATCCTAGCTCGTTGTATGTACATGGATTTATACAGCGCATTGGCTTATAAGATATAAGTCACTATACATATAGGATCAGCTTTTGCACCTATTTCTCTTTTGATTTCATTTCGCCATTTTGAGGTAATGCTTCCCGTCGGAATGGGCAGGGTTGTTACTGATTCATTGTCACTATAGTTTGGTGCCGGATTTCGTAACGGGGAAGGGGGAAGGGGAAAGAGAGAAGGGGGAAAAGCCAGATGCTTTGGTCATTTAAGTGTCATTAAACATCGGCTACACGATCTCTTAATGGTATGTGGTAAAGAAATACCGAGGATTAAAGCTAAAACAGGAGGAACTTTCCCCAAAATGGGGTCGAGGGAGGCAACTGACCCCATGGCCCAGCTGTTTTTTATGAGGATGTTAACTGATTAACAGGGACTAATGATATTCCTTCTTCCACACATCAACCTCAGAGAGACATCCCTGTTGTTTAATTTTCCTGTCATAAACTATAGTTTATAGGACATAAGGCATACAGTGCTGGTGCCATCATACCTCACCATTTCAATAAGTTATTATTGATTCATTGCATTGCATTCGCTTCGAGGTTTTAAAAAAAGTTAAAAGTTTTTAAAACATTACAAAATTAAAGTTATAAGTGTTGCATTAAGCAATACCAGACATGGCAAAACTTAACGGTCCCGACCGGTGAAACAAAGGGCAGACCGGTCTGATTGTCGATTGTTTGGTGAAAAGTTTGAAATACTTATAATTATCATTTTATTCATGAAATTGCTGTGTTTACCTAGGTACACGGTCAGCCTCGTCCGGCCGCTATGTTTGCCTTGTTTTTTTAAAAAAACCAATACAACACAGAAATCCAACAAATCGGTGAATATAATAATTTAAAAAACTAAACTTTCAATTGCAATATTTGACAGAAATGAATATTTTTCTATATTATCCTGTCCGGTGAAACTACCTCACCAGTCTTACTCTCCGGTTAAACCCCAAAACTGTTCGCCAAGACTCCAAGACTGATATCATAATGACTTGCATACAGATTGATTGAAGCCTAAATTTAGCACAATACAGACAAAAGACAATTGAGTGAAGCATTCCTCCTATGGACCCCAGTCTTCCTCCTCCAGCAGTAGGCTCAGCTATCTCACACATCCACAGAACCACCAGGCCAATAATACACTATCTCTCACAAACGAGGAACATTTCCTCTCTTACTGCAGGGCTTTTGTTGTCTGGGGCGGGGGTAGCAGCAGGTATTGGACTCTGTATCCTGATCTAGCCTCTGCTGCTTTGTGAATGGAGATATGTGGATGTGCCTTGTCAATGTCTTGGCTCTTGTGTCGTCGAGGAGAGTGAGTGAGGGAGATGGAGAGAGGGAGGGAGGGAGTGGTGGTTGTTCTCATGGAGGAGTTGCAGGAGGTTGGACTATACTGGAGGTGGTATGGATGGAGTCATTGAACTGTAGCCAACACAGGCAGTGAAATGAGAAAGGAAAGAAATAAGCAGGACTGAGAGTGGGGGACAAGAAGACAGTCGAATAGAGAGAAAGTGTAAGGAAGTGAGGGAAGGAGTATGTGTGTGGGGGTGGGGATGGGGAACAGATACTGAGATAGAAGTAGACAGCTCTGTATGAGAGAGAGGGGGTTGGAAGAGACAGAGAGAGGGGGAGGGAGAGAGGGGGGTAGTGAGATATTGGGGGAAAAGGGGACACCACAGGGGAGGGAGAGAGAGAGAGAGTGAGAGGGAGAGAGAGTGAGAGAGAGAGAGGGAGACAGAGCTCTAGAGAGGGAGAGAGAGACAGGGAGGGAAACATAGAGAAATAGAGAGAGAGAGAGGAAGAGAAAGAGAGACAAAAAAGAGACAGACAAGAAGAGAGAGGGGGAAATGAAAGAAGACAGATAGAGAGAGGCAGACAGACAGACAGACATATTATATGTGAGAAACTGTTTCTTCAAACTCTGATCCAAAGAGAGAGAAGTGAATAGGAGAGACAGAGGAGAAGGAGGAGGAGGAGGAGAGATCAGTAAATAAATGAGAGAGCACACTTAATACCCCCCCCCCCCCCCTCCCTCCATCACTCACCGCCCGACATCGCCCTGGTCTACAAGGCCCAACTGTTGGCATAACAGATAAGGTCAAACAACCAGCTGATAATCTCCTCCTCTCCGCCACTAGTGCCCATTACTATGTCCACCCAGGCCTTTTGGGCCCCCGCATGATAGGAGTGGGATATGGCTATGAGGAGGGACACAATGGGTCTGAGTGGAGTCATTTAGGGCCGCTGTCGGCTGGTATGGAATGACATTCTTGACATGGATAGGTGCAGGATATCATGTCATGATTTCCTCTTCTTGTCCTTTTGCTGATTCGCCATTGTCAACAATCCCTCCTATTTGCCATACAGTTTGGGGGTGGAGTGATTGAGGGTGGGGCCCTAGGATACTGGGCCTACTGGGGTCTGGGCGCTAGAGCCTGTATGCGTCTGATTGCCCATGTTTTCGGGCAGGAGGTGTTAAGAACTGTTCAGATTCTCCGCAGGCAAAATATAAATATGGTGTTCAATTATAATAGTTCATATTATGGTATTCCTCATTGGAAAATAAAGCCCAGATTCATCAATAATATGTCGAGAGAAAATAAAAATATGGCGAGAATTGTACTAATCATATATGTGTGTTGTGTCTTAGTAGGAATGTTTTGATTTTTGAAGTGTTGAGTACCATTGTTCATATCAGTACATATACCAAATATCAAGTCTCTGCGTTTCTATGGTGATCCTAAGAAGTATATTTGATTACTTTACTATAGTGAGCAGAAGATTGTGGCTTTTAGACGCTTTTTAGACGTTTTTCCTCTATTAAGACGTTAAGCAATGTTCCTGTATGTATAGTAGGGTATTTATTCTTAAAGTTAACTTCCCAGTTAACATCTATAAAAACTAAAGATGGCTGTTCAATGATTGCTCATGTTGAATAATATGTTTCTTTCTGTTTTGCAGGTATGTACAGTTTAACATCCCATAACGGTGCTGGGCTCTGTGAGTATGCTTAAAGCTCTAATTTTCCCCCTTTTTCGTTTTTCCCCCTTAAAGCTGTATTTACGACAAAGAAAAACTTACATCTATACGGCTGAAGTGGTCAATAGTTTGCTGCTGTAATAAATATGTTCATACAATAATTTGAAGTTGAATCTGCCAGTGAGCGATAATACGTGAAACCACTGCAGCAAAGGATTTCGGCGGGCCACCAAAATATAAATGAGCCTTTTATGAAGCCATTCAGGCAAAGGAAAGTAATAAAATGGTCCAAAACGTTGATCTTCTTTCAAATGGTTTGGAAAAGAAAGAACAAAATGTTGAAAATCTTTGGTTTTTGATTGACGTTAACTGAGAGTGCAACTTTAAGTCTGTTTTTCGCTGTAAAAAGGCACCACTGGGATCATTGCATGATTCCCCATACATCAGTAAAAGCTAAAGAAACGCTTTTGTTTTCCACACACTCCCGAGCATATTGATGTCCGTAAGGAAGACATGTGAGGTGCGATCTAAAGTTAGGAGCAGATCGAGCCGCTCATCTGCTCGGGGGAGCAGCTCATCTGCTCGGGGAACAATCCATTGTAGGAGTTGTGGGTGGAGGGGCTGAGGGGGCGATGATTACAGGACATATAGGATAAACTGTCAGACATGTAGATATAAGATTGAAGAGATGATTTGAGGACGTATTTCTTATATTGAGGGGTTATGCTCTTGTGAAGAAGTGGGGGAGGAGGGGGTAGGGGGAAGGGGGAAGATTGAGAAAAGAGTGAGAGGGTTGGAAGGAGGAGAGAGACTGGGTGAGAAAGTCTGTGAGGGAGAGGTCAGAAAGAAGGAGAGTTGGCGGAGAGACTAGCAGAAAGCTGGAATGAGACCAGACCAGGCCAATTTTAAAAAGTATGTAGTATATAGAGAGGTAGAGGGAGAGCGCTACAGAAAGACAGGAAAGAAAAGAGGGGGGACAGACATACACAGAGGAAGGGAAAAGATAAAGGTGGGGGATAGATATAAGTATAGAGATATAGGCAGATAGACAGAGGCATACAATTGCTACAAAGCCAACATATAACTACAATACAAACGTTGTGATGTGTTCTACATGGTACAACATACTCCTCGTTCCTATAGTGTTGCCCATATAAGCACACAAGACGCTGAGGGATGCAGCGAGTTACAACAAAATGTTTTATGTGCCCAAGTCAAAGACAAGTTGTGCAAAGCTTTCAAAAGTCCTTCTCTTACCGGCAAAGATTTGTTTTTGTACGCCTACAAGGTACATAATGGGTAAGATTTTGAGAAAATGTACAATTCACCTTCACCAATTCTCTCAAATAACCCAAATTATACTGTTCAACATAACCAAACAGACTGTTTGAATCAAGGTAATACCATATACACTCATATATACCTAGTGTTGATTTTTCAGTCCAATTTAGCAGACTTTACACAATATTTGATCTGCCAATTGTACATTTTCTGAAAATCTGACCCGTTATATAGACGGGTGAAGTCACCAGAAGACGTACAATTCGTTTAAATTTGATTCAGCAAGAAGAACTTGTATTTATCACTTTTTTAGCAGAATTTACTATAAGTATAGAGCTGCCGATTGTACATTTTTCAGGCGACCTGACTCTTATTGTGTGCATATGGAATGAATGTGAGTCAGGCTTGTAGAAAATGGACACCCGGAGGCCGAATTTAGTTTCTTTTATCCTCTGCTGAAGATTAGGGGGTTATGCAGTTCCTCACAGCAATATTGTCAATGGGTCAGATTTTCAGAAAATGTACAATTGGCAGCTGTACACATTTAGTATATTCTGCTAAATTAGACTGCAATTTGGTCAATATTAGGTGAATTCGAGTATATTCGGCATTACATTGATTCTAGCAATCTGTTTGGTTTAGTTGAACTGTATTTTGAACTTTATTTTCTTCTGAAATTTGGGTTATTTAAGAAGATTGGCGAAGTTGAATTGTACATTTTCTGGAAATCTGACCCCAATAGGTATTTCTACACTCTGAAATACTTGAAGGTCAAATTTGCATTTCTTCTGAAGTGAAAGTCTGTGAGATTTGATTATTTACTTTTGGCATATCTCCAAGCATGAAAGTTTCACAACAACTTTCTGAACTATTTCCTTTGTGTCAGTCCGAGACTGGCAATACCAGAACGACAAATATCCCAAATTTGAGACAAAAATTAGATTAAAAACTGAACATTAATGCCAATTTCAAATCAATGGCATATCAAATATATAGCTACGATTTATAATTTTGTCTCGGCCACCACGAGTGTGTATGGTCGAGAATAAACGAGATGTTATAATTATGTTTTTAGTCAAATTTAACTGAGTTTTCTACATGCTTAGAAACAGTCTAGGTCCAAACCCTCAGATCAGATAAGAATGGTATGTCAGTGATTGGACGCCTACTTTGCTAATCGGTTTCCTTACCTAGGACTAGGCATTCTAATGGGAATATAATGCCATTTTGCGGTCTTGATAGAATTATAATGGCCCTTTGCGGTTTGAGGCGAGACGTTTTCCCTCCATTTGAAGGGACTCCTACATCTTTGGACCTAGACTGGAAATGCCTGTTGTATATTTTCTGATCATGACCCGACCCATATGATTGTATTTTGTATAGCGATCATAATAATTATTCATATTCCACATTCATATACACCGCCGAGATATAACACAGTGAGTGGAATAATGATAATATATATAGGAGATAATGGTAATTGTATTTGGCCTTAGATGAGGGACAAGGTTCAGCCAGTACTTCTGTTCTATTTAACATATTGTCATTCCCTCTCTTCGCTTCTCCATGGCTCTGTAGTTTGGAATAATGGTGATCATAAAATGACGCCCAAGTGCACTGGGTTGAAGGGGAAACTTGTTCCCAGGCCCTTCCCGTTCCTGTATTTAGATATACATGTGGGTCACATTTTCAGAAAATGTACAATTGGCAGATCTACACATTCAGTAAATTCTGCTAAATTTGGCTGAAAAATGACGAATGCCAGGTATGTTTGAGTATATTTGGTATTACATTGATTAAAAGTATCTGTTTTCCTATGTAAAACTGCATTTCGAAACTCATTTCTGTCTTAAATGTGGGTTATTGGAGAGGATTGGTGAAGGTGAATTGTACATTTTCTGAAAATCTGACCCATGTATGTATAGTTTGTTATATATCTTTATTTGGTATTTTTATACATCAAATCCTCTGTAAATGACAGTAGAATTACAAACAAGCAATGCACAGTGTACAATGAAATTTATAATCAATTGAGGACATATACATATCAAGATATGGGCTGATTGATAATTCAAAGAAGAATAACCATGGTATTCCGACCACTAATGTGTCTAACTACATCTGATTCTAAGGAACGAAGAGTTACTATAATAATTACTTACTTAGTTAATATAGTAATACTATGTGGACATGAATGTGTAGTAGGGTGAAGTCGCCTGAAAATGTATACTTCATATAAATTCCACCATTTATAACCCACATTTCTTCAAAACTCTCTAAACAGCCTCACAATTCGATGTGCAATAACCATTCCTTGAGAATTTCTTCTACTGATTTAATTAATTTTGGTCTATTGAATCTATGAAGTCAACAGCAGTTGTTTTAGAAACTATAATAACGACTTTAGAAAGAACTTGCTTTGCGAGTAACACACCAAAGAAGCAACAATAAGTCTCCTTCCAATTAACCAACTGTCAACTATAATTAACTTTTCTTCAAAGAGACACCTTAGCTAAAGGTATAGTCCCAGACATTCGGTCCTCTAAGTTCTTCCTATCCTGGGGCTATGGTAAAGTGTATTAAAACATACCCCAAGGCAAGAGCAAGAGGGTCAGATTTTCAGAAAATGTACAATTCACCTTCACCAATCCTCTCAAATAACCCACATTTAAGACAGAAATGAGCTTCAAAATGCAGTTTAACATATGAAAACAGATACTTTAAATCAATGTGGTACCAAATATACTCAGATATACCCGGTATTCTTCATTTTTCAGCCAGATTTAGCAGAATTTACTGAATGTGTAGATCTGACAATTGTGCATTTTTTGACAATCTGACCCAAGAACTCCTTGAGATAAAGGCATACGTGTCTATGGCTACGTTTGGTCTTCTTTTTTTTTATAAAAAAAGAATGAGATGAACAAGGCTCTTAATTGAATATACCCATGGGGCTTGGTCCGTATGAGTTTATGTAAATGGTAAGTTTGTTTAATATTCATTTGGGGAAAAAAAAGATTTGTAAGATTGGAATGGAGTTGTAATTAATACCAGGCGGAGATAGTGACGGTTGAAATGAATATTGGTAGCGCCGGAGGTTGACCTTGATGTAGTTAGTGGGTGACCTCTGCCTGTCATTGCTTGGCTTTGGGCAATGAAGGATAGAACAAGGGGAAGGGAGGGAGAGAGGTGAATGGAGGATAGAACAAGGTGAAGGGAGGGAGAGAGGGGGACGGGGATCAGAAGTAGACGGCAAAACACAAATGCAGAGAGATAGAAAGAGACAGCGAGTGAGAGAGATAGAGATATACATAGATGATAGGGGGACTGGCAGCAGAGAGAGAGAGGAGAGAGAGACAGAGAGAGAGAGGGGGGACTGAAAGACGGACAGGGAGTGAGATTATATGTATATACAGATAGAGGCAGGGGGACTTAGACAGATAGAGAGGCAGAGAGAGAAAGTGGGGGGTGGGGGGGGGGGGTGCTGATATACAGACAGGGAGGGGGACAGACAGATAGAGACAGGGCAGGAGGAGGGAGTCTCAGACAAACAGATGGACAGGGGAAATGTTGAATGATGTTTAATTGTTTAATTGTCGGGACCTGTTGAAAACACCAGGTCCCTGGGAAATAACATCTCGGCCAAAATAAATGTTCCACCAAACCAACATCTCGGCCAAAATAAATGTTCAACTAAACCCAGTCTTGAATCGGATGAAACCGCGATCTTATCATTTAAAACAAATCAACCAGATTGTGCTTAGATTATCATCCGATGAGGCTATCGATCTTGAACATGATGCACAAAATATAATGATATTGTGCATCATGTTCAAGATCGATTCAAAACCAATTCACCTAATAATTCGATGAAGCAAAATCGGTCGGACAAATGCATCGGTTTCAGTGGAATCTAGCCTTAACACTCACCAGGTACACTTCCCCTAATGTGTGCTGCACATATAATAAGGGCCTAGTCCACTAAGCCGATTCTCATGCGATTTTTACAGAATGTAGTGCAATAGAATCCTCTGCGGCGCAAAATCGCATGAGAATCGGCTTGGTGGACTAGGCCCTATACTCTGGTATGTCCCACCTCCAGGCTGTAATACATTAGACATTCCTCAGCCTGAATGCAATCAGTGTCTACACACTGCCACTCGTTTGTATCTCAATACATGAATGTGTTATTGAGATATTGTATGTAGATACATGAAGTAGGCTCACTCTATATGGGTCAGATCTTAGGAAAATGTAGAATTCAACTTCGCCAATCTTCTTAAATAACCCAAATTTAAGCCAAAAATGAGGTTCAAAATAAAGTTCAACATAACTAAACAGATTGTTTGAACCAACCCTATACCAAATATACTCAGATTTACCTAGAGTTGACCATTTTTCAGCCTAATGTAGCAGAATTTCCTGAATGTGTAGAGCTGCCAATTGTACATTTTCTGAAAATCTGACCCAAATGGTACATGCACCATCAGACATGTTATAGGGGATTTGCATAGCCGCCAGTTTGAATTTTGATTCGCATGGAATTATGGGACTATTGGTACAGTTTAAATTTTATAGAAAACATGTTCAGCATTGAATATTTATCAATGCTCTAATGTCAAGATATATGGTTTTTTTTACATGTTTCCTTGGCACAAGTCCCCATCTTTCCCATAATGCATTTGGTTTTTATAGACCATTTATACATGCTCTGATATTGGTGAAAACATTCTTGCAATTTTTCGATGAAAATGTTGCCAAATATTTATAGGTCAGATTACAACAGGATCCATCCCAGCATGCACTGCAATAGACATGCGCAGTAGCACATGCAAATCCCCTATGGCCTGATCAAATCAACTATTTCCAACCACCATTAATATTTAATTAGTTATTTTTTCAATTTCAAGTATCAAATATACACCAATGCAAAGTCTAGTCGGAATCTCTCATCATATCAATGAGACCAAGGCTAGGTAGTGGCAAGTTTCAAAATGTTATCTAAATTTGTATATTTGATTTGAAACAAAATTTGATTCGCAAAAATACAAATTCGTGGTATATCGGATTTGATTTAATTTGAATTATCCGTTATTTGTCTGGTTGTTATCTATACCAATATGTCGTGCACATCAGAATTATTTAATTTAGTTCTTCCAGTTCCTGCCTGATGACTAAATGTCGCCCATGCGAACTCCCCTATTGTATCAGGGTCTCCAGGCCCTGATTTATGACCAGGCAGTGAAATGTTAATTACTTATTTCATGTTAAGGCAGTGATTATGGAGTCTGATTTGGTAATGAAGTGACATGTTTGACATGAGTTCTCCACCATCTGGCCACCAGCCGGCGGGCTACAAGCTCTACTACCTCAATGTGCTGGTCTGGCTGTGGTGGGGCTAATTCTGTACAGGCACAGGTAACTAAGCCTTCAGTATTTGTACCCAAATCAGGGTTTTTATATTAACAACTTCCAGAAATGGTTGAATCTATTCCTCATTCCACCAATTATAACCCAAATTTTGTCTTTCAAAACTTTATATATATAATATATATATATATATGGATGTATTTTAGGAATTGTTTGTGTAGTCTAGGAATAAAGGAAGTTTCGTTTCTTTCTTTTTATATCTCTTTCAATTAGTTTTTTTTTCTCAATGGCAATAGCTCTTTGTTATTTCCCTTTCTCTGACCCCCCCCCCCCCCCTCTCTCTCTCCCTCTCTCTCTCTCCCACTCTCTGTCTGTCTGTCTGTCTGTCTGTCTGTCTGTCTGTCTGTCTCCCTCTCTCTCTTTCTCCCTCTCTCTCTCTCTCTCTAGCTTTCCCTTCCCACTCTATATCCATCTCATCCCTCTCCCCCATTCCTTTCCTCTCAGTGAGCACAAGCTGTAATAGACCATTATTGAATTGTCTCAGACTTCAACATCTCCCTCAATCTAAGATTACACAAACTTTTCTCATCTCTTTCTCATTACATTGCTTCGCGATCTTGTTGCCAAACTTTTAATGATTGGCTTTTGAGATTGTGTTTAAAACTTGTGGGTCTTGTTCATTATACATGTACATTTGACACTTTTGGGTCGGTACTCTAGTGTTCATACATACTATTGAAACTACACATTTGTATTATGTTTTGTACACATTGGAAAATCCAATTCAGAATTTCTTAAAATAGGTTGTGCCCAAGTGGAGGAGGCCTTTACAGTCTAGGCTCAGAGGCTGTCAGATAAGAATTGTATGTCAGTGATTGGACGCCTACTGCGCTAATGTATTTCCTATCCCTGAGGTAGGCGTCCTAATGGGATTATAATGATATTTGCGGTTAGCAACGCGAAGTTTTATCTGAGTTTGCGGTTAGATGCAAGAGGACTTCCCTCAATTTGAAGGGACTTTCCCAGCTCTGAGCCTAGACTGTTTAATAATTAATATAACCCATTACCTACAGCATCTATTAACATCAATTTATTCCCTCCATGATAAAGATGTTTACTCCTGCAGCACAGCATCTATTATGTATATATGGGTGAAATCGTCAGAAAATATACAATTCGCCTTCACCAATCCTCCCGAATAACCCAAATTTAAAACAAAAAAAAGGTTCAAAACAAAGTTCAATATAACAAAACACGCTGTTTAAATCAAGGCAATATCAAATATACTCATATATACACCCAGTAGTGACCATTTTTCAGTATAATGTCGCAAAATTTACTAAATGTATTGATATCCCAATTGTACATTATCTGAAGTTTTGAGCCGTATGTGCAAGTCATTGTCTCTAGCTCTCAGCCCATTAATGGGTGCTAGACCACTGAGTAGTTTATGCTTGCTGGTCACCTTAGCTAACTGCTTGTGACAGGCTGCTTGACAAGCCAGGCAAACTGGGGAGTATAGCACTGTTTACCACTCTAATGTGTGTCTATAGCTTTATATCTTAAGCTGGGGCGAATATAGGATTCTTTAAAAACAAGGTTTCTCTCAAATGTGTATTTCTGGAATAATATGTGTGAAAAAAAGGGGTAAACAGTATATCTTTCTGATTATAAATGCTAAAAATAGTAAGATAAAAAGTAAAGAATATGAAAGAATTCTGGCCAGATCTTAGTCAGCTATCGCTAAACCCCTTGTCCACTGAGCCGATTTTAACACATGGAGGCAGTTGGATGACAGATGCAAAATTAAATATGGGGGTTAAGGTATCCCAACAAACAAACACACAGACACAAACTGCTCAGTGGATCTGTATCTTTAGCTGGAGTGTAAAGTGCAAACTGCTCAGTGGATCTGTATCTTTAGCTGGAGTGTAAAGTGCATGTGTGGCTGTGTAGTATGAACACTAAAGAGTACATCCCTACACACAAACAGACACAAACTGCTCAGTGGATATGTATCTTTAGCTGGAGTGTAAAGTGTATGTGTGGCTGTGTAATGAGTACATCCCTACAAACAAACAGACACAAACTGCTCAGTGGATCTGTATCTTTAGCTGGAGTGTAAAGTGTATGTGTGGCTGTGTAATGAGTACATCTCTACAAACAAACAGACACAAACTGCTCAGTGGACCTGTGTCTTTAGCTGGGTAGTGTAAAGTGCATGTGTGTAGTATGAACACTGATGAGTACTGAAGTCTAATGGCTGGCACCACTTATTGCTCCTTTTTAAAGACTTGCCTGGCTGCTGTGCTGCCCAGTCAGCCAAGAAATCCCTTATTACTGCCCGGTAAACAGCCTCCACAGGGGGAGACAGTGGAGGTATAAGTGTAATTGTCACTCACTACTCCTGTGAGGCAGACAGACTGCAGACAAACGCTGACCTCAGCAGTTTTACTGCTCCTTAAAGTGGCAATACCTGCTCAGTGTTTCTAGTATCGTTTTAATTCTGTTTGATTTAGACAGAATAGTGGTTTACCAATATCTAAAGTTGCAATTCGTGCCGAATGTCTCAATTTGATTCAGACAGAATAGTGTTTTACCAGTATTTAAAGTGGCAATACTTGCCGGATGTTTCTATTGTTTTAGCCATATTTAATTTAGACAGAATAGTGTTTCAAGGGTGTTTCAATGTGAACAAATACGTATGAAACTATAATCCATCTGAAATGGCATAGCTACAGTCATGGTAACATTAAAATCTAGACTTAATAAACATTTTATTATATCGCTGAACGGTTTATCGATGCTTTTATGAATTGGTTCAATTAAAGGAAAAGTAAGGGCTCCATTAACAATATTGAATGAAAATATACATGTACTGAAAGTACCTCTTGCACACAACTCAATATGCTTGTAATACACTGTGAACATGCAATGAACTGCAACATGCGATACTAATGCATGTTCTCCATTATGATGCAATACATGCATCCATATGTACTGGTAGAGATACCAGTAAAAACCCAATATCATTGGGTTATATTTCCTTTTATCTGATACTTTTTACTACACGTCCCCAGCGATGCTATTGTTAACCCTGTAACCACAAGCCTTAGATGTAGGATGCAGTTGCTTACCATTGCGTGCCTGAGACGAATAAAACTGTTATAAGAGTTGCTTCAGTAGGTTGGGTAAATGTAGCTTTCTATAGTGTTAGTCACATAGCTTGATACTGCAGGTTGGGTAAATGTAGCTTTCTATAGTGTTAGTCACATAGCTTGATACTGCAGGTTGGGTAAATGTAGCTTTCTATAGTGTTAGTCACATAGCTTGATACTGCAGGTTGGGTAAATGTAGCTTTCTATAGTGTTAGTCACATAGCTTGATACTGCAGGTTGGGTAAATGTAGCTTTCTATAGTGTTAGTCACATAGCTTGATACTGCAGGTTGGGTAAATGTAACTTTCTATAGTGTTAGTCACATAGCTTGATACTGCAGGTTGGGTAAATGTAGCTTTCTATAGTGTTAGTCACATAGCTTGATACTGCAGGTTGGGTAAATGTAGCTTTCTATAGTGTTAGTCACATAACTTGATACTGCGGGTTGGGTAAATGTAGCTTTCTATAGTGTTAGTCACATAGCTTGGTATTGCAGGTTGGGTAAATGTAGCTTTCTATAGTGTTAGTCACATAGGTTGATACTGCAGGTTGGGTAAATGTAGCTTTCTATCATGATACTGCGGGTTGGGTAAATGTAGCTTTCTTTCTCGCTCACACCCCCCTCTCTCTCTCTGTCTCTCTCTCTCTCTGTCTCTCTCTCTCTCTCTCTCTCTTTCTCACACATCTCACATCTCTCCTTCCCCCCCCTATCTCTCCTGTTCCTTCCCTCCCTCCTCTTCCCCACTTGCCTTTCTCTCCCTCCCCCACCTTCCCCTCTCGTGTTATTAAGTTGAATGAAACCAGTACTGTCCCCATATTGAGGAGGCATTACTCCAGCAGGTGAATGCATAATGACATTATATCATAATACTGCTCATGTTAGTTTGAGTTGCTCTTGTTCCTGTCCCATGTCTCTTTCAATGAGAGATACTGTATATCTCCCGCCGGTTCTGCTTCATAACTGTCTCTCCCCTTTAATTTAAGTAAAATGAAATGGACCATGTATGAACTCTTATCATATAGCCTCCTGCCAGCAGAGCTTCTCTTTTTCATTCTATATATAGCTTACGAGTTACTCATTCATGTGTCCAGTCAGCGCTGTTTGAATATTGGGAATTGAATAAACTTACTGTTGGTCGAATTTGAAGTGTTCATTGCACGTTGTATACTAGGTAGGGTAATGCCAGCCGTTTGAATGCTAGTACCACTCTCCTCTCCCTGACTTTCTCTTTCTCCCTCTCTCTTTTCTCTCTCCCTGTCCCCTTCTCTGTATCTCTCTTTTTGTTTCTCTGTATACTTCTCTCTGCGGCTATCTATCTCGCTGTCGCTCCCTCTCGCCCCTCCCCCCTCTCATCTGTCCCTCTTTCTCTCCCCCTTTCTTTATTTCTCTCCCCCTCCACCACACACCTCTCCCTCCTATATATAACCACTGCTCTGCACCAAAATATGACAATCTCAATATATTCCCCCTCCCTGCACCACCACCACCACCACCACAGATCAGGCCACCACAACATGAACCATTTAATAGCAGAACAAGGAGAATATAATGAAGGACATGACAGGTCCGCCATGACTTACGGTGCCGGGCCAGGAGTCAAAATGGCGGCGGATAGCATCCGATGGAGCGAAGAGAATCCCGAAGCTGAGCCCGACACAATCCCTTCCTCCCCATCTGTATTAGGGAAGAGTAGTTTGGTGGGATTGCCTGCTTGGCTTTATGGCCGAAGGGGTTCAGGACGAATTATCCTCATTCAGGCCGCCTATAGGGGATTTGCCTGTCTCTAACTTTGGACACATAGAGATGATCTTGTTACGCGAAACTAACAGATTGTCTCCATTCAATATTCTCCGGTGCCCCTGTATATGTGTAGAAATGGTGATGATGCCCCTGGTCTGATTACAAAAATATCCGGCTTTTTCCATGGATGGAGGATCAGCTCTTTAAACTTTTCAGTCAGATTTGTCCCATAATGCAATCCCCAGCGACATGAGCAGCAGCATATGAAAACGCTCTATAGGGCATGCTGCGATGGATTCAGATCATATCCGAGATAGAAATATCAAGTCGCTTTTTTATAAAAAATAGTTTAAATATTTTGAGCAGTTCTTTTCTGTGTATAAAATGTCCCTGGATTCCAATTGCATGATGGGCGATATCATGTATTTTTCAGGGCTGAATATTTTCTCTAGTTTTTACTCTGACATACCGCAATTCCTTACAAACCAGGATCCAAAATGCGGCTAAGCAAATCCTCTATTGGCGATTGCTGTTTCGGAATGGTGGATTGCTGATTCCCGCTCTCTCCTCTCCTGTCGTCTGCTTTTTTGCGTTTTCCCGCCAAAATGAGACTGACACTGCAGATGGCTCTGGCTTGATCTAATATCCAACTGTGTTTTAATGAAGTTCCTCCAGACATGAAACTGACGGAATGACAATCTTCAGACTGACTGGTTGACTCTTCTCCCGTTCTCGCTCACTCACTCTCTCCGTCTTTATTTCCATCTAATTCTGGCTCCTCTCGTCGGTTACTAACGCACTCTCGTTTCTCTTTTCTCTCCTCTTTTCCCTCTCCTTCTCACAACTATCTCTTTCGTCCTCTGTCTGTTTGTTTGTCTTTCTACCTGCTTGCCTCACTCTCTCTGTCTCTGTCTCTGTCTCTGTCTCTCTATATATGTCTCTCTCTGCTTAACTATGTATCTCTCTCTGCCTGTCTCTCTCTCTCTACCCTCTCTCTCTGCCTCTCTCTGTCTGTCTGTCTGTCTCTCTCTCTCTCTGTCTCTCTCTCTCTCTCTGTCTCTCTCTCTCTCTATCTATCTCCCTTCTCTCTCTTGCAATTTCCTCCTCTGCCAATTTGTGGTTTGCAATGCCTGGGTTTCAGAATTCTATTTTAAGACATTGGTCATGGGACATTGCGGGATTCTCGCATGTTCTCGCAGGAAATATAACCTCACACCGATGATGGGGAGTGAAACTGGATGAACAGAATAACTGCGGACCCGTGTCCTTGAAACTTTGCTGAATCACACTTGGATGTGTAGGCTAACCAAGGCTGTCATTTCCCTCAACTGTCTTTATGTCAGAAGAACACTTAATAGGCTTCCATGGAAACGTAATAAGGTTCTTCGAATATGGGAATTGCATAGCCGCCATTTTGAATCTTCATTCGCATGGTATTATGGGACTAATGATACAGTATAAAATCTATAGAAATGGCATTTTGCCGTTTGGCGGTTCGCCTTTGCCTGAGTTTGGAGGGAATCTCTCAGCTCTGAGCCTAAATTTATAAAAACGGCAGTATCATCTTATGATAGCTTCGTTCATGCTAAGCATCTGACACTACCTAGTGCCAATGTAAGCACTTTTTATCTTTCACAGCATTCAATACATCTTTCATCACCCAGTGTTTATGGACCAAATGATGTAAGAAAAAGACCTTTTATGGATAATTGATTAGGGTACCTGGAGTGCTGGAGCTAGCAGGATCAATGGAATCGTTGCTTGAAGAAGTGTCGCCCACGCCTATAGCTATCCATCTTCTACCATAACTTGTGCTCCTTAGTCATTTCTAATGTTCATAAATAGTCTCAGAATGGAATAATGTACTGTGACGTATCCATATTGTAGGACTTCTGGGCTTTCTGTGGTGTGTGGGTGGGGAGCTTCTTTTCTCCTTCTCCTTCTTCTTGTTTTATATTGATAAGACTTTTCAACCTAACCACATATTTCTCCATAAAATCTAATGGTTTTACCTTTGAAATCTTACTAGAACATCAAGTCGAGTAGCATATGAAGTCCTCTGAGGGTAACATCAGGCTATTTTTTTATTATTTTTTTTAATTTAGGATGTTTATACAGCCAAAAGTCAAACAATACAGTGAAACATAATTGTGATGTAGGCTCACGGGTTTAATTCTGATACAAATTGCCATAGTTATTCTGCCCACTGCTGTGTCTAGCTATTTACTAATGCTACCGTATTTGTAATACTTATGCTTATATGAATGCTAATGAGTATAAAACCCTGCCCACACACAGCCGATTTGCCTCCCGATTGCCCGCCGATTTGGGTCTTCCAATGAATCCTAGGATTTCATTTCAAATCCTGGATTATGTTTTTTCAAAAATATAAACCATGATTTGAAATGAAGTCATACGATTCATCGGGAGACCCAAATCGGGGGGCCATCGGGAGGCAAATCGGTTGTGTGTGGGCAGGGTTTAAGAGTATACATAAATGCTATAATATTATTCCAGTCTGTGTCTGTATAACATAACAAACGTGCAATACGGTTCTACGTTACGTGTTTACGTACACAACACTAAGTGCCTGGGCTAATAATATATGAAGATACAAAGTTTTACATCTGTTCAGTTTTGAGAAAGCAGCTGGTTAAGGTCTCAGCACAATAATTCAGTTTTTCATCCCTATGCTTGCCAAGTGCTTATCAATTGTCCATACATTGGAACAGGGGAAAGCTATGGGCAGACAGATACTCCACGTGCCCTCTCCCCTCTTGTCTTCTTGTTGAGAAATCCCAGGTCCCTTCCAAGCTGTGGGCTCCCACCGTTCCACATATATATAGTTTTAAAAATTAAAGGCAGTTGATGCTAGTCTATAGGAGTGATTTCGCCAGAAATTGTACAATTGGCCTGCAGAAATTCTTTCAAATAAAACTAACTTAAAGATATATGCGGGTGTCAACACACACGCCACCTAGCGGCTCCTATTTTTCTTTGAAATATTTCCTTATTATCATAAGCTGAGATGTATTTGTGCACCATTTTCAATATCTACAGGGTTTATTGTTATTACAGCAGTTTTGAGTAATGTTTTTTAAAGTTTATTTTCATTGATTATGCTACTTGATTACTAAATTTTGGGTGATGTATCAACTTCAAATGACCACAACTTTTTTTTAACCTCGTCAACATACAGTTTTTCTTTGGTAAATCTGTAGCATAATACACCATATATATGTGTAGAAAGTTTTGATGAAAAGTCACCGATCATTTTTTTTTTATATAGTGAAACGTGAAAAAAAAAACATTTTTCCATAGACTTCAATGCTAAAGAACTGTTATTTTCAAGTGGCTGTAGAAAAAAAAATAAGTCGATGAGATATACTTTTTTTTCAATTTCTTGCTTTCTTATGAAAAAGTCACCGACCAATCTTTTTTCCATTGAACACCCGCCTATACCTTTAAACAAGAACAAGGCTCAAAATGCCGTTCAACATAACCAAACAGGTTTTTTAAATCAATATAATACCAGATATACTCATTTATAAATTTGTTCAGACTAATGTAGAGAATTTACTGAATGTCTTGCTGCTGATTGAACATTTTCGGTCGTCTTCACCCGTATGAAATGTACTTCAGTAATTTGGAGACTTTCCCATGTCTGGTTCATTACACAGTGGGTGTGGGTGTGGGTGTGGGTGGGGGGTTAGTGCTGTAGGGTGGGGGGTTAGTGCTGTAGGGTGGGGTTAGTGCTGTAGGGTGGGGTTAGTGCAGTGGGGTGGTTAGTGCTATGTATCTAAATGGTGAGTAGTATAGGAAACATGGAGTTCGGTAATGGTTATATGTCGCCTACTTGAGTCACCAGGTAGCGCAGATCTTGTTGACCTACATGCTAATTGGCTTGTTTTCGTAGAGCACTCCTCTCTCAATTTCAATTATAGTAATAATATTTTTTTTTGCCCAACATCGGATCTTTATACAAAAGACATGTTATAAGTGTGTCAAAATACATGAAGTCGTACAGAATACTAAATGGGTTCAATGTCTGTAAAGACAAGAGGAGAAAACGTCTCCTCTATAACTCTAGGTTATATTAAGGGTTAAGAACATTTGATATAGGAATAATATTATCTATTTGTCAAAATGTTAGCTGTGCAAAGTCTTCCCAATATAACATCAAAGAAAATTAACATAACAACAATGTTTGCTATAATTATCATTGAACATTGAACATGCAATACATCGCAATTTCTGGGAACCATATATATTAAACATATTTTAATTATTTAACCTGTGTTTATGTTTGTCAATATTTCAAATATTTGAATCCTTCAAATTGTGGAGCAATTTGCTTTCTCCAGAAACCCATTACGGATTACAGTTTTTGCTTTCTGACCTCCAAAATACATATATAGGCTCCTACAAGCAATCCAGAATATCATTTCATCACAAGTTCATACGTTTCATGTTTGTATTTTGAATACAAATTAAGAATTCATTGATTTGAGGAAGAGGAAAAACAACTTGTTATTCTTCCCCAAGGTGAAAGGAGAAAGGTAATATTCAACGTATTCACACTTGTTTACCACGAGGTGGGAACTCTTGGCGTTATTCATTCATTTCTTAATTCTTAATTCTTAATAAACCCCAAAGGACATTACCATAGCAAGTGACATTTACAGATCATTTGAACTGATAGACTATTAATGAGTGCAAGGAATATATTAACCCATTTTCTCAATAGTTTCTCAATTCTGTTTTAATTATTTTAGACCTATGGGATGTGAACACTAGAAAAGGAGAATTATTTTCAAACGTTTAGATAAATGAGTTTCATATAATGATATTGACTGAAAGGATCTAAGCAAATTAGGAGAATTAATAGGACATTCCAAGCATTAATGTTGAAGGAAAGGAAGGTAGTTAGTTTTCATAAACTGATTGTTGAAATATTTAATTGTAACTGTACGCGATATATATAATGTGTTACAGGAAAATGAGTCACAAATCGCAAAATTGATATTTTATTCAATCTTTGTAGTACATATATATAGGAATATTCCCATGTTTAGGATAGCTAGTGCTCTAAGTCGTATAAATACATGTACTAAATTTCAAGACAGTGTATTAAATGTACCCATGCATTTCTAAGGCAACCCAACTAGTAGTGCATATTTAGCTATTTTAAATGCTGGAATCCACTTAATCGCATCTTTTCAAATATGATGGTATCTCAAAGATTTTTTTCTACTCCTCGATGTAACCGTCAATGACTGGGTCAGATTTTTAGAAAATGTACAATTCAACTTCGCCAATCTTCTCAAATAACCCAAATTTCAGACGAATATAAAGTTCAAAATGCAGTTAAATCTAACCAAACAGATTGCTAGAATCAATACAATGCCGAATATACTGGAATTTACCTAGTATTGGCCAAATTGCAGCTTAGTTTAGCAGAATTTACTAAATGTGTACAGCTTCCATTGTACATTTTCTGAACACCTGACCCGACTACTAAGCACTATACCGTACTTAAGCCATATATGGGTCAGATTTTCAGAAAATGTACAATTGGCAGATCTACATATTTAGTAAATTCTGCTAAATTAGACTGAAAAATTGTCAAAACTGGGTATATCTGACTATATTTGGTATTGCCTTGATTCAAACAATCTTTTTGGTTGTGTTAAACTGAATTTTGAACATCATTATTGTCTTAAATTTGTGTTATTTGAAAGGATTGCTGAAGACAAATTGTACATTTTATGAAAATCTGATCCATATAGCTCATGATCGTCACTAGACTTCTCTCCGGGTTGATTTATGGCCATGATAATGGACAGACTATTTTTTCTGCTGTTGTTTATGTAGCTGAGCTAGTTAGGACATTCTCGTCCCCTCCCCGAGGTCGGTGTGTGTGTGTGGGACACGATGTTCTGGAACGCTTCCAATACAAGGTCTTTTTCTTCACAATACACCTCTTACTTTCTGTGGAAACGGTCCTCGAGTTTCTCTGGGTGGGGACTGGGCGTTTTCAGTGGAGTTTTAGATTTAGATTTAAAAATATTTTATTCAGGACATTGAACATTTTCATACGTACAGTACAAATATTCTCAGAACAGCCTGATTTGCCAAAATTATTTTTCAGAAAATAAGTAAGGTTACAAAAATAGATAGTGTTGATACAATATGAGTTATGATTAATTAAATTACATTTTTAGATGCATTTTTTCTTATAATACAATATACATACATATTACAGGTTTTCAATATAGAATAGAATGCTTTTGTTGAAAATAAAATGGTTATAAATATCAATTCGAGAGACCTTGGATTCTCCCTTACCTTCCCTCCTCTGCCCACATCTCTGAGGAAGGCCAGGATTCCAAAAATAGGTCGGGCTGTGACTTCTGCTGAACCCGGGGCCAGAGGTCAGCACTGTCGACTAGTTCTAATCATGTCCGACAGGGGAATATCAGTGACGTAAGCACGTCCTAAACATGGTACGTCGCGGCGCCGCTGATGTCGTTGCCAAGTTTACTCCCTGGCATGACTACCGTCCATCCTCCATGTCATCCCGAGGTGTTTAGCACTCAATGACGTGACCTTGACAACATCTTGGTCATGTCACGTGTTTGTCGCTGGTTGCCATGGGCACCACGCCTGTCGTCTGCCCGCCGGTGACGTCACTGCCCTGGCGTTGCCGTCACTGAGTAAGAGTCATGAAGCTAGCCTTAATGTTTTTAAAAGGTTTTTATGTCAGGTAAAATATTTTAAATGTTTTAAAATGGCTCATGGCATGTGAAAAGTAAATGGCTTGAGAGTAGACGCCATGAAAAGCATGTCCGTTGACGATACCTCCGTTCAAAGTAAAAGCGTCTATTTGATCTTCTTGAGCCGCCGCCAGGGGTTGTGTGGGCATTCCGCCAGGGGGCGTAGTGCTTCCTCAGAGGGCATTTCTAATTAGTCTCTCTGAGCCTCATTAGAGACTACCCACTGTCTCTCTCTAGATCCACCTAGGTTATTTCAATCCTATTGTTTTAAGTTGTTGGCATTGGAGTATCCATTTATCTGTGAAAAGAAGAATTTCATTTGGAATGTTAATAAGACTTAGGACTAAACAACTTTTTCCTTGGAGTCAAATGAATATTAACATGAATACTTAGGTGCCAGTTATAAATTCATACAAGATTTTAAAAAGGATAATGCAAAAGGCGTATTTGTACATCTGTTGAAGAAAGAAGAAATAATATCAAATATACTTAAGAATTAATTTTATTCTATTTTTGAAATTAGTCCATATAAATAAAAGAAATTATTGAATGTCACATTTCAAAACAAAACTATTTGTAGGATTAATTTAACTTCATGCAAAACGAAGCAAAGTACCCTTTAATGATCTGCTATAAGATTTCGGTATTAACTACCAACGGGTACTTTATATTTATTTGTTTAATCCTTCCCCCTTGAAGTTATCCAACGAATTTATGTTCGGACAATCAAGCTTTCTTATAATCAAAGATTCTTTCAAATTTGAAACCGTTGCAGATAACCGTTAGAATGGGAAAAAACTGCAATTGGTTCATTATGAGTTCAAAGTCGGTTTAATTAAAGCCATCGGTTTCAAAGGATTTGGAGAGATTTTAAATTGATTAATTTTATCCACTGCCACTTTTTAATCTGTCTGGCGCGCGTGGAGTGGAGACTAGTGAGTGGTATCTTGTGGTTTGAAAACGACGAAGGAAATTGTGTCGAATATATAAAGGGTTTTTTATATTATCTAGACACCGAGATATCGGAACTACCTGCCAGTAGAGGAAGAACCCTTTACTCAAGGCATGTTGAATTGGGGATTTGCATAGCCGCCATTTTGAATTTTGATCTGCATGGAATTATGGGCCTAATTGTACTGTATAAAATCTATGGAAAATATGTCATGTTCTGCATAGAATATTTATCGGTGCTCTAATCTCAATATCCATGTGTTTTACATGTTTTTGTTACGTAATGTTTCAAAATATTCCCAAATAGTTCCCTTTGCTATTTTAAAACCTTTTTCATTTTAAAACCTTTAAGAATTTGCCTTGCATATTCTGGAAGGTCAAACCATATGACTTTTTTTTTAAATGTTTAAATATATATAATTCGCCTCATTGTGACCTCCCTTCATCTCTATCATAATAAAAAAAAATCCCCAAAGCACCCTCTAATCTTTTACCTTTTTTTAAACTTAAAAACTTTTTAAACATTCTTTAATTTGCCTGGCTCCATTCTGGAAGGTCAAACAATATATGAAATACCTGGGCTATAATTTGTGTGCCAGACCTATAGGGTCTGCCTTAGCAGACACATAGTCTATATCATGCCTATAGGTCCTCACACCGATGATCAAATAATCCCCTAGGGAGGGTGAGCAGGGAGCAGCAAACCACCTCATTCAATTTAAGAGGGACAACAAGACTTGAATGAGTCCAAATGGCCTTTAACCCAAGGGTGTGAAACACTTGGGGATGGGGGGGGGGGGGGCGGGCTGTGTGAGGTGTGTGTTACCTCGTGAGAATGTTAGAAATTTATGTGAAAGAGAGCTCAGTAGAATTTCTTTTAAAAGGGATTCATAAAAAAGCAAGATGACATTAACTTCTTAAAAAAATGATACTTAAAAATAAAATAATTACAATTTCTATACTTTTTGTTATCGACCTTCACTATATCCTATCGTCACTAATATGTTTCGTTTAGTAGAGAGAATAGGAAGGTGCGGGTTAGACAAGGAGGAGAGGTGGAGACAGACAGAGGAGGAGAGAATGAGAGGGAGAGGAGAACAGAAACAGAGGTTTGCTAATGAGAGATAGAGGAGAGAGAAAGAGAGAGGGGGTGGGTGAAAGAGGGAAAGAGACTGCGAGGAGAGAGCCATATAGAAAGAGGGAGAAATATTCCTACGTTGCTGAACATCTGAGCGCTACTGGTCCAGCTTTGTACATGTCACCGAGTATATGGGTCAATTCTCAGAAAATGTACAATTGGCCTTCACCAATCCCATCAAATAAACCAGATTCAAAACGAAAATCAGGTTCAAAATACAGTTCAACATAACCAGATAGATTCATTCAATGACTACAATACAGAATAGACTCAGATATACTCAGTAGATATCAATTTTCACTCTAATTTAGCAGAATTTGATAGCTTTGTACAACCGTAGATTGTGCATTTTGTGAAAATATGACCCCTCAGACCCCTAGACCTCTCCCCCTCCATCCCTCCCTCCCTCACTGGTCTGGCTATCCCAGACTCTAAGATTAGATGGAGAAGCAGCAGGATGAAGTGTAGAAGCAGGATTGGGATGACCAGCCCGTGATTGGATTATCCCAATTGGGTCTTAGGGTAAAGCCTCTCCGCCCAGGCATTGTGGCTGGGTCACATTAGGCCTACTACTACCCCTCCCTCCCTCCCTCCCTCCCTCCCTCCCTCCCTCCCTCCCTCCCTCCCACCCAGCCTCCAGTAATAGTCTCTACCTTATTGCCTTAGAGGTGCAGTGTTGAGTGCTACCTCCTTTTTTTTTTAACTGAAAAGGCTTTTTTTTAAAACAAACACCACAGGATTTTAGTTATCTGAGACTTACAGTTTAATCTGTAATTATGTCGAGCCATCACGAGATGCCTTTCTGTCTCTTTTCTCTGTCTCTTTTTCCCTTCTTATCTATCTCTTTTTCCTGGGTATGAATGATCATAAACTGCCTCCCTCTCAGCTCTCCCGCCCTTGATAAAACACTCTTAAATGTGTTGATAAGGGCGTAAAGCAACCAATCTCACTCACTCATCACGAGATATGTTTAGATTAGGCCATCAAAATCCTAGGACTGTACAGAGATTAGAGGATTTAAATACGGGGAATTCTCTCATTTTCATTTTCAATAATTTCAGTACTTTTCAACTGCAGCAGATATTATTCATTAACAGGGGACTTGCATGTCCGCCATCTTGAATTTTGATTCGCATGGAATTATGGGACGTGTATACATGTCAGTGTAAATTCTATCGAAAATATTTTTTCTTTTTTCCAATACCGAATTTTTATTCAATATATCAACTCGAAAATATAGCATGGACTATATATCGGTGCGCCAATGTCAGTATGCATCTGTTATACATGTTACATAACATAGCCACCCGTTCTCCTTTGCTTCCAAGAGTTCATTTAGGGGAGATCGATTCCTTGGCAGCCATTTTAAAGGCAAAGCCCCCCAAGAAATACTCAACTCTGGGAATTGAAGGTCTTCAGGCAATCAGGCGGGGGCAGAAGGTGTGGGTGAGAAGCTGGTGGTGGTGTGTGTGTGTGGGGGGGGGGGGGGGGGAGTTAGTTGTTCAGTGAAATTTTCGGGAATCCCTAGCAAAGTCAAGATGACTCTTAACAAGTCTACTTGCTCCCGTTTTCCTTCGTATTTGTTTTTTAATGTTTAGTGTTTTGCTACTTTCGAGGTCTAATGTTCAATCTGTGATCTAGAACTATCCATCTCTCTTAGAATAAGCCCAAAGGACGAAATATTGTCTCTGTCTCTCTCTCTCTTTCTCTCTCTCTCTCTCTCTCTCTCTCTCTGTCTGTCTCTCTCTGTCTCTCTCTCTCTGTCTCTCTCTCTCTCTCTCTCCTAGAATATGGTCAAAGGACAAAATAATTTTTCCCTCTCTCCCTATGTCTGCTTCTCTCTGTGTCTCTCTCTGTGTCTCTCTCCTAGAATATGGTCAAAGAACAAAATTTTATAATGATAATAATAATGTCTCTCTCTCAAAAACAGGTCATCAGTTAGTTGTGGACCAGCTATATATAAGAGCTTTATTGTTAGAAAAAACAAATATTCCAAAACATGCCACCTGATGCATTTTACTCTTATTATCGCCAATTTTATTTGATAAAAATCGCATTACATTTATTCCTGACACTTAGTAACAAGCGAATTTGATGACAGAATCTAAACCTAAAAGTAATTTCTTGGGGCTGTGATTGAGGGACGACATCTATAATTAACCTGGACAAGTAGTAGGAGAGGATGAGAAAGGAATATTCTGCCAGGGTGGCAATTAAAATAGAGATTACTTGTGACGTCCCTGCTGGGCAAACATAACAAGACATAAGCCCTACTAGACAGAAGGGAAGCCTGTGCTAATAGGCCGTGCAAACCGATAGGTCGCATTTGGGTCAGATCTTCAGAAAATGGACAATTCACCTTCACTAATTCTCTAAAATAACCCACTTTTAAGACAAAAATGGGCTTTAAGATTGAGTTTAACATAGCAAACAGATACTATAAATCAACGCGACTGCCAACTATACTCAAATATACCCGGTATTCATCATTTTACAGCATAATTTAGCAAAATTTCCTAAATGTGTAGAGCTGCCAATTGTACATTTTCTGACGATCTGACTGTGTAGGCCTACTATGTTGTAAGACACATAAAGCTGTTATGCCCTCTAGCAAAAAACAATCGGATAGAATCCTTCAAAATATTGGTCAAATGACTTGGTTGGAAAAGAAATGAACAACAATGAAAACATCTTTAGTTTCTGTCCTGATAATTTTACTTTCCAAACTTTGGCATAGTAACGCCTTGGCTACCGCTGGCAAACTATTCAAACCTCATCCCAACCATCTCTTCAATCTACATTCACATTTCCCACATTCGCTACTCTAGTTACCTCGCCGGGAATGCCTGTAGTTTAAACGAGAATGGGACCTTCTGTCTTTCATCTCTTTTCCTCCTTTGAGTCAAGTTTGTGTCGGTTGTCGTTGGTCTATTGGAGGTAGAAACGTATGGGTGGGTGGGTGGAATTTTAATGGGGTTTCTGACACACTGAACCCCTCCTTCAACCACCCTGATTCATTCTCCCAATATGTATAATTGTAATATTTAAACCCTATATTACCCTATATTATAGTACCAGTTTCGAAATATAGGTGATAGATTTGGTACATGAATTCATAGAGGACTTAAAGCGCTAAACTCTCCTCCCCCCCCCCCCCCCCCCCAAAAAAAAATGAGAACAATTCCAAAAAGGAGATCTTGGAAATAAATCACTTTGAAAAATATCAATTTTGCGACTTGTGACTCATTTCCCTGTGACACATCACATGTGGCAGCCCCACCAGTAAAGGCTCGAGACATAATTTCGAATCGAAATCTTTTCCAAAACTACAATTTCAGCTATAGATAAGTAGATACTAATGTACGAACCACAGCCATAACGAAAAGGTAGCTATAATAATATAGAACTGTCAGAATCATTTATAGCTCTTTTTTTTTCAAGAAAACTATTTGACTTGTTTGTACTCTAAACTAAATGTCCGCCGATTCCCATATAAAGGGGTAGACCCGAGGAGAAATAGCGTTGTCACATGTGTTAGGCATTGTATGTAACAGAGTACGAGAAAAACACAGCCCGTGGCAGGCAAAAAGTGAACCCCGTGCCCAGAGGGCGGGACCGGGGTGAGGGAGAGCGTTCCAACGCGTACTGCCAGTTAAAGTCATAATAGGATAAATATGTCGGCGTCACACTCTGGTGCCAGGCCATTTTTCTTTTCTGAAAGAAAATTGAAATGTTTGGTCACGAAGTGCAATGTTGGAATGTGTGGGACATCTTGTATTATTGGTATTTAACGGGTGTTAGTGGTTTCCTTGCACCTTTCTATTGGGCCTATATATTCATCAAAGTACTCTAAAGATTCCTAAATTGCAAATTCTATAACACAGTCTCGGGTCAGAATTGAGAGTGTCACTCCAAACTGAGGGGAAGCATCTCGCTCCAAACCGCAAAATGCGATTAAAATCCTAATAATGTGATTTTTAAAAAACATATATTATAGCATTGATTGCACTGAATCCAACCCGTCACTTGTTCTAATGTGGCCAAGCAAAAGTTGCTATCGTTAACCTTACAGAAACTTCTCAAAATCTGTTCAACCTCTCCGGAGATGAGCGGGAAGAAGAAGAAAAATCACCACCAACACATATTCATGAGAATTTCTTCTCACCACAAAAACAGACACCAGTAGAAACTTTACCAGAGATAGCTAGCCAACTATTCAAAAGTCACAAGCGCTGTCCCATTTAGCTCCATTTTGTCTCTGGGACGACTTTAAGCATCAAAGTCAAAAGCTCAATGATGATAGCAGTGGGCAAGTGTAGACTTTGTGAGCGGACAGAGCAGTCACCATAGGCATAGGTTCAGAAGCACAACCACCCTTCGCTTTAAACCGATAAAGGAAATTCAAGTGAACAGAACAGCAAGGCAGGGTGTAATTTGTTCTTGCAGAACTATTTTCCAAATGGCACTTAAGTTGCAAGCAGACCCGAGGACGGGGAACGGAGATGTAAGGGGACGGCATTTAAAGGTAATAGTCGATGTCAAGTCCGGTCCTATATCAAGTGGAATTTGGTCCCCAAACCAGCTCTCCGCTCATCTCCTTTCTCTCATTGCTGCCTGATCGCGGTCCAACTCTTGCCATTATCTCTTCTGGTTTTGTTTTTTATGTTCCTGTTGTTTCACGCTGCTGCGGCTAGGTATACATATGCATGAGAGGACATTAGCATTAACGTTAGGCTTTTGCTTCTTCCTTCGTGTTCATGGTATTCCAATACTATAGTCTTGTCTTCGGTTTAAGCACAGGCTAATGCCTTCCCAGTCTAGGCCCAAAGATGAGAGAGTCCCTTCAAACGGAGGAGAAAGCCTCTCGCCTCAAACCGGAAAGTGCCATCATTATAATTACATTAAGACTGTGAAATGACATTATAATCCCATTAGAACGCCTACTCCCAGGTCAGGAAAATGGTTAGCGAAGTAGGCGTCCAATCACTGACATAGCATTCTTATTTGATCTGAGGGTTTGGTCTGGACCGTCTTGGTATTCCTAGTTTGTTATAGAGCACACGGTTTTTAAATACTCTGTGTGTTAGTTAGTGTCTATTTAGTGCTTGACAATGATGATCAATATTGGTGATTTAAAAAGAAAAAAGATCAACCTTAGATAAGATGTCTGATGATACCCATACCTTATGTTTAATTAAAAAGCTACGTTCGTAGCTGTTACCACAAAAACATTTTTTTTCTCTTACCAAATTCACTCATATTATGACTTATTGGACTGTGGCTATACTATCAATATTCTGCTGCTGTTACATGTTTATACTAGAATTTAAAGAGTTGGAATGGAGGGAAACATGAATTAGAAAATCTTTGTTTTTGCTCGATGTGTTACCTTGAGGGTGACAAAATTCATCCCAGGATGTTTGGCCTTTATAAACTTTCAAATAAAGAAAAAATGATTGAACCTGATATGGCCACTTTTTGTATTTGTTGTTCACTCATGATTGAAAATCCATGCTCTCCGCTTTCTTTTAAATGTCAACAAATGTGAAGTATCTGAAGCGACCCTTCATAAAGAAGACAGGCTTACAACTGACTGGAACTGATACTGCAAGCTCTATTTCGTAATCGGTTCGTAATCGTATCTTTTATGCAAAGTGATGCTCCTACATGGGAATATCGTAATCGGTAATTACATTGGATTTAACAGTAGTGATGGGTCTAATAATAATGTGTTTTAAAGCCTCTTATCGTAATCGTTATTAAATAACGATTACGATGACCGTTGCGACGAGCAAGCTTACCATCAGACTAGTCATAACTACAATCGATGGTCACTCACATGGATATTACAATTACATTATCATGAATTATTAACAGGATTAAAAGGTTTTAGTTTAAAGATATATTTAAGCCATGGACACACACAGCTGATTTGACTCCCGATTGTCTCCCGATGTTGGTCTTCCAATGAATCCTAGGATTACATTTCCAATCCTGGTTGATGTTATTTCAAAAAGATATACCCCGACTTGAAATGAAATCGTAGGATTTATCGGAAGACCAAAATCGGGAGGCAATCGGGAGCCAAATCGGATGTGTGTGTACACGGCTTAAGTCAATATAAGCTTTACATGAGAAGGACGTTTCTCAGCTTATCCAGACCCAGAGGTCATATACAAGATTATATAAAGAGTTAAATAAGTGAGAAATAACCGTATAAACGCCGATCTCTTGGTGAGGTGCTTTAAATATTTTATTACCCAACATTTCGGTCTTGACCCTGCCCACACACAGCCGATTTGCCCCCCCCCCCCGCCCCCCGATTGCTCCCCGATGAATCCTATGATTTCATTTCAAATCCTGGTTTATATGTTATGTTCTGGTGACATTCTTCAGGGGTACGGACATATAAAAGAGCTACTCTAAAAAAATATTTTGAAATCTTTTTTAATGCTGAAGCCTTAAGCAAGTCCTGCTAAGCGCGTGTAAATATTGATATCTGAGTGAGATCAATCACTACAGCAAATACCTCCCCTTGAAGAACAAGACGCTCATATTTCTCCCCTGTCTAATGGTAAACCTGATATCCCCACTAGATTTCTGGGCTACCAGAAATGATGGCAATCTGCATTATCCAGGTTTTCTGTTACAGTTTTTGTCCATTCTGTGCGTGAGGGAACATAAAGAGTTTTTGCTGGAGAAGTAAGAAGGAAAAGTCTATCTAGGAACCCAAGATTGTGTCAAGATTCCTTTCTAAATGTGTTATTTCTTTTTATGTAGTTCACTTTTTATTGGCTGCCGTCCCCCAATTCTTCTTTATTTTCATTCGATTATCAAAAGTGAATAAGAGATGCATGGATACATTGAGACCTAGAACTGGACGGAATATTAGAGAGTTTCATTAAGATATATATATGTAAAAAGAAAAAATATTTTAACTAGATGGAGACAATATGATTATTGTCCAATTTTCATTACTTTGATTGAGAACACCTTTTTAAACCCATACTAAATACACCCACACTCGGCTCAATACATAATGAGGGCTCCCTTTCCCATCAATTTGCCTAAAATGTCATGGCTCCCTTACCTTTATAAATGGGACCTGTACAAGCATGTAGTGAGTTTGAGAATAATTAAGCTGGAAAGCCAGTACATCAGCTTGTGGCAGGGCCTGCAGCTATTTGCCTAAATATCACTTCTAATGAGCAGCATCAATTTCAATATTCAGACCTGCCCGAGGTGCTCACTCTGTGTTAATGTAGTTAGACGGGTTTAAGGGTTTAGTGGGAACAGGACTGGAGGACTTAGTACATGGGGGCGGGGTGGAGAGGGACTGTTAGAGAGAGAGATAATCAGTGAGAGAGGAGGAGAATCATAGACAGAGAGGAGAGACAAAGAGAGAGGAGGAGAGGGAGACATACAGAGAGAGAAGAGAGAATCAGAGAGAGAGAGGAGGAAAGAGAGAGAGGAGGAGAGGCAGACAGACAGAGAGAGAATCAGAGAGAAAGAGAGGAGGAGGAGGGAGAGAGAGAAAAGAGGATAGTGTGCGAGAGAAAAGGGGAGAGACAGGAAAGGGAGAGAGAGAGAGTGTGTGTGTGTGCGAGAGAAAGTTGGTGAGAGAGAAAAGGGGAGAGATAGACAGAGGGAAGGAGAGAGGAAGGAGAGACTGACAGATTATCACCAATGATTATCTACCACCCTCTAATCTACCTCCCTGCTTATAACACTGAGTGAATGGTCTGATACCTCCCCTTCTAATCTACCTCCCTGTTTATAACACTGAGTGAATGGTCTGAAATCTCCCCTTCTAATCTACCTCCTGCTTATAACACTGAGTGAATGGTCTGATACCTCCCCTTCTAATCTACCTCCCTGCTTATAACACTGAGTGAATGGTCTGATACCTCCCCTTCTAATCTACCTCACTGCTTATAACACTGAGTGAATGGTCTGATACCTTCCCCTCTAATCTACCTCCCTGCCTACAGCACCACCTGTCCAGCAGGAACGAACTACTCAACACCTCTCTAATACAAAAAAAAAACATCGATCCTTCTATCCACCACCCCTCCCTCCCTCCCTCCCTCAACTCCCTCGAGCACAAAAATCACTGTGGAAAATACATAAATAGAAGTTAAAAAATAAAAAAGAGGAATCTTAAAAAGAGGAAGGAGAGCATTAGCAGGCGCAATATGTGCGCTCGGGGTGCGATAGCATACCCACCTCCGCATATTAAATAAGATATTGACAATTCACAGGTTTCTTGTGCTTCTTTATGGCGTCGGGCGCTATGCTTGTGCCGGCCATATTTGAGCCCATACATTGATCCCTTCAGCCGTTTTAGTCTTTATGATCTCTGATCCTGCCTTTAGCTGTGTGCGAGTAGAGGGGCTGGATTTAGGGTGGGGGTTCAGGGGGTGGATGGACACAGGCTAGGCCCAAAGATGAGAGAGTCCCTTCAAACGGAGGGAAAGCCACTTGCCTCAAATGAAAAGTGCCATTATAATGCCATTAAGACCACCGCAACATGTTATTATAATCTCATTAGAACGCCTAGTCATAGGCCTGGAAACCGATTAGCGATCAAGACTTTGTCGATCTCGTTGAAAATACCCCACCCACCCACCAATCCAGTCTCCATTTTAGAATTTATAAATTCGCTTGTGGAACTTTAGTTGATGGACTTTGTCTAAGAAATCAATACACATCAGCCTGTCCAAAACTGGAGCATTTCAAGGCCTAAACAGTCTAGTCGCTCCAAACAGAAGGAAAGTCTCTTGCTCTAAACCGCAAAATCCCCTTATACTCCCATTAGGACGCCTGTCATTCCATTCTTATCTAATCTGAGAGGCTTTGATCCTAGATTGTTAAAATATCCCCCACTCCCACCCCAACCCCCAAAACAACGCAGCGTTTTAGTCACTTAAATCCTTGTATTTGTGTCTCTAATATCCACTAGTTTGCTGCTGTTATGCTGATTTTTATGCTTCAACGTCTCCATTCTACCTTCAACTATTTAAAAGATAACGAAGTCACGCAAAGAATCTTGAAGAAAAACTGAGCTATCTCCCGTCATCTCTTCCGCAGTCTTTTTATATTTCTTCCTTGGGAGCGTAGAGGGACTGATATTTCTTTGTTAAAACAATACAATGATCCTGCCTCGACTATAGTACTGAAGCTTATGGAGGGAAGAGAACGAAGGGGGTCGGGGGCGGGGGCGGGGGCAGGGGGGGGGCTTAAGTAATTACAGATCCCCCTCGAATGCCAAAGAGTCCATATTTGATTATTCAGGAATTACCAGATTTAAACTTATAGATTTTAATTAATATTTGAATACTCTCCATCCTTCCTAACTAATCTTTAACAAGTCTGCATGTCCCTCTTAAAGATTATAATTTAATCCCAAAGTATTCGCTCATCCGTTTATTAATCACCCTCTCTATACCTCTTACATCAACTCTCAACACCCCCCCCCCCAACTCTCTCTTCCCCTCTCTCTGTCTCTCTGTCTCTCTCTCTGTCTCTCTCTCTCTCTCTCTCTGTGTCTCTTTTTATTTCCCCTGTCTCTCTCCTCTCTCTTTGTGTCTCTCTTTATTTCCCCTGTCTCTCTCTTCCCTCACTGTCTCTCTTCTCTCTCTCTGTCTCTCTCTTCCCCTCTCTCTCTCTCTGTCTCTCTCTTCCCCTCTCTCTGTCTCTCTCTCTGTCTCTCTTCCCCTCTCTCTGTCTCTCTCTCTCCGTCTCCGTCTCTCTCTCTCTCTCTCTCTGTCTCTCTGTCTCTTTTTATTTCCCCTGTCTCTCTCCTCTCTCTTTGTGTCTCTTAATTTCCCCTGTCTCTCTCTTCCCTCACTGTCTGTCTTCTCTCTCTCTCTCTTCCCCATCTCCCTCTCCTCTTCCTAATCTCTCTCCTCTGTCTGCCTCTCCCCACTCTCTCTCCCCCCACCACCCCACCCCCCCACACACACACCCTCTCTCTTTCCCTCTAAAAGGCGACTTTTAAAGTGAGGAGGACTTGAAGGAGGAAAATTCCCACATCAATTATACCAGCAGAGTAAATATGTGATAGCGCTGGACCCAGCAGTCGGGGGGTATATTAACATCTCCGGCAAGCAGGAGGGGAGTTTTGCAATTACAGTCACTTGAGTGTTGAGCTGGAGAGAGACAGAGGCTTCATCCCTTGGATGATTACAGGAGAGGCTTAAGGGGGAGATAAGCTAAAGGACTACTCTGTCTAGTATAGCGTCATTCAAGATAAGTATTTCTCCTCCTCCGACAAGAAATTGCTAATAGTTTATGAGACTGTGTTGACGGGTATAGGTAGGGGGTGGGGGGAGGGGGGGAGGGGATTTGCATCGAAATCTGGTCGAAAAAAACTAATACAGCTCGGAATTTGATATCGGTTATAATCAGGTTACCAAAATTAATAAGTTTGATCAACATTGATAATTTGGTATTTGGCACAAATACTCAAGATATTGTTGTTGGAAATAATCGCGCACACATTAATATCGACTTGTGGAAAGAAGATATCAGAATGTTGAAATCTGAAGATATATATTGACATTTATCCAATTCAGCTTCATGAGCATGAAATTGACCTCAAATAAAATGTATTTAAAAGAATAATAAACTACGGGAGGATGTATGGCAGGTATGTACAAGCTGCAGGGTTAAACAGAGCCGCAAGTGGAACAATTGTGAAGATCAATATTTGCTAGTCATTGCGTGCGTTACAATTATAGGGTTATGTTCCTCTTCATGCTCCTCCTCATGCACCTGCCCTTGCACCCCCTCCTCCTCATGCACCTGCACCTCCTCCTCCTCCTCCTGCACCTCCCCTTCTCTTGCACCTCCTCCTCCTCCTCCTCATGCACCTGCTCCTCCTCCTCCTCATGCACCTGCCCTTCTCTTGCACTCCCTCCTCCTCATGCACCTGCACCTCCTCCTCCTCCTCATGCACCTCCCCTTCTCTTGCACCCCCTCCTCCTCATGCACCTGCACCTCCTCCTCCTCCTCCTGCACCTCCCCTTCTCTTGCACCCCCTCCTCCTCATGCACCTGCACCTCCTCCTCCTCCTCCTCCTCATGCACCTCCCCTTCTCTTGCACCTCCTCCTCCTACTCATGCACCTGCACCTCCTCCTCCTCATGCACCTCCCCTTTTCTTGCACCTCCTCATGCACCTGCTCCTCCTCCTCCTCATGCACCTCCCCTTTTCTTGCACCTCCTGCACCTCCCCTTCTCTTGCACCCCCTCCTCCTCATGCACCTGCACCTCCTCCTCCTCCTCCTGCACCTCCCCTTCTCTTGCACCCCCTCCTCCTCATGCACCTGCACCTCCTCCTCCTCCTCCTGCACCTCCCCTTCTCTTGCACCCCCTCCTCCTCATGCACCTGCACCTCCTCCTCCTCCTCCTGCACCTCCCCTTCTCTTGCACCCCCTCCTCCTCATGCACCTGCCCCTCCTCCTCCTCCTCCTCCTCATGCACCTCCCCTTCTCTTGCACCTCCTCCTCATCATCATGCACCTGCACCTCCTCCTCCTCATGCACCTGCACCTCCTCCTCCTCATGCACCTCCTCCTCCTCATGCACCTTGCACCTTCTCCTTCTCATGCACCTCCCCTCCCCCTCCTCCTCATGCACCTCCCCTTCTCTTGCACCTCCTCCTCCTCATGCACCTGCCCCTCCTCCTCCTCATGCACCTCCCTTTCTCTTGCACCCCCTCCTCCTCCTCTTCCTCCTCTTCCTCCTCCTCTTCCTCCCCCTCCTCCTCTTCCTCCTCCTCATCCACCTCCCCCTCCTCCTCCTCTTCCTCCTCCTCATGCACCCCCTCTTTCTTATGCACCACCTCCTCCTCCTCCTCCTCCTCCTCCTCCTCCCCCTCCTCCTCATGCTCCTCATGCTCCTGAGAGCTCAATGTTAGCTTGCCAATGGTTGGGAGGGAGGATGAGAGAGAGAACGACAGACAGGGAGAGAGAGAGAGAGAGAGAGAGAGAGAGAGAGAGAGAGGGAGAGGGAGAGAGACGGGAAACAGCGAGACGGGGGAGAGAGTGACAGGGGGAGGAGAAAGTGTTACATTTACGATGCAGTTGTTAATCGATCTCCACCCGTTTTTGCTTTTTATCGTGTGTTTCTCGCCCAGTTTGTCAGATTTTCTCACGTCGCTGCTTCTGCATTAGATTGGTGTCATTTCTTTGATCAATATTGGGCGCAATATCCAGTCCCCTATGTGATGACGCTAGTAATAATGACGCTAGTAATAATGACGCTTATAACGAGAGGATGGGGAGGGTAATACTTCAGGAACATGTTAGATTCCCTCCAAACCCTTTCACATGTAACTTGTCCCTAATGGACCCTCACCGCCAACCGTTATTCAACACAACAATACTCCCAGCTCAGCCCAGCAACTTTTAAAGAATTGTTCTACTGAGCTTTTAGCCTTTGCTCCACAGCCATACTATTTATTCATTACTAAACATATCTATGCGTTCCAACTTAGCATGATAATAAAAGTAGATTTTATCTATCTTGGGATCGATGGGTAGAACAATCTAAGTGTGCTACTTCCTCCGCACTTTTACCAATAGAATGGCAAATTATAGTTGAAATGCAATATTTAAAAACATTATTTTAAAATTTAGTCTATCAGTTTATAGATGGTATTGCACCAGGCAAAGAGGACAAGTTTGTTTATAGTACAGTTTAGGTGTCTTATGATCCGTCTACCAATTTGTATATGTACCAAATTTCAATTTGATATTATTATAGTCTTAATACAGTATCGATCAACTCATCCCGGATTGATTACAAATAAAGTTGTTGCCGCCATTTTATGGCAGGAAAGGAACGAGTGCCAATATTAAGGCCGAAATGCATGCTCCTCAAACACCACATTACCCCTATCAACAACCCTAATGGGGTGCCTTTAATAACCTGATTTCAAAAAATCGATCACCAGGGATCCATATCATTGGCCAGCGTCGGGGTCACGTGGAAAGCTGAGTAGCCAATCAAATGGACGGGAAATTGACACGTGATCTCGGAGGGCATGTCGGGTAATGATGGTGATCTGGAGTTGGACATGCGGCTGGTGTAACATGTAATTAACATGTGATTAACATGTAGATTGATGTTGATAAAGTGACAGATGGTCGATTATATGACTCAGTGTGCATTTCATTTGTAATTACTTGTGAATTCCATGTTCCATGATTCGCTATATATGCTCTGAGTTGTGTTAATTGCTACTTTGGTAATTATAATTAGTGAAAACGATTCTCTGATTCATGTGTTAATTTTGTGCATTTTGTTATGTTTATATTTTAATTATTGCTACAAGCATTTGGTTTGATTAGTATGTAATGAAGTGCCTTCGTCTAATAATGATAAATCTTGATGTTTAATTAAATAAATATTTTTCTTTTTTGTAGGTATGTACCACGTTTGAGAACTAATCTACAAATGAAAGGTTTCTGTGAGTATTGAACAGTTAAAACGTACACTTTCAACAGATTGGATTATATTGTCTCCAGCATTTGTGTTGTTTCTTATCAAGCAATAATAATGAAAAAGAGTATCCAGTTAGCGTGTTTCCTACCCCCGCCGCCCCTCTAACCCATATTCAATGTGTAGGCATATGTGTTATATCACAGGAAAAATGAGTCTAAAGTTTTGGTCGTAGGAATGATTTGACTTTTGGGGTGTTGACCGCTATTACTCGTATAAATATACGCCTATGTACCACATTTCAAGACTATATGTACTATGTCCCTGCGGTCATGCTAAGGGAGTAAATTTAAATACTTTACCAGTAATTCTCCATCCTGAATTATCAGTAACTATTTTTCAAACATACAAATACACAAAAGTACTTATTAGATGTGCTTTTAAAAGATCAAATTCGTTGGAATCAACCTTATCCTACCTTTGCCAATACGATGGAACCTCATAATCAATTTTCCCTGCGAATTTTGACTTATTTTCCTGTGACACATCACGTATAATAAAGTGTAATATCACACATCAACACAAAGTCATTTACCATTCACTCATCTCCCAATGCTTCAGCCTCTTCAGACGGTTTATTTTTCCTCTGGACGAAATCCAGAATGGATTCCAATATAAGCCATCTCTTCCACCACCTCTCCTCTCACTCTTTCATCTCCCATTTTAAGGACAACGATAACACAACAGTCTCAGCGCATATGGAATTAAACATCAGCCTTCATCTGAAATTACTTTAAAGTCATTGCCTTTTGAAGGCAGTGAGGTTGAGGGAAGGATGGGGGAAGAAGAAGACAATTCATTTGCGGATGATTGTTGACTTTGATGGAATATCTCCCCACTCCCACCACCAGCGCCCCCTCATCAGGGCGGAGAGTCTGAGTACTAGGCGGGGGATGGGGGGGGGGGGGTAATCCATTTGTTATCCTTGCCATCCCGCTTATCTCCCTGCATTTATCAATTAAAAGTTAATCTGGGTATTTCTTTCAAGAGGAAGATGTCTCTCGTTCTTTGAGCTGGGATGAGAAAGAGAGGAGCTCGCTGACAGTGAGATATGATGTGATCTGTTGGGGTTGGTTCTATCAATATAACCTGAGGGGTGCATACTATTTCCCAAACAATACTAATTATAATGATAATGTTATCATCTTCGGACTCAAAAAAATAGTAAATGAATAATGAATGATGGAATGATAAGAAAACCTGGTTCTGACCTGCATGGTTGCTTTGTTTTGGTCATTGGCAAGTAATCCCTGTCCCTTCCCGCCCACCCCGGCCACTTTCTCATAATATTAATTCCCAAGAAAGAATGGTACAGTTCTGTGCTGGTATTATGACAAATGCTGGGTAGGTATAGGGGAATGGACTGAGGGCAGGCGAGGAGGTGGAGGAGGTACAAGAGGAGGGGAGGAGGTACAGGAGAACGAGTTGTTTCAGTTTGTGTCATTTAGCGTTACATGGATATAACGAAAATATGGTTCAAACAATTCCCCCCCCCCCCACTCCACCAATTCCCCCCTCCCCAATCCACCATCATTGCTCTTGGTGTGTGCAGCTCTCTGCGTGTCGGGCTGGCATGGCTGCCAATCAACCCTCAGCCCCTCCCCTTCTCCCCCCCCCCCCCACATTGTTGAGCCAGCGTTTTACACTTGTTCACTGCACCTTTAATTAGTTACACGCTCTGTCACTCAGTCAGTCACCAAATGGCGGGGGGGGGGGTGCATGACAAGCTCTGGTATAAGAGTAACATGCTTGAAATTAATTTAGGGAGAGCTATGCAGTTTGCTGAAATTGTATCCTCAATATAGAGAGAAGAGAAGGATAGAGTAGAGAGGGGAGAGGGAAGAGGGAAGAGAGAGAGATAAGAGGGGGGATGGAGAGAGAAATATATTGGAACTTCGCATAAAGACCACCCCTCTCTATAGAGACCACTCTCTATTAAGACCAGTTTCTCTCAGTCACGAATAGCTTTCCTCTTATTACATTAGCCCCTCGAATGAGACCACCTCGCTATGAGACCACAAATCGTTCAGTCCCAAGGGTGGTCTCAATAGAGAGGTTCTACTGTAAATATATATAGATAGAGAGAGGGGGTGGGGGAGAGAGAGAACTATATGAAGATGAATAGAGAGAGGAGAGAGATACTAGGAGAAAGAGACACAGAGAAGATTGGTGTATGAGGGGTGTATAAGGGTAAGATTTTCAGAAAATGTACAATTCGCCTTCACCAATCCTCTCAAATAACCCACATTTGAGACAAAAATGAGCTTCAAAATGCAGTTTAACATAACATAACTGATACTTTAAATCAATGCGATACCAAATATATTCAGATATACCTGGTATTTTTCATTTTTCTGCCTAATTTAGGACAATTTACCAAATGTGTAGAGCTGCCAATTGTACATTTTCTGACAATCTGACCCATAAATGCCCCCCGCCACCGCTCCCACCAGTCCTAGGTGTGTGAGTGTGTGTGTTTGAGGGGTGTGTATAAATGCCCCCCCCCCCCCCCGTATACCACCAGACGTAGGCAGCCCATTTAGCTTTATTAGTGACTGCGCATTGTTTCCGTGCCAGAGGTACATCAGCCTGTGCTGTCCTCCTGGCGCTCTATTACTACCTCTGCTGCTACTACTGGGAGTGATTGTGCATTGTGCTATCTCTCACATTGGGGCGGCGGGAGGGGGGTACTCCTATTCTTATTCCTAGCCTTTATTTGGGTCAGATTTTTAGAAAATCACAAATTCTCTGAAATAACCCAAATTTCAAACGAAAAAGAAGTTCAAAATTCAGTTCAACCTAACCAAACAGATTGCTATCATACATGTTATGCCGAATATACTCGAATTTATCTAGTATTGACCAAATTGCAGCCTAATTTAGCAGAATTTACCAAATGTGTACAGCTGCCAATTGTACATTTTCTGAAAATTGACCCATTTATGAGCAGTAATTCATCCTATTCATGTATCGGGGCAACGTGTTATTTATTATTCATCTGATTTTAAATAGACTAAAGTTAATGAGAGTCAGTGATTTTCTTACACATGTATTGCTTGTTTAGACAATCAGATTAAACTGGCTCTGTCAGCCTCTATGGTCATTGTCAGTTTGTCTTTTACTGTGCCATCTGCATGGGATACAGAAACGTTACAAAAATCGATGAAAATGATGATATATTGTGTCTAAATATAGTCGACATGTTTCTTCCATTTACTCTTCGGCTGTCCTGTTAATTAAATGACTTTCTGACCAATGATCAATGATCAAACCCTTTGGACCGCCCCTTTTTGCCCCCCCCCCCGGAAAGTACTGTAGCTAGGCCCACCCCTAAGGTGTTGTGGGTGGTGGAATGGTTAAGGCGTTGAACGTTAAACCGAAAGGTTCTTAGTCTCTGTGTAACGAATCCCATGAGCGACCAAGGGTCGGCCATGTGTATATCTGCCTATGGTTATATGCATGTAAAGGAAACATTGCTAGTATTCAAAAAGAGCAGGGTATCGCAACTCATTATCGTGTTTCCTCTCTCGCGCTAATATCAACAAATATATGGGTCAGATTTTCAAAAAATGTACAATTCAACTTCGCCAATATTCTGAAATAACCCAAATTTCAAACGAAAATAAACTTCAAAATATAGTTCGACCTAGCCAACCAGATTGCTAGCGTCAATGCAATGCCAAATATATTTGAATTTGCCTAGTATTGGTCAAATTGCAGCCTATTTTAGCATAATTTAAATCTGAAAATCTGACCCATTTATATACAAAAGTATCCGATTGTATGGTATAACCAAGGGTAAAATCACCCCCCACCCCACCCCACTCACCCCCTCAGCCCCCACCCCCACCTACAACCATAGAGCTACATGTACAACATAGCTCTATCAACACAAATGTTGGCCCGGCGTTAAAAAGCGTGTATAGGGCCTGGCTGGAGGCGGTGGTGGTGGTGTAGGCAGCAGCAGGGGTTTATAGTGGTCGCTATGAACGCTCGCTAAACTACTGCTAAATGTGTCGCTTTTACGACTGATAGATAAACCTGGAATTGTGCATGCCTATCTGCACGTCAGCAAATCAACCAGATTTAAAGCTGCATTCTCAGCTATTACCAAACAAACAAACTTACCGAATTTACTTATATTATGGCTTGTGTGAGAAAATTGCCTATAAAAATATACAATTGTCAAGTTGACATATGCAGTACATTTTGCCTCTCTCTCTCTCTTCTTCTCTATCTCTTCTCTATCTCTATTTCCCGCGTAAGATCCTAAACTGCCTCCCTGTCAGCTCTCCCGCCCTTGATAGAACCTTTATATGTGTTGATAAGGGCGTAAAGCAACCAATCTCACTCACTCACCAAATTGTGCCGAGAAATTATAAATTTTATATTGAAATGTGTTTTGAACCTCATTTCTATATTGAATTTGAGATATTTGAGACGGTTTGGTGAAGGTGGATTGTACATTTCCACCCATGAAAATCGTGAAGAATACCCTTATGAGGGTTATATTGAAAATAGTAGGATTTTGGTATTCACCCAAATAAATAATTTTGAAAATAATTACGTTTTACCATAAGCATTCAAACATCCTCATCCAATATTAAATCACGGTGATACTTGTGGATGATGGGTTAAGTAAAAATAAATAGTCCACAAAATATTTTTAAAAATCATTTTGACATAAATTAAATGGTACTGCACCTTTAAGAGATACCAAGCAAATCAGGTTAACTCAATTATCAATGTCTATTGCCCCCGCATTCGTCCCCTGAATGTCCATGACAGGAGGGAATCCTAGAATAACACTTGCCTACCATGCTTTCATTCATAGCCAGTCAGTGGGAATCACTGGTAAATGTTAACATTCACGCTATCTGATACTGCTCCTGCTCAGTTTTTATTCTTTGTTCAGGATCATGCAGATTGTGGTTACAATTGTATTTGACACCTGGGGCTGTGACATCTTATATTTCTGACTTCAAAATTGATGGCATAAATTAATATTGTGGTAAGGATGTTGTAGTCTTTGGCATTAGTACTTGAATTCGGTATTTTTGAGAAATTGCAAAAACTTACACATATGTCCCTAATTTTGGCAGAATTTAAAACAATTCTCAATGCTGTTGTTAAATGTTTATAAGTACAAGCAATTGAAGGTAAATCGGCCGAGAGAATACGGCCGCCGGTGAGCGATATTAGGTCTAGTCATCATTGGAAAGGATTCCGGCGGGTCCTCCAAAAACGAGGACGCTTTAGAAGCCCTGCCGCAAAAACAAAATCTTCTAATACATTAGTCAAATGGCTCTTAGATAGGTTGAAAAAGAATGGAACCAAAAGTAAAAAAAATGTTTAGTATTTGACCAACATTACCTGAGAGTGCATCTTTAAGGGTGGTCTCCACTGGCTGCAGCAAGCTCTGTGGTACGCCTTGCGATGGTGTTGCGATGGTTCTGTAGGTGGAGAGGAGAGACGAGGTCCTCACTATATTGTTCACTGGCCACCTCGTCACTCCCCTCCACCTACAGAACCATCACAACAACATCGCAGAGCTTAGCGCAGAGTATAGCGCAGCCAGTGGAGACCGCCCTTTAATATAATCTTTTGTTAAACTGCGATAGAAACTGCAGCAGCAGCAGCAATTGTTTAAGATTTGTTTAAGGATTTGCCCTGTAGGCAATATTGGCATTGTTATGCAACTAGGCGTACAAACCACCATCACCACCCACCTCCACCACCACCACCACCACTGAGACAGCAATAAAATCTAGTACATCTCATCCATTTTGTCTTGCATTATGACGTACAATAACTGCCTTGTAAGTAATTAAAAAAAAAGCAGGACAGACAGGCAGACAGCGATAGTTTGTGTTTTGCACTGGGAGTTGTCTGAATGGCCTGAGGTAATGAATGTAGTTAATTGGAAGAGAGAAGCCATTGGGGAAGCCACATGCATGTTATTGTGTTTGCCTTGCCTTAGTGACTGGCTTCCCGCTACGTCAATGCTGCTAGATCCTGGGGGAGAAGTGGAAGGGCGGGGGGGGGGGGGGGGGGGCTAAGGCGGTTTCCCCATACCCACCTAAACCACTTAAAGGTTTGCATTAAGTGTTAGATTTTAACATAAATTTACCTGTTTAAGGGAAAAGAATTACAAGTTTCCATCAACAATGTTAAATTTAAAAAGAAATTGGACTTGTTTGTTGCTGAAATAAAACTTCCTGTTAGAATTAGATGGAATGTACCGAGTGGTTGTTCTGAAATAGTGTATCAGACGCACAAGGAGAGAAAATGTGTGTATTAAATTGATGATGCCGTTTCACTTCAAAACTTAGTAAAGAAAATTAGGCCACAATATTTAGTAAATGTCAAAGTCAAAAATAAAATATCGCTTGAGCAGTGAAAATAGCTTCGATTCATATCAAAATGTGAAATTTCCAAATCTTCGCAACACATAAGGATATGAGGTATATTATCTTTGATCTTCCCCCTCCCCCCTCTCCCCCTCCACAGCCCCCCCCCCCCTTCTTCCCTTCCATGCTAAATCAATTTCTCGATCCTCTTTGTGTACCTATCTGTCCTTCTTTTCTCATGACCAATGGTTGTCATTATTGGAGACAAATAAAAGCATCCATATCTCTATTGTTAAATAGTCTCCATAAAGACCTCCCTAAGGCATTTCTTACACACGAAAACATTGTCTTTCCAATTCTATTCATCCCATCGCAGCAGACTTAAAATCGTGACTGTAATTAAAACAAGACTGACTGGTTGATTCTCTCAGCTGGAATAGAGGGATGATTCTTATGGAAATTAGTTTGCATATTAACAATCTTATACTGATTCTTTTTAAAGAAACTAAAAAAACCCAATGTTAAACTGTAAAGTGGGGTTGATTCTCTCAGCTGAAATGGAGGGATGGTTCTTATGGAAATTAGTTTGCATGTTATCCATCTTATATTGCAAGGTGTTTTTTGACTGGCCATCTTTTGTTTTTATTCATCATGTAGACCCCGAGCCATCGGAAACAAGCCTTTTTCTAAATAGGCCATCATTACATTTCGTGTAATTTCCTGAGGAAAAGTACAAATATTCCATTTGTGTCCATATAACTCATACCCACAGTGTATGTATACAGTATTCGCAGGCTTCTAAATAAAGTTATTCTTTAAAAGTAACTTCAATGCTCCTCCTATCGGGTTGATACGGATTTATTGCGGAATGTTTGAGTTATCTAACTATATAAAGATCGAGGGACCTATGTTTTTTTTGTTTTTTTTTGTTTTTTTAAAAAAAAAATTGGAGCAAATAAATTTCTTTTAATTTTAAATGAAAACCTTTATGAAACGGTGGCTTATTTGTACAAAATGAAAGGCTATATAGGGACGTAAACTTACTAAGTGTCTTCAGACAATCCAGGATTCTGAATTGTTCCCCTGCCCATTGGCTGGCTCTAGCCATTCACTCTATGGGTCAGATTTTTAGAAAATGTACAATTCAACTTCGCCAATCTTCTCAAATAACCCCAATTTCAGACGAAAATAAAGTTCAAAATCCAGTTCAACCTAACCAAACAGATTGCTGGAATCAATGCAATGCTGAACGTGCTCGAATTTACCTAGTATTGACCAAATAGCAGCCTAATTTAGCAGAATTTACTAAATGTGTAGAGCTGCCAATTGTACATTCTCTGGCAATCTGACCCATATAGAAGTCCCTTAGTTTTTTTACTCCGATTTGTCCCTTTGGTAAACCAACATGCACCGGATTTGACACTCAGGTTTTGACAAGATTCAGTCGTATATATTGTCAATGTTAATGTTTAGCAGTACAGCATACATAAAAAAAACAAATGTAAATAAAAAAATAAATGGTAATTGTACTGCACACAATTCGAGTGACTCATCCTAAAGTTTGAATGGGTCTAGTTTGATGTATAGGAGTCATTCAAACTCATCATTATTCCCTGACAATAGAAACGCCAGGAGGTTTTTATTTTGAATCTTATAATTGGTTCTGGGCGTCTATTTGAAGGAAAATTTCAATCCCATCTGAGAAAAAACTAATTGAGGTGTTTCGATAGAGGTAGATGTATGTGTGTGTGTTGGTGGCGGGGGGGGGGGGGGGGGGTCGGAGGAGGAGGTGCGTCCCAACATCCCTAACGAAGAAACATAATTCCGTATTTAAAATAATACGAGTTATGATAAGAATTATGAAACACATTTTATCATGAGATAACTTGTCTAACATCCATTCTATTCGGGGTTATGGAATTAAGTTTGGGTGGGGGTGGGGGGATGCCAACTTCCCTAAGCAAGAACATAGTAATGCAGTATTTAAAATGATGCATTTTACAATAAACATTAAGACAATGAATATGCTTTTTCAAATTATATAATTTAACTTATCATAAATCCATCCTTTTGTTAGTCTGCAATATAATTCATAAAAGTATTTCAATGTCACTTCGAGCAGCAACAATAAAAGTGGGGGGGGGGGGGCATAGACCCTTTCCCTCCCCCTCCCCTTTACTACAGACCCGATACCGAGAGAGTATTCTTTGATTGTGAAAAGGTATATTGAGAGGTGGAAAATTAATCTCTATTGCATAAAGTGCATGCAATCTAGAGATGTAATGGCTTGGCACCTGACTGTATGTAATAACAGTGTATGTATACACCCCCTGATGTGTAATGAATGCCTATACTACATGACTCATGGCTAAATGATGTGGATTTACAAAACTGTCTGTTTGTCAACCTTTTCTACTACAGTGTGTTTCAATCATCTCTATGCTATGCTTTATGTTTTTATAGTTCGGTACGATAGTATTAGAACATTTGAAGTTTTCAATATAAATGTTTTATAAAAGGAGAACTACCAACTGTTCAGATATTCTTATAGTTGAATTCGTGGGTTGATTCGAGTGATGAACAAACATGGTGAAATTCATTTTTTTGTTTTTATTCGACCTCATGTAATATAAAATATACCGTCACCATAGAGATCGTATATATATATAACTTTATTGGTTTGGGTGAGTTGAGATGAAATGCCTCTGCATGGACTATTGCTTTAATTACAAACTACACCATGATATGGGTCAGATTTGTAGAAAATGTACAATTGGCAGCTCTACTCATTTAGTAAATTCTGCAAAGTTAGGCTGCAATTTGGCTAATACTAGGTAAATTCGAGAATATTTGGCATTGCATTGACGCTAGCAATCTGTTTGGTTAGATTGAACTGTATTTTGAACTTTATTTTCGTCTGAAATTTGGGTTATTTGAGAGAATTGGTGAAGGTGAATTGTCCATATTCTGAAAATCTGACCCATATACACCTTTTGAAATGATCCCCATATATTTAGATGTTTACAACATTTAACTAAATCATTGTTTTTACTCGGTTTTCTTCTTATTTTTTTTAAAACAACGAATCCATTTTGTCTGCGGTGAAGTAGATGAGGAAAACCTACAGTAGTTAAGGATGTTTTAAACTACCCGGAGGGCACACCAAGCAGTATAAGTTCCCACAAGGTGCATACCCTAACAAACTTGTGACTAGGTTTTTAATGAAAGTTTGCACTGCCTCCAGCCCGTGCGAAATTGTTTAAATATTTTGTTCTTTAAAGGTCAGTAAATCATTTTTATCTCATGACCAAACATTTTTTAATATTTTCTTTGTGTGAACATTTTCTGGGTGTCTCACGTACCATTCAAATTTTTTCTAATGCTAATAATTATGTCTTGAAAAGACCAGAAAAAAATGAAAAAGAGCCTTATTGAAAATAGTGGAGCCTTCGTGTACGAGACTATTTTGGTTTTACACAGAGAATGGTTGAAATTCATTTAATTTCCATTTTTCTAACTTTCATATGAGTTGAGAATGAGTACACAACAAAATAGAAAATTTTACTTTTTTCTTGGCGATTTGAAAAGAAAATGTTGGTAATACAGCTTTAAACAGCTGCACCAACCTGACCCTGACAGGTCTCCATCTGTCAGGTTGTTCTTTTTTTTTCTTCTTCTTTTTTTTGGTCAGATTGTTCTTAGTGTACTGAACAGCTTATAAGTTATACACAAACTAGCAAGTGAAAAAAACATCTGTTTTCACATCCTCTCTGCACTTGTAATTTTTCCCATTTTTTAAATTCGCACCTAGGGCCAAGATGCCAAGGGCGAATGTTTTATTCTCGCTGGAATGTTCTAGCTGGGACACACTTGTGCGGGACACACAGTGGAGCGCACTTTCGCCCTTTTTTGATGTGTATTTAGTGAATCATTACATCCAGTAGTTGCTATTCTCAGGTCATCCTGATACACAGATTATATTTTTTACACAGACGAAACATATGACTGTATTTAACTACAAATGATAATATTTCTTTGTTTTTTGTTGAAAGAGAGAGAGATGGGAGGGAGAGAGAAAGATATGGTGGGGGAGAGAGATAAGGTGGGCGGGGGTGGAGGAGAAGAAGAAGAAGAAGAAGAGAGGAGGCAGGGAGAGGGAGAGAGGGGGATGTGCATACACAAAGAAAGGAGGTAGAAAGGTGGGACATGGAGTCGGAGATAGAGACATTCCTTCACATGAATATAAAGATAATTATTGCACTTTCCGTTGTGCAGAGTAAATCTGTATCTTCGTTCAGAAATCCCTGTCCAAACCAAGAATGTAAAAAAAACAGTTTGACATTTTCCAATCAAACAGCTGCCATTAAAAAATCGCTACCCCTTGCGTTATAGTGGAACAGGCCTACTTAAACCACACCAGAGAACCTATGATATATTGGACTTCCCCCATAATCGTTAGACCTTGCGATGTAGTGAAGAGGCATATTTAAACCACACCAGGGAAGCAATAGTTTAGACTGCCCCCATAATCGCTCGACCTTGTGGTGTAGTGGAAGAGGCCTATTTAAAACACACATGAGAAGCAATAGATTGGACTTCCCCCATAATCGCTAGACCTTGCGATGTAGTGGAACAGGCCTATTTAAACCACACATGAGAAGCAATTGATTGGACTTCCCCCATAATCGCTAGACCTTACGATGTAGTGGAACAGGCCTATTTAAACCACACATGAGAAGCAATTGATTGGACTTCCCCCATAATCGCTAGACCTTACGATGTAGTGGAACAGGCCTATTTAAACCACACATGAGAAGCAATTGATTGGACAAGTGAGAACAAGATATTCTCCGACAACACTAGATCAATCCAAACGATCCCCCGCCAGCATCAAACCCTGAACCCATTATGATAAATTTCCACGAATTTAATGCTGTTCCATGAAAGGGTATAGCCAATTAGCAGGCTCTTTCGACCATTTTTCCTAATTAATTCCCCTTTACATGCTAACGACAATTTAAAGTCTTCCTTTGCTCTTAAATCATCAATGATTTACATGCTTGCACTGAGAATATACAATACTGATTTATGTGGGTCAGGTCACCAGGAAATGTACAATTCTCCTGCACCAATCATCTCAACTAATCCGATTTTAAGAGAGAAATAAGGTTCAAAATACAATTGAACATAAACAAACTGATTTATCGAATCAATGCAATAATATTATACCAAATAAATGTATCATTTCTCAGCCCAACCCAGATGTCTTTGTACTAAGCAATATATAGAGAGAATGGAACGAGGTGCTAGTAATTGAATGTTTATTGGACGAGATTGTGCAGCAATTGGTGCAAGAAGTTGTTTTGGGTAATATCGAACTTAATGTCTTATATATAATAATTTTCATAGGCTTTTAAATTCAAAATATTTAGTATTTTCAAACAGAATGGTATCATTCTTAGGAATGTAATTAAAAATGCGTGATATATCTTAAAAAATATATATTATCTGATAAAAATATATATTTTGATAACGTATCATGAAACCGAAAAGACGAAATGATTAAATTTCGATACAATCAAATTGGAAACACACAATTGGAAAAATACCTTTTTATGAAATGTAATTTATAGTTTAAATATACAATAATGTGAGTAAAGGTACACCTTTATTCAAACTAATTGTCTAATTGCTTGATTACATCTCAAATACAACAACAACAACAACAAAGTAAAAAGGTAGCAGTTGCTATAGATGTACAAGAAGCCATAATAAGCCTTCTCTAGAAGGGTAAAGGGTAGGAGAAGAATGGGAAGAAGAAGCAGTAGGCAGGACGGCAGACAAGCAATGTGCCCATCTACCATGTGATGGCCTGGACTGTCTGTCCCCTCTCTCTGTGTCCCAGCCACTCACTATAGAGCGAGTAGCTCCCACTGGTAGAGTTGCTCTATCCCACTCTCTCATTAGTTGGGGGGAGATGGCCAATTAAGCCTGTGGCTCATCCATCAAGGGTGACTGGTGCTCACAATGATATGTAATAGATTACCTACCCCTATCACTCACCCCCCTACCTACCAACAAAGGACATGCTTCTCAAAGGTCTCCCTTTTTATCTCTTTTTTTAATAGTTTGAGGTCAGTGACCGTTACCTCGATCCTTGAAGGTCTACTGTTTCTCAAATTACCTTTTAGTTTGAGTGCCATATGATAGGCATTAGCGCAGTAGGCGTCCAATCACTGGCATACCATTCTTATCTGGTCTGAGCTGCTCTGAGCTTAGACTGGACCAAACAAATAGGATAAACCATCGGAAAGCAATTCCTGCAATATATATATATAACAACTTTTATTCAATAGACATGTACATCAATATAATGTATTATCGAATGGGGAAACGATCCCTCTCAGAGTCGCAGTGCGTTACAGTGAGTTCTTCCACGGGGTCCCTTAAAACAATGTTATTATAATGTGGTACAAGTGAGTGAATGAAAATTAACATTTAGCGATTTGCTGTAAATACATTGAGTGAATAAAGTTTACAGTGTTCGATTTACTATAATTACATTGATTAAAACATGACTCAATTTAATTATAAATCTCCATTCAAAGATATACTTCTTCGAATATGAGAGAAATTAGGTATTTTTTATAGAAACCCTTCTACTAGGGAGACTTGACATTTTCAATGTACATTTTCAAAGGGTACTAATTTTAACCTGAAGATATGGATACATTCTTCAAAAATCTTCAAAATTCAAATAGCAGCTAACCAATTTACAGTAAGCTTACATTAATATACAGCTTAACATTCATGACAGTTAGATCTGTTAACAACCAACTATATAATAGCAATCTTTAAGACAATAAAATAAACTCCTTTGATATTAGGAGGAAACACTACAGTGAAGACTGTTTCAATCAGTTTTTCCATATTCCTGATTCGGTAAAAAATTAAAGTATGAATATTTTATTGGGTTAGATACCGTTATATCGGTCTTTATATTCTCAGGATTTTACAGACCTTTGATGATGACAACTTTATCAAGTTTCTATTTGCTACTACAGATTAAAGTAGCACTCTTGCTAAAAATTCATAAACACAATATGATTACCCACTTTCCCCCAAGTTTTCCCCCAAGTTTTTCCCTTTCCCCTTATTATTTTGTAGGTGTATCATTGAAAAATGTATCAAATTCTTGGTGATAAACATGCTTTAACAAATTCAAGTTGTGTAATAAATACCCTCCGTGGCTTAGTTTCCCATAGCCTTGGCATAAGTGAAGCTACCAAAGTGTCTTGACAATTTTGATATTTGTTTTAAGCTCCCATAGAAGTCTCCCTATTTGAAAACCATTCCAAGATAAAAGGGGTGAGATGGAGGACATGTTGGTAGAAGGAACCGTTTGGATAGAAAAAAAATCCTTCATTTTTCGTTCGGTATCTGATTTAGTTTTTTATTCAGCCCCAATTCCTCCAGGATTTTTCAAAATCTACTTACGTAAGCTGCTTTGAAATTAACTTCAAAGTGTTTGTTGAAAAATCTTATTTTGTTTCTCGATTTCCTTAAAGGGAAGAGAAGAAGTTTTTAACCAATAGCATTTGTTGCATGTTTTGCCAATCAGTCGAGGACCCATCGCTACCTCGATCGCGCATGCTCAGAACAAAGGACTCTGGGATTGAATCTTGTCCATTCAAAATTAGTTCCATGTGGCGATGGTTTTAAAGGTACATTTTCGGCTAACATCGATCAAAAATATGATTTTTCTACTTTTGATTATTTTTCTACTTGTTCTGAAACTCATGTCATCAAACTTTTGGAGGATTTTACTCGGCTGTTTGCTGCTGGGCATCACTAATGTCCAGCTATTCTATTTGTTTTTACACCAAAATCATCTAATACGGTGATTTCACCCATTATCGCTCACCTGTTATCGTCCCTAGCCCATCGAATAGACTTATTCGAGTAAAGAAAAATAAGCAGCGATAAATGGATAATTCCAGTCCTACAACTGTGGCCCATCTAACCCTAGACAGACATAGATTAAAAAAAACTAGCCAGGTCCACCCTAATATGGAATGATGATTACTTCATATAACACCTACATTACCTTTACCTTCACACATATTGTAAACTTGAGTTAAAAGCATTGTAATAGTTTAGACCATATTCAACGAATATTGTAATAAATTATTAAGAACGTGACTAAGAATAGTAGGGAGCTGACACAGCCTTCATCGAACGCTGCAGTATTGTTCTCAACTGCAAAAACTGTAAGATAGCACGAGGGACAAGAATACCTCCCATCTGCTGGAGACCTTCCCTTGAATGCAGTCATTGACTGGCTTAAAACGCTTTTCTATTCTATTCTATTCTATAGATAAACAAAATTGGTGAATTATTTTTGACAAAATAGTTGGGTTCATATAAATGAGACTGCCGCTTTTAAAGGTTTGGCGCTATTTCCCTTCCATATGCTGCTAACCTACTGCCTCCAGACGTAGTATACTACCATCTATTATTGTATGATGTTGATTCTAGTTGAGTCTGGGTCGAGATGAGCTCTTAGTTTTATGTAATTCCAATATTTCATATTTCTATAGATCCGTCCATTGAATTGTATAAAATATTTTTTTCTGAGGGAAGCGACAGCAATAATAACTTTGAGGCAATTAAAAAAAGACTCTTTTTTCTAAATTTCTTTTCTTACATTTTTTACCAGGACTAGTAAGGGTGGTTTTTTCTAGTACCTGGGGGGAGGAGCTGAAACTGTAGCCACGCCCAGGTAGCCACGCCCACCAGGTAGCCACACCCACCAGGTAGCCACGCCCACAACATGCCACTGAGCCAACCCAGCGCTAAATTCTGCCATCCCACATTCCCACTTGATCCAATTTTATCCAAAAATAAGTGTTCCAAAATTTATTTTAATCTTTGTTTAGTTCAACGATACCATTTAGCCAGGAAGCTCTCCCCTCAGTGTAAATATAATCTCCATGGAAGTGTGCTTGCCACAAGTCTTTTATAACAGTTTCTTCTGGGCCAAAACCGACTTCACAAATCTTCTTTTTCTTTTTTTTCTTTTACAAATCTTCTTTCCTCCTCTTCTTCTCATTTTCTTCGTCCCTGCTGCTGATGGTGTTGCAATAACTGGCGTTTCGCTTCATGAATTTTAAAAAAAAATATTTCCGAGACAAACGTTCAATTTGAGTAATGAGATTGAGGAGGGGAACAATCTGGGGAGGCTGAGAGTTGGCATCAGTTGTGTGCTTGAAGGAGTTAACCAAGCATTATGGAGTTTGTTGTGAGGAGCGTCTTCTTACCCGGACTGTGAGCACTTGGGTAAGATTTTCAGAAAATGTACAATTCGCCTTCACCAATCCTCTCAAATAGCCCACATTTAAGACAGAAATGAGCTTCAAAATGCAGTTTAACATAACAGAACTGATACTTTAAATCAATGCGATACCAAATATACTCAGATATACCCGGTATTCTTCATTTTCTAGCCTAATTTAGCAGAATGTCCTAAATGTGTAGACCTGCCAATTGTACATTGTCTGAAAATCTGACCCATGTCTTCTCCTCGCTTTGTCAGGTTGTGTGTCTGTCCTCCACACCTCGAGATCTGTCAGTCTGTCTGCCTCTCACTCTCTTGCTCACTTTCTTGTCTGCTCTCTCTCTCCCTTCTCTTGTCTCTCTGTCACTCGCTCCGTCTTCTTTGATCTCTGTCTCTCCCTTTCTCTCTCCTCGGTCTCACTCTGTCTCTCCCTGTCTCTCTCCACGCTCTCTCTCTCTACCTTTCTCTCTCCTCGCTCTCTCTCTCTCTCTCGTTCGCTCTCTCTCCCTCCCTCTGTCTCTGTCTCTCGTTCTGTCTTCTTCTTCGATCCCTCCCTCCCTCCCTCCTTCCCTCCCTCTGCCTTTTCCCCTCTTTGTCTCCCTCTCTCTTCTTTCTCTCCGCCTCTCTTTCTTTGTTCTGTCTGTCTTTCTCCCCCTCTCCCTCTCCTCCCTATCTCTCCTATCCTCTCCTCCCATTCCCTCTCTGTCCTACCCCACTACCACCACCTCTCACAACCACCGCCAACAATACCTCCTCCATTCCTCTCCCAATCCTACAGCTTCCTCACCAATCTAGCAGTCTAAGATCCACCCCACCCCCCACCCCCACCAGCTTTACCATCTTTAACACAGCAAATACACATACCAGCTAGGACAATGCAATTTGCCTTAGTGGGACTCACACAGCAGACAACACATAGTATTACTATCGGGGAGGTGCAGTCATCAATTTAGTGTGTTTGTCCACTCAATCAAACCAGAAATGCTATTGGTAGACTCTGTTTTTGCCTTTTGCCTCCTCCGTGCGCTAGCATATTGACTGAGGTTTAATCATTACCAGTTGCAGGTTCAGTTAGACGTGTGGAAAAGGCAGGGATGGTTGTGCTACGGTATTGGCATCCTGGGTTGTACAATTGGTATTAATAATACCCTAAATTTTCTGAAGATACACCAGAATGAAGGCCCCACCGATGGGAGGCAGTGGCACAGAAAATAAGAAAATCAAAAAAAAATATGATAAAACACGAGTACATTATAAAACACGAGTAGTTCTTGTTAAGTAAAGCAAATGTTAACTGGTTTCATAAGATCGTTGCGCGAGAGCGTTAGAGTTGTAGACGCCTAGATGGCAGGAAAACGAAATAAAGTTGCAACGTTTTTAAAAAAAATAAAAATAATAATACCCTAAATTTGATAACCAGTCTTGGTTCCCAGCCTCTCAGATCGGCATGAATTGTATGTCAGTGATTGGACGCCTACTGCGGTAATTGATTGACGTCTGAAAACATTTATGCTGGATAGAACGGGGTTTATTTTCGATATAACTCAAATATTATATTGGCCTCAAATGAATTTTTAGAAAAAGAAGAAAATGGCTTTCTCGGCCCTGGGGTAGGTGTTCTAATGGGATTCTAATGGCATTTTGCGGTTGGAGCCAGAGGCTTTCCCTTAGTTTAGAGGGACTCTCTCAATTCTGAGCCTAGACTCAAATAACCCAATATATATGAACAAAATGATCGAGGTTAAGAATCTCGTAAATCAACGCAATACCAAATATACGAAGTATTTATCATTTTTCAGCCTAATAAAGCAGAATTTACTAAATGTGTTGAGCTACCGATTGTACATTTTCCCATAAATGTGTACCGAGTGGGTTTTGTATAGCAACTCTTAAATTAATATGGTAATTGACATGATGCTATTTTCCTGAGAAAACAGCTTAAATTTTCAGGTTTCAAGTGTTGTGGTTTTTGTGAGTATGTACATATGGGAGGCATGGTCTAAACCTTAAACAAATCGTATACATAGTTATTACATTTTACGGTTGAAAACGATTAGTTACTTGATAAAGTTAAGACTAGTTCTATTGGACAATGAAGCTACGTTATTTCAAACTTGCAACTTATGTCATTCCATCTTCTTTCTGCCTTAGGCCCCAAAAAATAGGTGTGTTTCCGATTTACCCCCGCTACATAGAAAAAACTTTACCCTACTTAAATAAATGTTTACCATACCCGATTTTTTTTTTATCATATCTTACTTTTTGGGGATTTTTGGACCCCCAAAAAACTTATAAAAGCAGGAAAACGGGTTTTCCTATTAAACGGGTTTTCCTAACCCGGAACTGTCAAAAAGCACATTTCCCATGTTTAAAACAACTATTGTTATGAATTTGACATTTTTTTCAGTTCCTGGGAGGTGGTTTCCAAAAAAAAATTAAAAACAAAAAAGGTTACCTACCTAGTTTTCAGCCCGATAAATCGGAAACACACACCTATTATTTTTTGGGGCCTTAAGCGAAATCAAGCAATTCTCATAATAAAGGGCCTAATGTATAAGGGCACAATCCACCAAATATCCACTAAATACACCCCCCTCAACCCCCAACCCCCCGGCCTCAACTCCCCCCTCCCCCTTCCCGGTGAAATCCTAGTTTCTGGAAGCGAGAGATTCAGAGGGAGGGGAAATTAAATGTTGGAAATTGAGAGAACCAAATGACATTTACGTTTCATGTAGTGGAAATAGGAAATAGAGGACCTTCTCTCTCCCCCCGCCCCGCTCCCTCCTCCTCCTTCCCCCACCCTCTCCTCCTTCTCTCTATCGTACAACCACTACCTCAAGTCTACAACGTTAGAGTGGAATTAATTTCCCTTTGAGCTGAGCACTTGAGTGAATGTAAAGCAATATAATGGGCTTTTCCTTGCTGCTCTTAATCCTTCCAACTAAGCGGAAATCAATTTCTGTAAATGATTCAAAACCCAGGCGAGTCATTAAGAATGTAATTTTCAATAATTAAAAACTTGATCTTCTCTCCATGTCAGTTGGGTGGATTAGGAGGGAAGTGGAGAAGGGAGAGCCAGACAGATCAAGTGCTTTCTCTTTCTAAAGCTGCATTCTCAGTTAACATCGGTCAACAACCTTTTCTACTTTTTGTTCCGTTTTGTTCTAAAAGTCATTTGACAATGATTGTGGAGGATTGCTCGGGTTGTTCCTGCTGTACGGCTTCATTAAAATCCCTGTGTATATTTTGGTGGCCCGCCGAAATTCATGGCTGTAGTGGTTTTACCCGCTCACCGACGCTTGTTTTCTTTCGATCGATTTGTCTTCAAATCATTGCATGAATACTATAGTAAAAAGGACTTGACACTGTGGTCATCTTACTTTTATTCCCTGATTTCATGTACAATTACTAAAGAAAGCTACATTTTTTGCTACTGTGCTAATATAGCCTCGATTATATTTGTCGGTTGGTTAGCAGCACATGGTGTCATTATATTGTCCGCTCACAACCAAATCAGGGAATAAATAACAGCCGTAAAGTATTGATAACTTCAGTCCTATAGCATTATAGGTCAAACCTTGAATATATGGGTCAGATTTTCAGAAAATGTACAATTCAACTTCGCTAATCTTCTCAAATAACCCAAATTTCAGACGAAAATAAAGTTCAAAATACAGTTCAACTAAGCCAAACAGGATGCTAGAATCAATGCAGTGCCAAATATTCCCGAATTTACCTAGTATTGACCAAATTGCAGCCTAATTTTGCAAAATTTACTAAATGTGTACAGCTGCCAATTGTACATTTTCTGAAAATCTGACCCAAATATTGGTAAGATTTTATATGTGGTAATAGCTGTGATGCAGCTATAATGAGGAAGAAAAGGTGAGTGTGTGTGTGTGGGGGGGGGGGAGATAAAATGGCGTATCGTCAATATAAACTTGAAAATTTAATATTACCAAATATAAACATTATGTAATCATCTTGAGCATCCCCCTCCCCCTCTGACAGGAGGTGGAGGAACAGGAGAGGAAGGGTATGGGGAAACTGTGTGTGTGTGGGGGGGGGGGGGAGAGTGGGGAGGAGGTAGGGTAGTGGGAGAGCTCTGTGGGTAGTGTTTAGATCTGGCCTCGCCCACTGAACCACACCACATCGGTGCGATGAGAGAAACGCATGCTTGGATGTTGATTTTTTGTTTTCTGCGCGGCTAGCCACGCACCAAGGCCTGGCTTGGTCACCTTGAAACAGCTACCTTCTCCTCCTTCTCACCAGCCACCTCCTGGAGAAAGTGGTAGGAAAGGAGAGAGAGACTTCCTGAAGTTTTTGATAGAGGAGGTGTGGGGGGATTAGTACCGTATTACCTTGAATTACCGACTGTCCTTAATTAACGGCCTGGTCTTGATTTAGTAAATTTATCAGCGGAGATGCATTATATCCTTAACTGCACTCTCAGTTTATTGATCCAAAAATAAAAAAGATTTTCTCATTTTTGTTCCTTTCTTTTGCAACCAGTCTAAAAGTCGTTTAACCAAGTTTTTGGTGGATTTTGTCTGGTTGTTTTTGCTACTGGGAAATGCTTTAAATCCTAAATGTTAACTGCTAAAATAGATCAGGATATGTGGAAAAGCCAAGTTAGATAACAAAAGTATAAGGGACGAATGAATATACATTGTATCCTCAATTATCATGTAATAAAATGTATATTATCTCCAATTATCATGTAATAAAATGTATATTCCTGTGTCAATTGCAGCCTGTAAAGATATTGGGAGGAAATGAATGACTTTCTGTTGGTATATTAAAAGGATTTGCCTATAAATCAATGTAAATTTCATCAGAGGTTTTTTACAGTAGATCTAGTCACACATGTCTGATTCCCATGACAGGACCCCCTCCCTCCCCCTCCCCCCCCCTCCCCCTCCCCCCTCCCCCTGACTGAGTCCCTTGCACTTTTGTGTTGGCCTTGCACTTCCTCAAAGAAGTTGAGACGTGAATTGCAGCCACATATTAGGGTCAGATTTTCAGAAAATGTACAATTGGCAGCTCTACACATTTGGTAAATTCTCCTAAATTAGGCAGAAAAATGAAAAATACCATGTATATCTGAATATATTTGGTATTGCATTGATTTAAAGTATCAGTTCTGTTATGTTAAACTGCGTTTTGAAGCTCATTTTTGTCTCAAATGTGGGTTATTTGAGAGGATTGGTGAAGGCGAATTGTACATTTTCTGAAAATCTTACCCATTAGTAGAGTTTCTTTAGAAGGGTGAGAAGTAGCGTGCAGTTCCCACATGCTGGTCTACGGTGCTTCACTTGACTTCACAGGCAACTTGACTTAGCCTTGACCAGTAACCTTGTTCTCATCAGCGCCTAGATCACTCTCTGTCTTGTTCAAAGTTTGTATTTCACATAGGTTGAATAGGTTTGTGGAAATTGTAATGACTATGTACCGCCTACCGCCATCCTATTGTCAAATTATCTGGATCGATTGGATATGAAGCAAATACAGTCTAGGCTCAGAGTTGGGATAGTCCGTCTAAACTGAGGGGAAAAAAGGGGGAAAAAGCTTCTCGATCCCATCAAAATTCCATTAGGACGCCTACTCCAGGGCCGGGGAAGTCATTAGCGCAGTAGGCGTCCAATCACGAACGTACCATTCTTAGTACCATCTCTCCAGTAGTTGTACTGTATGTAAAAATCTTCCCCAAATTCCGAACCTAATCAGTTTTAATGAGAACAATTACTAAATCTGAGTGGGCCCAATTTTCATTAACGCTCATCTTTTGTTCTCTTTCTAAATGACGTTTCTTTCCAAACAGAAATGGCATGACTTGAACCAGTTTACATTTATCGAAAAATCCTGGTTGCTGACCCCCGAAGGCGAATCTCCATTAGGTCGTTGAACTAGGAAAGACTCAAAATTAATGAGAAACAAGTACAATTACATTTTCAAATAAGTCTTCTCATGAAAGGCGAGTATGTGTGGAGTTGAGGGGCCGGTTAATAAACCTATAGGGCCCGGCAGTGTTAGCAACTGTAACGCGCTAACTTTACTGCCAATTTACCTGGGCCTCGCGTGCTACGGGCACTTATGGACTTAGGTCAAATGATCAGCGCCAAGAAGCAAGCGTTACGGGGGTATCGTATGTCTCCCCTTATTATATGGGTAAAGTCCCCCAAAAATGTACAATTCGCCTTTAACAATCGGCTCAAATTACTCCGTTTTAAGACAAAAATCAGTGCAGTTCAACATGGCCGTCTAAGTTTTGATTCAACTTCCAATGGTAGGTCTCTAAAATTGATAAAATATACTCAGATTTAGTATTTATCATAGTTCACGCTGATCTAGCAGAATGTACTAAATGTGTAGAACTGACGATTGTGCATTTTCTCAGGAACTGACCCATATAATGTTATAATATACATATTATGTTATCGGGCAGTGAAATTGAAACATGCTTGGCATTCAAAAACATTTAGTAATTGACGTTTTCAATATACTGGAAAAATCATTTTATTTTAGATAATTGCTAAAAACGTCGGTTAATATTAAAAAAATGTGTTTTTGTAACCGCAGCTGTTTGCCTTTCTCCAGGCACTGAATGCCTGGAACCATTAACCTTTTCAAATGAAATACTTTAATTAATTTTGCTGCGGTAAGGGATGATTAGTTTCATTGATAAAATATGTGTCCATCCAAATGTCAGGTATCAGACCTACGTCTATATAATACTTTAGAGCTATGAAGCTATTTTGACTGACTAATCTGTATTTTCAGCTATTAAAACAACGAAAATCGTACCAAGTTTACTCATATTATGACTTATAGGACTGAATTTATCAATATTCTGTTGCTGTTGTATGTTTACACAAGATTTCGAAGTCGAATTGGCCGAGAGAAAACGGACGCCGGTGAGCGATAATAAGTGAAGCCACCAAAGGTCTCCGAAATATAAATATGGACTTTAATGAAGCCTTGTAGCAATAACCCCCACACAGAATCCTCCACAAAATTTGTCAAAAGACTTTTAGAGAACAGAAAGTAGAAACTCTTAATTTTTGACCGATGTTAGCTGAGAGTGAAGCTATAACTTATAGGGAGAGATTGAAAATGTCACATTAAGTAATAGATCTATGGCAATATGCAAGCAGATATTCTAGATTTAAACCAGTGAAAACTACTAGAAAGGCTCACCATCACTGCATCAAGTGTCGGGCATATTAATTAGGGTTAGACCGTCGGAAAATGTACAATCGGCAGCAGAAAAATGATAAATACTAAATATCTAGTTACGTTTGGTATTGTGTCGTATCAGAAAATCAGTTTGCTTATGTTGAATAGGAATCTGAAGCCACATTTTGTCTTGAATCTGGGGTATTTCAGAGAATTGGTGAGGTCGTCAGAAAATGTACAATTCGACTTCCGTAATCCTTTCAAATAACCCAAATTTAACACAGAAATCAAGTTCAAAATTCAGTTTACCATAACCAAACAAATTCTCTTAATCAGGGCAATACCAAATATACCCAGATATAACAAGTATTTAACATTTTCAGCCTAATTTAACAGAAAATTTACTAAATGTGCAGAGCTGCCGATTGTACATTTTCTGAAGATCTAACCCATATATAATACAGAGGCATTGGACATATATATAGGTGAATAAAGGTGGTAAGAGACGCACTAAAAAGAATGTAGAAAAAGTCGCAGCCATTTTGCTTTAGCCTTGAGCTCTTTCTGGTGCAAAAGAAAACATTCTCATGAATTGACTTCAATGAAATACAGGCGATTGATCTCCCCTAGAAAAGTTATAGGCGAACATTTTAAAAGCGTCAAGACCAAGATGTGACGGAGGCTTGACGGGGAAAAAACAGTTTGGTATGATATTAAAGCAGCAATCCCAGATACTTTATTATCGCTCACCGGCACCAGCTGTTTTCTCTTGACTGTCTCTACTTTAAACACTTGTATAAACTTATAACAGCAGAATATTGATAAATTCAGTCCTTTACGTCATAATATGAGTTAATTTGGTAAGAAAGTCAAAAATAACTCTTAAATGGCTTAAATTGTATTACCTCTTTCGCATACTTGTATCGAAATTCTTTTTTTTTCATTTGAGTTTCATGAGTTTCATCATGTAATATGAAAATGAACTCAATAACATTTATTTTAAAAAAAAGACTTTGTTAATCATAATATCTGAGAATGCATCTTTAAATAGGAGCTAGTCCAACCCAACTAAAAAGACCAATTTACAGAACCGTAGAGTGTGGTAAGTTAAAGCAGGGGGGGGGGGGCAAGGTAAAATAAACGAAATAAAAAGAGTCTGATTTGCTCAGCCTTGAGTGACTCAACTCCCTCTCCATTCTTACATACGGTGGGTACACACACTGAGGTGGGCAAGGGAATTGCTCGAGCTTTGATAGAAATCAAATGTGTGCGATTGATCCCGGCTAGTAATTAGGGAGAGCAACCTTGTCTTTGTGGTAAATGAAGTTGTGTGATTTAGTATTGACAATCAGATCAGTCGGCCTGCGCGCCCACCTCTGATCAAACAGGAACGCCTTATGCTATAGGGGAGTTGCAATGTGTGCCAATGTCGCTTGCTGGTGTACAGTCTAAGCCTAAAGATGAGAGAGTCCCTTCAAATGGAGGGAAAGTCTCTCGCCTCAAACCTCAAAGTGCCATTATGATTCCATTGAGATCCATTATAATCCCATTAGAACGCCTAGGAAACTGATTTACGAAGTATAGGTGTCCAATCACTGACATATCATTGTTATCTGATCTGAGGGTTTGGGCCTGGACGACCCCCCCCCCCCCCCCCACACACACACACCTACAAATGATAATAAGTAAAAATAGGTATCCAGTTTAACCTAGAAAGACATTACTTTGCTGGGTTTTTTTTTACACAAATAGCTAAAAGGAACACAAAAAAAAACACCGGAAAAACCTTAAAATCAGGAAGATCTATGGTTTCATAGAGGAGACCCACCCCCTTTTTCGGTATTGAAATTTGTTATATTATTGAAAATGTACACTTCCGGAAATAAAAACCTATACATACATACTTTTCATTGAATAAAAACAAGTATTGTTACAAAATAGACATCTCTCACTCTCTCTGTCTGTCTCTTTCTGTCTACTCTATGATCTATCTGTCTCTGTCTCCCTCTCCCTCTATGTCTGTCTGTCTCCCTCTCTGTCTGTCTCTCTCTGTCTGTCTCTCTCTGTCTGTCTGTCTCTCCCTCCCCCCCCTCTCTCTCTCTCCCTCCCCCCCTCTCTCTCTCTCTCCCTCTCTCTCTGTGTGTCTCTCTCTCCCTCCCCCTCTCTCTCCCCTCTCTCTCTCTCCCTCTATCTCCCTCTCTCTCCATCTCCCTCTCCCCCTCTCTCTCTCCCTCTCTCTGTCTCTCTCTCCCTCTCTCTCCCTCTCTCTCTCTCTTTCTCTCTCGCTCTCGCTCTCAAAATATCAGTAAGTTTGGCGCTACCCAACTCACATCGCTAGAACTAGAATTGCCCCGCTGCAAACCCGCACTAGATCTCTCTTATCTATCAGTTCATGCTGCACCTCTGATAAAGGTTGCTACTTAACCTGTGCAGGTCTGTCTGTATGTCTCCTGCCTCTCTGGATGATGCTCCAGCTCTCTGGATGCAAGCCAATATCAAAGTCTGAACCATGCCTTGATCAGATGTAACATATATGTGATGCAAGGATGCTAATGTTCACCATCAGCGCCATCATAGAATCTTTGCCAATATTGCGAAGAAGCTGTTGTGAATATCTACTAAAGATACAGATGCTTCACCCTAACTGCCCCTCTCAGCCGATGCGTGATATATGCCGACACTAGATTACACATTTTAGCTTTGTGGTTGTTGCGAAATTTAAAAAAAAGTGAAAAAATTGAGCAAAATCGTGCCGTTTTAGTGCGTTCTGATAATTTTGATGGCTGTCAGGGCCATCCCTTATTAAGGGCCTAGTCCATTAAGCCGATTCCCCTGCGATTTTGCGCCGCAGAGGACTCTTTTGTATGAATAAATAATGCCAGTAAATAAATACATGTGTAATCCTTCGGTTAAAGTTCCAATATACACAGTTTGTTAGACGGCACAGCAAGTCTGTTTGCTGTAAAGTTTGCAAAGTTTCCTTCCTTCTCTATAACTCGCCCACTGGATTCTGGTGGCGTTTTACTTTAGGAGGGTGAGCTTTTTTTGTGGGTGGGGGGGTGGGGGGAGTATTTAACAGTGATCAAAAGAAATTAGTTTATCCAATGATAAATGTATTCATGAATGTTTTCCGGGCACAAGGATTCTTTTCAATCATTTTTGTGAATATGGATGCCTTGGAGCGACAAATGAATACTAGCTTTCCTTGATTTAGGATGGGCTTCCGTATAGAAGGACTGCCTGTACAAATAGTGGTGGGAAAAGCAGAAAATCTCATTTTCATTAATTTCTATATCAGAGATATTTTCCATTACACAAAGAAAATGCTTCAACACCTTACGTTTAACACTTCTGCGACCTTGTCCAGGGGAAAATATGGTGGAAATATCGTCTGTCATCAACGTTTTGGCGCCGAATTCTATAAATAACTCAAAAACACCTCATCATACCATCCGCACACAAATCACAAAGCAAATCACTCAGCATCCTGAGGTGCAAATTTTATCTTCAAATTGTCGTCTGCCGCCTTAATTTTGGCGCCAAAATCTATAAATAGCTCGCTGCAACGTTAAAGAGTGGGACATTTCCTATGCTTGACTAAAGCTGTCGGGCCGACACATGTGCTGACAATGGTTTCCATTCAGAGCTGGCCGGTAAATAAAGGCAGTTGGGTGTTAGCAATAAAGAAGGAGGCATTATTACTACAAGATATCCTCAGGTTTGCTCTGCCTGAGTCCAAATCGCTGTTCCGCTGTTACTTTATTGATAAGCGTGAAGCGCAGGGGATCTTAAGAAGGTCCTTTGTATTCAGATACGCAAGGCTTCCCCCGGCTGCGCCCAGCTCACAAGGAGGAGAAGGTGGGTGTATTCCTGGTGTGAGACTTGGCTCGTGTACAAAGGAAGGATTGGGAGGGTTAAGTTGGTCGCACACTCTCTGCCAATTCGACATTATCTTTCATGTAGTATCAGTTCCTTTTGTCATGTCGTCCATCACGTTAGTGTTCACGAGACTTAGGTTTAGTTGCCTGCCCTCTAATTATCACAGCCTTTCAATGATTTGATTTGTGTTCTTGAGGTGTATAATATTATCGTCCTCCCTAGGCAGGCCCTATACTCCGCAACCAGTTACTCGGATGGAGTAACTCATTGCGGAATAGAGGGCCTGCCTAGGGAGGATGAATATTATAAGAATTATCCAATAAGGCAACGCGATAAGACATTCACAAGGTGGACATGGTTTTTTTTAAAATTTAAATATAACATGTATCTCTCCTTCTCCGTCAGTTTTATATATTTTTTTGTGAAGAACATGCCGTTTTTGCGATGGAATTCCCGATTTACCGTCTATATAAAGGGCCGAAGCTCAGCACCGTAGACTCCAGACTTGTATGTGTATAGATGTTTCCTATAGGAACTGCTGAAGGCAGAAGAGGTGGAGGAAGAGGTATTGGGAGCTGTGTCTCACATTGTGTGTCCCCTGACCCTCCTTTACCACCGTTCCCACCTGCTCAACAACGCTCTGAGCAACTCACTCTACTGCTAGTCCTCTTCTTTCTGCTCCTGCTCTCTTTCTGCTCCTCGTCTTCTTCCTTCACCTGCTCCTCGTCTTCTTCCTGGTCCTTCTCTTCCTGCTCCTGCTTCACTTCCTCTTCTACATCCCTTCTCTTCCAACCCCTCTTCTGCTTCGTCTCCTGCTCCTCATCCCCCTCACCCTCCTTTTCCTCCTATTCCTGCTCCTGCTACCTCATCCTTTTCTCATTCCCTCTCCCTTCTCCTCCCCCTCTTCCTCCTCTCCCTCCTCCTTTTCCTCCTCTTCCTCCTCGTCCCCTCTTCATCTTGTAAAAAACCGATGTTTTCTAGAGTCAGGAAAGAAACCTCTCTGTCTCTTGTCTCTTGTCTCGCTGTCTGTCCTTTAAAACATACTATATGGGGGAGTTTTAGCCTTAAAGAGATGTCCTTTAAAACAGACTATTGGGGAGTTTTAGCCTTAAAGAGATGTCCTTTAAAACATACTATTGGGGAGTTTTAGCCTTAAAGAGCTGTCCTTTAAAACATACTATTGGGGAGTTTTAGCCTTAAAGAGCTGTCCTTTAAAACATACTATTGGGGAGTTTTAGCCTTAAAGAGCTGTCCTTTAAAACATACTATTGGGGAGTTTTAGCCTTAAAGAGCTGTCCTTTAAAACATACTATTGGGGAGTTTTAGCCTTAAAGAGCTGTCCTTTAAAACATACTATTGGGGAGTTTTAGCCAGCATGCCACTCGCTTACCCCTGATGCATTAGGAGCCACACGGGCCAAATCCTTTGTTTTTACTTGCAAATATGCTATTTAGGTGGAAAGCCTAGAAAGTGTCTGTATAACTCACCTAATTTTAAGACTAGTTTGAATTTTGAAGTTTTTATTCAGGAGATGTATTACAATAATTAAATTCTTCTCAACTTTCATCTCTGATATACAAACATATACATTAAAAGGAAGAAAGAGGTTCAGCAAATCATGGCAAAATGTTTCATCTCACAATTTATTTTTTCTACATAAAAATACGACGTAATTCACAAAAAAGATACGGCTACGGTTACATAATTGAGATAGGTTTGCTTGCAGAACCTCCCTAATTTTTTTATAAAAAAAAGGGCATCTTCACCCATATAAAACTGCCAGCCAGAAGGTGTGGGGATGGGTGTGAGTAGTTTACTTGTAAGCAGTGCACACGGGTTATAAGGTGGGAGGGAGGACCACTAGTGTATATATATACAGGAGCCGTGTATATTAGCGAGCAGATGTGAGGTACTCGTGATAGAAGGTGTCGAGCCACCATACACGCAATCACACCCTCGGGGGTACTGCTATACATTTAGCAGAAACAGCAGGAGTCGGTGGGAGATACAGAAAAGGCAGGAAACGTTGGTTGCTGCTGGGTCTTTCCATCCTATATATACTTTTTGGCCGACCCTTAGATTCCATTTTTCCTCTTTTTTTTAAAATCGGTCGTTTAACTCTGATTTTTAAGGTATTCTAAATAGATCGGGGCTGCTGCTGCTATATGTTGAACAGAAAAAGGAAGTCTGTGTGGAAGATACGGAGGGAGAGGACAGAGGAGGAGGTGGAGGAGGAGGAGGTGGGGGAGACGGGGGTGGTGTATGAGGAGGGGGAGGAGGAAGGGATACTGGGCAGTTCCATCCTATTATATATTCTGAGCCAATTAACCTTAGATTAAAAAAAATGTGTTTTTGTTCGAAATTGGTTGTTCAGAGGAAAAGGGAAGGGAGTACGAGGAAATAGAAGAGAAGGAGCAGGAGTAGGAAAGAAGACAGGAGCAGGGTTAGGAGGGAAGAGAGGAGCAGGAGCAGGAGGCAATAGAGGAGCAGGAGCAGGAGGGAATAGATGAGCAGGAGCAGGAGGGAAGGGAGTCAGAGGGAGGGTGGGGTGGGTGGGGGAGGGGGTGGAAGAAGAGCAAGAGCCGCAGGAGCAGGCAAAACTAAACTTCCAGCTCTCATGCAAGCAAGCAAGCAACACCAACAAACACACTCACGATAGTCCCATTCCTTACACCAAAACACTACCTGTCTTTTACCAGGGCCCCGAACGTACATCGAAACTGACATGAGACCTTACCAATTGTCCCAGATTGAATAACAAGTGGAAAATCTGTATGGAAGACTTAGAGATACATTGATGAAGTGTTCCCCAGTGCCTTCGACAGGAATTACAGCTTATTCGCTTATCAGATGCTTGCTTGATATGTCATGCTATCTTTCCTACAAGGGTCAGATTTTCTGAAAATGTACAATTGGCAGCTCTACACATTTGGGAAATTCTGCTGAGTTAGACTGAAAAATGAAGAATATTGGGTATATCTGAGTATATTTGGTATGGCATTGATTTAAAGTATCAGTTCCGTTATGTTAAACTGCATTTTGAAGCTCATTTTTGTCTTAAATGTGGGCTATTTGAGAGAATTTGTGAAGGCGAATTGTACATTTTCTGAAAATCTTACCCACAAGTAATACATCTCTATCCATCACTGCGAGGACCGTATTGAAGGATAACTTTCAACCTGTCAATCCCGCTCCTACTCGCCCAAATGCTGCTGCTGGTGTTTTATACCGTTGGAGATGATGTGTTTCAAATGTATATTTAGGACTTGAAGATTGTTGTAAATATGTAGATCCTTTTTTTTTTGACAAATCTTTATTCAGGAGGATAGTTGGCATTTGCCAGAGTTTTTTAATCAGTTCGGGTAATCCCGGTATTCCACTGTAACCTGAAATTTCGCACTTTCAATATTGACAATTGTAGCTATCTTAATTTAGCTATTTGTTAACATATTGTCTAAATCAATGGAGAGAATGTTTAGATGAGTAGAAATAATAAGATGAGATGTGGTTGAGACGATGATACATGAAGTGTTGGGTGCATAATATTTATGCAGTATATCATTTAGCAATGGATTATAATAGTTAGTCATCTTACAACATAGGTACGCGGATAGTTTTAGCTAGTATCCCATTTTTATGCCTCGCTGCGCATGTCTATTTAATACAGTGCATGCCGGGATGGATTCAATTCAAATCTGATATTTTTATTTAAAAATTCAAGAATTTTTTCACCTATTATAGCTTGTGTTAATGATCTATAGAACGGAAATGCATGATGGGAAAGATGAATACTGTTTTATGGAAATATGTCAAACACGTGGATATTAACATGAAATCACTTTTAAATATACGATGCTGAATATAGCATGTTTTCTATAGCTTTTTGACATATAATTCCCATAATAATTCCATGCGAATCGTGCTTCAACACTGGTCCTGGGTAAGACCTTAAAGGGCCTTTCTGTCTCTTTTCTCTGTCTCTCTCTCCCTTCTTCTCTATCTCTATTTCCTGGGTATGATCATAAACTGGTGCCCGTCAGCTCTCCCGCCCTTGATAGAACATATTAAAGTGTTGATAAGGGCGTAAAGCCACCAATCTCACTCACTCACTCGTGCTTCAAGATGGCGGACAAATCCCCCTCAGTATTTGGTCCCATAATATGTATACAAAGATAATTCTGTGATTGATAATGGTGGTAAATACTCATGTCAATGTCCAATCATTAATCTATAATTCGAAAGAAAGAAAGAAAGAAAGAAAGAAAGAAAGAAAGAAAGAAAGAAAGAAAGCTGTTACAAGGTCATACAGTTGCTCATAAAAATCTAAATTTTAATTTAACTCTCTAAGAATTTCAAAATATATCTATTGAATTTGTATTCGTGTCATAATAACAGTTACAGGCATGAAAAGGTCAGACAATTCTCTAAAGTAGGTCTTCCATTGCATCCTAAAATAATAATTAATGGTACAATTTTACGCTTATAATTCCTTACACCATAACCTACAAGTGTTCCATTAGTGCCATGCGAATCAAGTTACAAGATGGCGGACTGCTTAAAGAAATTCTATTTGAAATATTAGTCGGTTTTATTTCCAACTTGCGAGACACAACCAAAAGCTAACAGGAAAAGAGGGAGTTAAATGCTGACTTGAATAAAGCCAAGTCTAAGATGGAAATTAGGAAGAAGAAACTTTCTCAACGCCAAGCAATTTCTGCTGCAGATTCCAGTTCCTAGACAGTGTTAGGTTTTCTGATGGACAGTGTAATTGGTTGGAGTATTGTTTGTTACTGCTTTAACCGTATCACACCTATACTATGTATGTCTCTAAAATGTCATTATAATCCCATTAGGACGCCTACTCTAGCCCAGGAAAGCCAAGCCATTAGTGCAGAAGGCGTCCAATCACTGACATTCCATTCTAATCTGATCTGAGAGGTCCTGAGCCTAGATATTCGACTGTACCGATCCATGATCTAAAATTATTTGAGATGATTCGCGATCAAGACAAATTGTATTTTTCATGGCGACTTCACCCATTGCCTATTTGAATGAAATCCCCTGATTTATTGCCATATCCAACATATACACAAAATACCACCAGAATGTCATAACTGTACACTTTACCAAAATGTCTAAAACTTCCATTATATTAAAGACTCCCTCAGTGCACGTTATATAGAATTGCCTGGCACAACAACTCAGCAGTGTTTTACCTTCCATGTTAGAGCCCCATGCTGTGGCTATGGCTGCAGGCTAGGCTATAAGCAGGGTCGTAGACTAAAATGGGGTTTGTTTTGGAGCCTTGCGATGCGCTTGCGGGCGTGCTGCGAGCAGTCGCAAGTCTTTGATTGTCTTATCTGTCCCGTGTGGTGGCAGGAGGCACGCCACCTAGCGGCTCCTATTTTTCTTTGAAATATTTCATTATCCTCATAACTTGAGATGTATTTGTGCACCATTTTCAATATCTATAGGGTTTATTTTTATTACAACAGTTTTGAGTCATGTTTTTTAGGATTCATTTTCATTGATTATGCTGCTTGATAACTAAATTTGGGCCAATTTTTTAAAGTTTTTTCCATGTTTTTATAACAGCTATAGATACATTGTCTTCCCGCTCTCCATTCACATTGTCTCTCCCCCTCTCCTCCTCACTCTCCTGTTCTCCTCTCCCCCTCTCCCTTCTATCCCTCTGCCTGTATATGCCTCTCCCCCTCTTCCTCTCTTCTCTCTCATTTCCTATTTTGATATTTCTTTCCCTCTCCCTCTTTCTCTCTCCCACTTTCTCTCTTACCCTCTCTGCCTTTCTCTCCATCTCGCTATACTTGTGTGTGTCTCCCTGTCTCCCCACACCCTGTCTATCTTCTACTCTCTGTCTGAAAGTATGTTGTAGCTGTTAATTTCATTTCAATTCCTCCCTTCCAATACATTTATAATTTATTAAAGTATGTCTCTTTTTATCTTTGCAGGTATGTGCTACTTATTCTAATTCCATATCGAAGACTGGGTACTGTAAGTATGGACCACACTTATTGTTTATAGCAAACTATCACCTTTCATTATGTGAAAGTTTTTTCCAGTCAAATATCCCATAAAATGAGGATAGGTGAGAAATGTTTGAACACAGGAACTTGGCAGACCCAAGATAGACCTGAGAGGTCATGTTGGACGACCCTGCATGACCCCAACCAGTTCACCTGAGTTCTTATCTAATTAGTGTAACTGGTGATAGGAATTGGGTCAGATTTTCAGAAAATGCACAATCTACATCTGTCAAATTCTGCTAAATTAGAGTGAAAAACGATAAATACTAGGTGTATCTGAGTGTATTCTGTAGTGTATTCAGTCAATAAATATGTCTGGTTTTGTTGAACTGTATTTTGAACCGGATATTTTTCTTAAATTGGGGTTATTTGAGAGGATTGGTAAAGGCGAATTGTACATTTTCTGGCGACTTGACCCGTTTATTGTATAACCTAGGTAATGGAGTGAGAGAGTTGTTCACATGGTCTTATCTCACCATCTCTATTTGGATCTCTTCCCCTCAATGTTGCCAATGCTTATAGCAAAGGTGCACCGGTATTCACGTGTAATAGTGCCCGCATTGGCATCCGTAGAAGTCAATTTCTGGGTTGTTTCGGTCTCTGTCTGTCGCTGTCTCTCCTTCTCTCCCTGTCTCTCTCCTCCTCTCTGACCTCTCTCTCTCCCTCTCTCTCTCCTTCTCTCTCTCTCTTTCTCTAGCTCTCTCTCTCTGCCCTTTCTGTTTCTCTCTCCCTCTCTCTCCTTCTCTTCTCTCTGTCCTATCCCTCTGCCACTCACTCTGCCTTTTCTCTTTCTCCAACTCCCTCTCTCTCCTTCCCTTCTCTATATCCTATCTCTCTCTCTTCTTCTTCTCTTCTCTCTGTCCTATCATTTTCCCTCTCTCTCTCTCCCTTTCTCTCTCACCCTCGCTGCCCTTTCTCTCTCTCTTTTTGTTATCCCTCTCCCGCTCTTTTTCTACTCTTTCTCTCTCTCTCCCTCCCTCCCTCCCTCTCTCACACCGCCTGTATGATATAATGTATAAGTGAGTGAGTGTGCTAATCCTGAGGCCTATATATTGACCCCTGCCCAGGAGAATACCAATGGACATGACTAGAAACACAAATAGTGCTTGAGCTGAATACATTCAGTCAATGTTTCCCTTCCTTAGAGACCTTATCCCTCGCGTCCATTGTTACTAACACCATCTTCTATTCTACACTAGTGTATAGCGGTGTATAGTTAACATCCCCAATGCCGTATCTTTGACTTCTAACCCTATTATATGGATCAGATTGTCAGAAAATGTACAATTTTAACTTCGCCAATCTTCTCAAATAACCCAAATTTCAGACGAAAACAAAGTTCAAAATACAGTTCAACCTAACCAAACAGATTGCTAGAATCAATGCAATGCCGAATATACCCGAAGTTATCTAGTATTGACCAAATTGCAGCCTACATTAGTAATATAGCAGAATTTACTAAATGTGTACAGCTACCAATTGTACATTTTCTGAAAATCTGACCCATATAGACTTTTTTTTTATGATTTTATAAGAAAGTTACAAAATAGTACTGGTCTCTGGTCAAGAACAACCACACTATAGGTTCAGGTCTGTGGGATAAGGCCCATTTGTATTATTGACAGTCCAGAAGATTAGGTCGTTAAAAAAACCTCTCAAATCTGATTCAGAATAATTCGAGAATAAATATTAGACCTGTCTGTTATCTTTGACAAGCACCATATTAGATTTTTTATTGGAATTGATAAAGCCACTTTTAGAGAATTAAAAGAGATTTTTTTTGTTAAATCCAATTAAGTCATACAATAGTTTTGTTGTCCTTTGCTCAAAACCATCACATTACATACAAATGCATTGTTTTATTCCTTTTCTCAGTTGCTATATATATCACAGCAATAGCATTTTACTGTTATTCTCTCCTATAGCCCAGTCAGACCATATATATATATAATAACAAACTCTCTAACCAACCCCAGTGATTCGCTCCCATGCCGTCTATATACTGTAAACGTATTAATGTTTGCGCAGTATTTATTTGCGCTATTTTCGCGCACCCACCTTTGTGCGCGAAAGGTATAATTATTGCATAAACAATGTGTGAGACTTCCTAGCTGCGCGAATTTAAATCCTCGTGAAAAGGTGTCAAAGTACTTAGTGCGCGAAAATTTATCTGCGCGAAAATAAATACGTTTACAGTATGCACCAGTTATAGTAACCTGCCCACCAAATCAGGAGACATCCATAGACAAACTCCTATTCAGAACCACCAGTCCGCCTTTCCTCCCCCTCTCCATGAAAAATGACCCTCCAAGACACTCCGCAAACAGACCTACAAACTTTACTGGCGCTAAAAAGTCCCCTCTACAATTTATTCCTCTTTTTTCCTACCTCCGGGGCCCATATTTTTCTGAGACCAGACCAAGTGGACGGGGAAGTTGTGTACACGCAGAAAATTACATGTCCGAGGTAGGATTTGCTTGGTTCCATCCATCCCTCAACGGCTATCACCCCTTCCATCTAGGATAAATCATTTCAAAATTCTCTATGCCTGGTCTATGCTTGGTTAGAACTTCGGTCAAATGAATTGATTTCTTTAGTTTTATTTTATTTTGTGGTGCTTATCTATTGGCCTTGGCAGTGGTAAATTATTGTGAATTGATATATATGTGGATGTATGTTAGGAATTGTTTGGGGGCTGATGTATTAGCTGTATAGTCTAGGAATGAAGGAGGTTTAGTTTCTTCCTTTTTATATCTCTTTCAATTAGTTTTTTTCTCAATGGCAATAGCTCTCTGTCTTCTCCCCCCTCCCTCTCGATTTCTCCTCCCTCCCTCTCCCTCTCTCCCTCTCTCCCCCCCCCTCTCTCTCTCTGTCTCTCTCTCTCTCTCCCTGTCTCTTTCTCTCTCTCTTTCCCTCTCTAACTCGAAGTGAATACAGTTTGAATTTTATTTCTATATACTTTCCGCAGATATATATAACAGTTATTTAATTTTAATTCATCAATATATTATGAATCCTTTAATATCATTATCCTTTATACTACAACCTCCTATATTCTCACATAGATCTAGCAAATGTCCCGTTCTTACACATGTATACCAAAAACCAAGATTCGACATTTCAAATTATAAGCAGAAATCCTTAGAAATCTGTAAATCCTTATACATTGAAATCTATAATTATATCCTTATACATTGAGATAAACCAAATGCTAATAAATACAGTCATAACTCACTGGTAGCAATACATCCCCCAATATAAGCATTAATTCCATATCGCCTGTCATATTATATCTTGCATATGCTGCCATCTCTGCCAACAGAGGCTTCCCTGTCTTCCTTTAATATGAACCGGATGCCTTCTTTTTGTGGGTCTCTGCCTATTAAAGTATTTGTTGACGGGCCACCGGGCCGTCCTTCAAAAAGCTGTCATAGCAAATAACCAGAAGGCCATGCTTCAGAGGCAACTTAATTTTTGTGCTGCCCCGAACCACTTCCCAGCTTATTTCATCCTTAATAGACTGTCTTTTTCCCTTTCACCCAACACTGGGGCTTCTGTACCTCTCAAATTACCCTCTCTAGCGCTTCTCTCTCTCGCTCTCTCGCTCTCTCGCTCTCTCTCTCTCTCTCTCTCTCTCTCCCTCTCTCTCTCTCTCTCCCTCTGTTTCCTCTCTCTCTCCCTCTGTTTCCTCTCTCTCTCTCTCTCTCTCTCTCTCTCTCTCTCTCTCTCTGTTCCCTCTCTCTCTCCCTCTGTTTCCTCTCTCTCTCTCTCCCTCTGTTCCCTCTCTCTCTCCCTCTGTTTCCTCTCTCTCCCTCTGTTTCCTCTCTCTCTCTCTCCCTCTGTTTCCTCTCTCTCTCCCTCTGTTTCCTCTCTCTCTCTCTCTCCCTCTGTTTCCTCTCTCTCTCCCTCTCCCTCTGTTTCCTCTCTCTCTCCCTCTGTTTCCTCTCTCTCTCTCTCTCTCTCTCTCTCTCCCTCTGTTTCCTCTCTCTCTCTCTCTCTCTCTCTTGCTGAGAAAATTTGTCTTTCTCCCTCTCCCTGCCCAAGTTTGGATACATATTTTACTCGGTGACCTTAGTGCTTACTCTCTTTCTCTTTCTCCTTCTCTTTCATTTTCCCCTCTGGTTCTCTTTGTTCCTGCCCTACTATCTCACTCGAGCTGTCTATCCTTATATGTTTACCCGTTCCCCTTCTCTCTCTACCTCCATCTCTCTCTCTCCCACCACCTTCTCTGCTCCCTTCCTCCTTCTTTCTCCTATATCTCCCACTTTCCTTTGCCCCTCTTCTCTCTTTCTCTATCACTATCATCTCGCTTTCCCTGGACCTGCTCTGCAGTGCTCCCTCCTCTCTCTTTCTCTATCGCCCCCTTTTCTATCTCATCTCTTCTCTCTATCCCTTATCGCGCCTTCTCCCTTCTTTATATATATATGTATTCTCTCTCCCTCTCTCTCGCTCTCGCTCTCTCGTTCTATACCGAGAGTGCTTTAAGAAGATCAGAGCTTTTACTGTCAGTTCCCATGTCGACCGCTACGTCCTCTCTTGTGACAAGGTCAAGGTCAAGGTCGCCCGGGTCAATTTCAAGGTCACAAGGGTGAGCGATAATAGAGGTGTTAGGGAAGGTAAATGGTGGAAAGATGGCCCTTTCCCGCTGGCTACAAATTTACCTTCACTCAAGGGTAATAGATGGTAGGGTAGGGAGAGGGAGAGGGATAGAACCCCACTGTGTTTGGGATGGGTTAGGCGGAGGGTGAAATTACTGGAAATGCACATAATGATTATGATCTGGGGCATTCTGTTACCTCTTTTTCCCCAGTCAGTTATTTTTTAAAGTGCACCTGTGCCACTGGCATGCAATAATAGATTATGAGTCTTAGGAATAGTATTTTTTTGTGAATTCACATAATTTTTATACTGATTCTCTAGGCATTTCCCTGCCTCCCTTTCTCTCTGTGCCTCTCTCTCTCTTTCTCTTTCTCTTTCTCTCCCTCTCTCTCTCTCCCTTTCTCTACCTCTTTCTCCCTCTCTCTGTCTAGCTCTGACACTGCCAGTATTCTCTTTTGCTACCCCCCTACCCCCTGTCTGTCTGTCCGTCTATCTATCAATCCATCTATCTATCTATCTATCTATCTATCTATCTATCTATCTATCTATATCTCTCCGTTTCTCTTCATCTCCCTATCAGCTTGGTTTTCTGTACAATTTAATCATTTAATCTCGTCTTTTCCTCCCTCTCTTTCCCTCTCCCTCTCTCTCTCTCCCCTTTCTCCCTCTCTCTTCCCTCTCTCCCCTCTCTCTCCCTCTCTTCTCTCTTTCTCGTTCTCCCTCTCTTTCTCCTCTCTCTCTATCTGTTTGTCTCGTACACACTCTCCCCTTTAATTCAGTATATTCTTTCTCCCATCTGCATACACATGTGTTGAAGCGTTCAAACCCTACTACATGCTACCACAGTAGTAGCGTCACGGTCAGTCTCTATAGCTTCAAGCAAAGCAACTTACGAGACCGCACAATAACCGTTTATGTGCAATAAATTGAATCTATTATTCCCCGCTGAAATACCCCTACGTGCCTCCATGCACCCCCAGCTCTACACTCTGTTTGAGACCTACTTAGAGTAAACATCAAACGGTAACCCTACGTTGAGCCGCTCCAAGTAGATCTCAAATAGAGTGTACCTATAGCCTTTCTTCTGTACACCAGCCAAGCCGTCGGAACAGAAGCTACCCTATGTTAGTTCACATAGCCCCCAGATAGACGGTATAACAAGCCAAACCACACCGATTGTCTCTTTATCACTTATTACAAAAGGAACACCCTCTCTCTCTGTGTATCTGCCACACAAGAAAGACCATATACCACAATTATCTTGACATTATTGTGTTTCCATTGAGCCTCGTTGCGTATAACTGTGTCCCATTCAAGCCCAGGTCTTCAAAGGGATCCACAGAGACCCCTCGCCATTTTGTGACATCACAGGGACGCTACCGGAAGTGGTTTTCCACCGGAATTAACTTATGTCCAAGGTCATCTGGAAGGGCATCTATAGGTGGTATAGGCTGAAGGGGGCATCTTGGCGAGTAGTACTAGTACACTTGGCCCTTTTCTTTATCTGTTCAGGGCCTTATTTTACACCTTTGCCTTCTGTGTGAAAATATTTACCCATTCATAGCTATTCCTATATTGGGCGAGGGCTTGAGTGAAGGTTTTTATAGTGGGAAAGTCAGGCGTAAGATATATTTATATACAACTCTTGTTGGGTGTCAGTCGGCTGTGATGTTCCGGCTTATATCTCTATATACTGTAGACTGGGAATGATGTACTATATGGGCGGCTAGAGTCTGTCCAAGTTACACTGAGTCCAAGGCGTATATCTCTATATACTGTAGACTGGGAATGATGAACTATATGGGCGGCTAGAGTCTGTCCAAGGTGCAATGATTCCAAGGCTTATATCTCTATATACTGTAGACTGGGAATGATGTACTATATGAGTGGCTAGAGTCTGTCCAAGTTACACTGAGTCCAAGACTTATATCTATATATAATGTAGGGTATAATGTACTATGTCCTAGAGTCTGTCCCAAGTTGCAATGAGTCCAAGGCTTATATCTCTATATATACTATAGACTGGGGTATGATGAATTATGTCCTAGAGTCTGTCCAAGTTGCAATGAGTCCAAGGCTTATATCTCTATATACTGTAGCCTGGGTATGATGAACTCTGTCCTAGAGTCTGTCCAACCTGCACTGGCTTATTTGGCTTATATATGGGGAAAGGGCAACAGTAGAATCTGCTTTGAATATGTTGAATGTTTCTGTGTCTAATTCTTGCAAAAGATTAATCAGAAATTTCAAGAAATTTGGTTGTTAGGATAGAAATTGTGATTGAAAGTTAATTCATGGTATTAGCAAGGATATACTTTGAACCAGAAGGCATTATTTTGAGACAGTACTGTGATAAGTCAATATTACATCAAACTGAATTAGTTCACCCTTATGTTAGAAAAGTGCATAGAACTCCAACAAATTCTATGAAAGAAAATGCAAGCGAGGTACAAATTACTGCCATACAAGCCAGGGTTGCCACGAACCCCTAGCCATAGGCATGCTTTAAAGAGAAGAAGTCAGGATTTACAGCCCGCCCTTGTTCACTAAGGAGGAATTAACTGACCTTTAATGGTAGCCCTTGGCAGTTTATCAGCGGGGGTACCTATAGCAACAGCCTCCTGTGTGTGATACCACTGTCCTAGCCTCCCATTACCCTATACATGACTTCTAGGGCTCTGGGTAACACTCTTCCAAGGTCTTCCATCTACCCCACCCATCCACCCACCCACCCACCCATCAATGCTCTCACCCAATATACATAGTATTCACACTGACGTCACAGCGCTCGCCATTTTGTGTGGTCAACCCATGTGAAAGATAGCTGACCTTGTGTGATTCAAGACTCAAAAAAAACACTTTTCCGGCCGTTTTTCACCTCCACAAGTTTTAGCAAACCTAATATAGTATAGTCATTCTGTTAGTGTGGTATGATGGGAAAATAAGTATAATGGCCATGTTTTAACCCAAGCACAGGAAAGCCTGCCGATCTGGCGCTTACAACTCTCTGCGTAGCCACACAAAATGGCCGCCAGTGGGTTTCCCCGTGTCCTGTGTCGCGTCATGTGAATACCAAATATACTCAGTCAGTACTTTGAATGGTGCAGCGGTTATAACCACCTATAGCAGAGACTAAACAGATTAATAGCCTCCATTTCAGCCCTGGTGGTGCATTGTTTGTCCATTATCCTTCTACTTCGCCTCGGGATTATACACCAAACAGTGCACCAGCAGTTCCTCAATGTTGGTCATTGATCCTCTTTATAAACTCTACCATAGTGTCACTGTGTCATTTCTCAGCCTAATTTAACATAATTTATATTTTATGATCCCCTTGCTCATATATTTATGTCTTGTTTGTTGGTTTTATTTTTAAAAAAATGCATATTTATGTGTTAATGCAACACAAGGACGATGGAAATGGTTAATATGTAAATTCGCATCCCCATAGATCTCACGTTCGCCATTAATTTTTGAAAGAAAAGAACACAACTTATTATTTCCACTATATCTCGGCACAGCACATCAGTGTCAGTTCTACTACTAATTGACAGTGATTTGAGAGAGAGGACTGCATACAATATTAATGTCGCGATGCCAGTGCGATGCCAGTGCACTGCGCTGTGATAGCCATACATCTCCTAGGCTTGGTTAATAACTCACCCTGGGTCCGGCCGGGGAGGTGTGTACACTGTGCTGTATTTCACAAATCTTTGTGATTTTTTAATCTTTAAACAAATCAGATTCATGATCATTTTTCAAAAGCTGATGTGTATATAAAATATTCTGATCCTGTGTACTAGACAGGTTTTTTGTAATTATTTCATGAAAACTGAGAGAAAATCACTTCTTAAATGAAATCTGAACCCTTGTTTAATATTAATTAATATACTTTTTGTAAGCACCTATTGTACAATTGTTTTGGCCTAATCCAATTTTTTTCCAGTTTTTCTCTTGGCATAATTACCATAACGACGGGCTTTGTGGTGCAAACAATAACAATGAAATGCAGTTTTTGTCTTGGACATAAACCTACGTTTATGCAGCCTTTATTTGTTTAGAGTGCTTCTAACGACCAGACAACGTCACTAATTATGATTATCTTTGCAATTATGGCGGTTAATGAAATCAGGGAGGCTGCACGTAATGGTGCCTTCCCTTGGGAGTTATACCTTTCTATTATTGTTTTGTACCAAGAGAAACTCATAATGTTCTCGGTGAGTAAGTGGTACTATATATATAAAAGACTATATCCACAGTCTAGGCCCAACGTTGAGAGAGTCCCTTCAAACGTAGGGAAAGCCTCTCGCCTCAAACTGCAAAGTGCCATTATAATTCCATTAAGACCGCATAATGTAATTATATTTCTATTAGAACGCAGAGTCCTAGGCGAGGAAACCGATAAGCGAAGTAGGCGTCCAATCACTGACATACCATTCTTATCTGATCTGAGGGTTTGGATTTAGACTGCATTATTATCTAGAATCTAGAATATACAAGTATAAAGCAATGACAAAAAGATGATGATGTAACCGCAATCTGAAAATAAATGAAAACTTCTTCTAAACCAAACAAGGAAAACTATATATTTCGTTCTCGGATTGCCCATGAATGTCATATCTCTCCTCCACCTCCCCCGTCTCATCCCATCATTCCCTTAAGACAACATCTTTCAAAAATTCATATTGTGGCGACTAGGACTGATATTGAACCGGATGGGTATTCTTTGCTTGCTGTAAGTAAAGTATGGAAACTATAGGGTCAGATCTTCAGAAAATGTACAATTCGCCTTCACCAATCTTCTCAAATAACCCAAATTTCAGACAAACATCAGGTTCAAAATACTGTTCTACATAACAAGACAGATTTATTGAATGAATACAATACAGAACACACTCAGATATACTCAGTATTTATCATGTTCCACTCTAATTCAGCAAAATTTGAGAGATGTGTAGAAATGTAGATTGTGCTTTTTCTGAAGATCAGACCCTATAACGTTAAATATTGTGGCGGACCGGGCTCCTACATTATTGATCTCTCACCGTAGAAAGGAGGCGAATCCACATCACTTTTAATGAATAACTTGCGCTGCGATGAAAGTATATATGGTTTAGCCCTGAGGTAAGAAAAAAGAAGAAATATAAATGTCTCTTTCTTCGCTTCTGCCTTTTTAATGCGTTGTGACAAGTGGAAAATGTGGAATTGATTTTTTCCCTCCGAAACGAATTCATTTGTGAGAGAGTTGGGTACAGGCCAGCGGTTTCGCACCTTGGTCGACAGGAAGATATCAATGTTAGTTTGGCGCGGTGAAGAACTTGAAAAGAGGGGGGTTGGTTGTGGTGTAGGAGGTGGGACATATATATATCTACATATCTATGATTATATTAGAAAACTCTAGATATTAGAAAGGCCATGAAGCGAATACTAAGCAACCAAAAGCTACCTGAGCTACCCTTTTGTCGTTCCATTATTGTATATTGTATTAAGTCAGACAAATAAAAGATTCTCTTATCTTATCTTATCTTATCTTTAGTAATGTAAAGAGAAAAAGAGTTAGTTTGTGTTGTTATGAGCTAAACTAGGACATCTCTCCTCTCTCCTAGCCCTGTCTTCTTCTTCTTCTTCTCCAGTCCTCTCCAGTCCTCTCTCAGGGTCCCCCCTCCCCCCCCCCCCCCCCCCCACTGCAAAGGTACTAGCTGGTATATAGAGAAGGTGGCCGAGCAGAAGTATCAGCCTGTGAATGTTTATTTTGTGTGAAGAAGGACGTGGCAAGCTGAACATAGGCTTCTTTTGTCCTTTTGTCTTCCCTCACAAAGTGGCCAGACCATTAGAAAATGACTTTTTCCTGCTCGTACAGGCACAAGTGGTTGCCTACTGTGTGAACAAAAGCCCCATCAGCCTGTGCTATGTCATCATTATCATTATGGCTTTAATAGGGGTTGGGTAGGTGCCTTCTTGTTAACCCTTCTCTCTCAATGTTTATTCATTTATGTATTGTTTATAAGCACGTATGTATTGATCTTATAAAAGTAGAATATGGTTCCCTGAGTTATATTCTGACATGAGAATTATGTTACAAGTATGTATCCTTATTTCGAGTTTTTTTTACGCCCTTTGATACCCCCGAGATAGTTTACAGTTACAATGTTCTCAGAATTCGCTGTTAAATATATACTCAGAATCAATTTATAAACTATATAGAGTGAAAATGGAACGAGCCGGCAATAATAAAAAAAATATTGGACAAGATTCGTCCGCATATAAGCATGATGCCCTCGGCAGTGCTTATGCCGACAAATCAAGGCGAGTTCCATTCTATATTTATTATATGGGCATAACACTTGATGTGTAAAATCTGAAAAAAGTAGCCGACTTGGTGACGGAAGTAGTTCATATAGTACACTTACTATATGAATATTTTTATAGCACCCCACGTATAGCACCTCTCATATCATATGGAATGCGCATATAATAAAATCTAATATAGGTTCATTTATCCCAAACACCTGATGAGAATGAAGTTGTGTGTTATGGAAACATGTATGACACATGGATATTGACATTAGAGCACTGATCATATCACATGCTATACATGACATGTTTTCCATAGACTTTACACTGTACCATTAGTCCCATAATTCAATCAAGATTCAAAATGGCGTCTATGCACGTCCCCTATTGCCACTATACAACAGGGCGATCAGTACCAGCCCTATACCCACTATATTCTACACTTTACCAACCCACTATACGGCCCTTAGTGCTTAGTATTAGTGCTTAGTATTCGCTTCATGGCCTTTCTAATACGGTATCTAGAGTTTTCTAATATAACCACTGTACGGCCCACTATATTCTACACTTTACCGACCCTCTCCATCTAGAATTTCCCTGATTATACGAGCAGAACAAAGCACTAATTGACTTGATTAAGTTTGCCTGGTGGACCGACCTTTGCTACGGTGGCCAGAACATGGCTATTGCTGCGTTTCTCCCGGCCTCACCTCTGGCAGCCCAATGTCTTTTAGGGACATCCAATTAGTGCTCTATACATGCCCCGAACATGGACCTTGGCTTGTCTAATTGGTCTTATGTCAGACACTCTCTAGCTGTTGTACACGGTGTCTGTAATTATGTCTCACTGATTTGAGTTTTCTTTTTTCTTTTTTTACTGGGAATATTTGGTATTATATTATATTTAGAATATTGTTTTTTTTAGAAATTTTGGAAATATGAATACGTCTCTGAACATGGGCCTTTGCTTGTGTATTGATATTTTTTTTTTCCAAATATGAGTTCAAGTTGATTAGAAAGTTTTGAAATCTTTCAGAAAGTATTGGACATATTTGAAAACATTTTGCATTGGACATGGCTCGTCTAAATTATCGTATTTGGACGCTGAGTCTTAATTTAATGGCAATACAACATTCATCAACAACATTTAACAAGATGATTTCATACGATTAACTCACCACAACTAACCGCTGCATAGAAAACACAACATTATCTCAACCCAAAGATAAATTAAAATCAAAAAGAAATAAAGAAAATGAGCAATTGTCTCCATTTTTTACTATCCCCCATTGCTTTCTACCTCGCATATATACTCAGCAAACATCGCCTTTCAGTGAGATACCTTTCCTCTGAGATTTCATTTTTTTGTGTCTTTATGGTCAGTCATCTGCCCGAGTAATGGGCAGTATACTACCATATGTTTACCTAACTGACATATACCTTCTATCCCTGGTGTAATTTCCATCTCCTAAACTTGCTGATTTAAGCGTTAGACACTTTCCTTTACGACCTTATATACAACTTTTTATGCCCACAGGGGAAGGTATTGCCTATTTCAGTAGTTTAAAAAAGCTTTATATCTTTTGCTTTTTGTTGACTTTATATCTTCCAGAGGAGGCACTCAGTGCTATATATTTTAACGGCACCTGAAAAAGGTTTTGCCTGCTGGGTTTTGCCTTCTGCTCGTTCTTATGTTCGTTCTCAGTGTATGTGTGCATAGGGAATATATAACAGCCACAGAGATGTGGGACCAATCTTAAGATTGATTCTAGCAAAGGGTGTGTGTGGGGGGAGGGGGAGGGGTGGGGGAGACATACTGATGGAGAGGGACAGAGAAAGAGAGGGGGCAGAGGGAAAGGGAATCATTGAGAGTAAGAGAGAGGGAACCGAGGGAGGGAGAAAAAGAGGAAGAGACCGAGAGAGAGAAAGAGGGAGAGAGAAAGAAAGAAAGAAAGAGGGGGTGAGAGAAAGAGAGATGGAGATAAAGAAAGGGGGAGAAAGAAAAAGAGAGGGAGAGAGAAAGAAAGAAAGAAAGAAAGGGGAGAAAGAAAGAAAGGGGAGAAAGAAAGAAAGGGGAGAAAGAAAGACAGAGGGAGAGAGAAAGAAAGAAAGACAGAGACAGAGACAAACCAGGCACCTGATCCTTGCCAGGCTGAGATGGTAAAGGCCACTCAAACTGTAAATTTAAATATTTTTTTTAGGATATTTATATCTATTTGCTCCCTCAACCCTATGTGTTGCTCAAAGTATTTTTGTTAATCATAATTATTAGCAAAACCTTGAACTTACTTGCGCCGACACCCATCCACTCACTACTTTCTTTCCCTATACTTCTAGGCTTTCCCTAGAAGTGGGAAATGTCAAATATCCTCTGTTAACTGTCTAATCTACTGCTTACCTTCTTCATAAGCAACAATTAATTAGCTATTCCCTTTAATTAAGGACCTCTCTATGGCTCCTCTTAAAATCCTTCTTGGAAATATCTTTAAAGTGCATGTAGAAGTTATAAACACTCTTGAAATATCTTGAAGTTATTCTTTCAAATAGAAAAGTCTGCTCATTTATTCCCCTGGGTGATGAAGGTTAACATAATCAGAAAATGTATTAGTTTGAATTGTGCCTTGGCTGGAGATGTTTTAAGGTTGTGAATTAGCGAGAGATCAGTAGTTACAAGGGTATATTGTTTTAATTGAATACATAGGCCTATATTTGGATATACATTTAATTGAATACAGCCCCAGAATATTGATAAATCCAGTCCTATAAGTCATAAAATGATCCTATAAGTCATAAAATGAGAAAATCGGTTAAGATTTTGTTTTGTCATAATAGCTGAGAAAGCATCTTTAAGAGGCAAGTATTTAAGAAAGGCTAATTCAAGCATGCATATGGGTCAGTTCTCCAGAAAATGTACAATTCATCTTCACCAATCCTCTCAAATAATCCAAATTTAAGACATGAATTAAGTTCAAAATACAGTTCAACATAACCAAATACATTGTTTGGACATTGGAATACCAGATATACTCAGATATACCTAGCATTTATCATTTTTCACCTGAATTTACACGAATTTGCCAAATGTATAGAGCTACCGATTGTACATTTTCTGAAGATCTGACCCATATAACAGCTTGTTTTTCAATTACTGTCAAGGTCAAGGGGATTGATCTATAGATTTTACGATGATCAGGACACGACGAAAAACACTGCAAAGTGAGATTCTTGCTATATGACTAACCTGAATAAAACCTGTTTTTAAGAAAAGGTCAATGAATTTAACAATTTTACAATAATGCATGTCTACCATGTTGATGTTTTATAGCGTTATAACTTACACAATTTCCCTACCAATACTACTTGATATATATCAACAGATCTATACTATAATATTCATTTTATCGCTTATTCGTCACACACTTATCTCTTCTCTACACAATATTATGATCGTACATCATCGCTACTACACTCATACATCCCTCATTCATAAAATCCTCATAGACTGAATCCCTCACGATACTCCCGCATTAATCACAGGATCAAAACCTAGGCATTCATCTAAGAAGTATTCAACACAGACTTATTAAAGCTTCCCAAATCCTTCCCTCTAGAATAGATTTTCCTACTCTCACAAAAAAAAAAAAAAAAAAAAAAAAAAAAAAAAAAAAACCCTCCCCAAACAGTGGTGATCTGGAGGATATGATTGGAACTATCTGTAAAGGAAAAATGGCGGACACTGAGGCCGGGTATTATATAGAGTTTTAGCCAGAGCCAAATCGATATGGGATTATCTATAGGATATCATTTCAGCATCGCGTCTAATCCATCAAGTAGTGCTAATTAATGTATGGATCTTTCGGACTCTTCATTCATCTTTTTTTGCGTTCTCTCTTCCCTTCAAACCTCATTACCCCATCTGAAGAATTATCCACTTATAACCTATACTCCTTTCTCAGCAGTCTGGCTTTTTTTTTGTTAAAGTAGTATTCACTGCTAAATTTAATTCTGAATTCTTATTTTTATTTAATCATTTTCATTGTGGAATGGCTGAAAATGAAGACAAATTGGTATTTCCTCTGGGTTTTTTTTCGTGAATTTATTCGTTTACTCGTAATCTTTCCCTCTAGAAACTCCACACGGCAGTCTGGCTTGCTTTAAGTTAAAGTAGTACTAAATTGGCTCAAAATTGTTTTTCTCATTTGTGAAATGGATGATTTAAATTTTAATTTCCTCCACTTTTCGTAAATGTATTTATTCTAATTGGCTGTTTTTCAGTAGCTTTTTGGGGGTAAATAGTGTTCATTCTAGGCTCAGATTTGAGAGAGTCACTCCAAACTGAGGGACAGCTTCTCGCTCCTACTGGACCAGGACATTAATTTATTAGTGCAGTAGGCGTCTAACCACTGACATACTTATCTGATCTGAGAGGTTCTGAGCCTAGACTGCACTCCCTCCCCTCCCCTCCAGTCCAGTCCAGTCCACTCCCCCTCCTCTCCCCTCCCCCACTCCCCAACACCACAAAAAGGGGGGTGGGGAATATACAAGCAAAACCAGCTCCACCCTCTCTATTCTTAACCTCATCTTTTTTTTTTATTTAAACATTGATTTTATTTCGTGAAACCTGCACAACCTCATCTTTAATATAAACTTCCTTGACAACTCGACACCCTATTTCCTCTTTCTGATTTCAAAACGGAAAAAAAATGCAAAAAAAGAAAAAGAAAACAACACAATTACAGTAGCAGAGGGCATTAAGAGCAGTGTCCCTCCCCCTCGGCGCTGTAATGCCTTAGCTTCATTAGCAGCCCGCCTATTTCCATGTAATTAATAGCCTGTGATTGATGGCCAGCTATTATAGATTGATTTTAGAGACAAAGATCCGCAGAGATCAGCATGCATAAAGTGAATGTTGCCGCCATCGATCACTGGCGGGTTTTTTAGAGTTTTATCACCCGCCATTTTGTACTGGTGGCACACCACTGGTCTGTCAGCGCGAATTAAAACATTCACTCCTCAAAACGATGCTCCCTCAGAACGGCGGGGGGGGGGGGGGGGGGTTAGGAGTGAGTGAGTGAGATTGGTTGCTTTACGCCCTTATCAACACATTTAATATGGTTATATCAAGGGCGGGAGAGCTGAGAGGGAGGCAGTTTATGATCATACCCAGGAAATAGAGATAGAGAAGTAGGGATAGAGAGAGACAGAGAAGAGAGACAGAAAGGCACTTTATGGTCATACCCAGGACCAGGGAGAGAGGGAGGGGTATATAGATAGGTGTGGGAGGGGGACAGACAAGAGACAGACTCCCGAATTGGTAAAAAATTAAAATGGTAATAATAATGACTGTACGACCAACTAAGGTCCTAATGATTATCAAAGTATTATGAAAAGTAATGAGTTAGAAATAGTAATTTAAATGCTTTTGTTTTGAAATTGGCGAATGAGAATTATCATTGAATGAAACTTTGTCCAATAAAACTTTTTAAAAAAATTCACCATCTATACTATTCAATACCCCCTCCCCCCCACACTATTTAAAGCCCCCCCACACACACTCCATCATCACACCCTGTATAAAGACCACTGTCTCCTCGCTGCTGGCACTTTTTATCAGTGACAATGGATGCTGGTGTTTAAAAATATCCCCTCCTAGCTCTTCTTCCCATTAAGATTGATAATGTGTTGAGACAAACAGTATCAAGCATTAAAAGCTATTCAAAACTGCTTTTATGCAGTGCTACAGTCTATGTGGTGATTGTTATACCTATCTAGTGTTATAGTGTTATGATTCATGATGTTTTAAATATAACGAATTGAAAGGAATCCTTGTTGGTGCTTTATATTATCATTTTATTGCTAAATTCTTTTTAGATGCAACACGAATCTTGTAGTTATAGATGCTTTTGTCAACAGTTGAATACCCTTAAGGGCCTAGTCCACCTAGCCGATTCTCATGCGATTTTGTTTACTTTCTCATACTAAGAACAGAAACAATGTCACATTTTAATATTGATCCGAAATAAATAAATATAAAATAAAAATCATTAGTAATGTGTCTTTCGTCATATCATATACAATAATCCTATTGAGATATGTACTTACAAATGTGTGTTCATCTTGCAGGCCTGATAACTACCACCAAGAGGCTGTTGGACAGAGAAAAACAAGATGAACATATTCTTGAGGTAAGTGTTTCGTTAATATACCTTGTCATTATCCTGAATGCACTGAACAACTATGTACTTAGATAGCTTATCTTAAGCTATCTAAGGGCTTCCTTGAATTTTACAACATAAAAACAACGATAGAAAAGAAGCCATATGATAGGGAACGTATGGTTCATTTGCATCTATTTTTAACCTGCGGTTTTTAGAAAAGAGTAGTAGAAGCCTCATCTCATTCATCCCTTCCCCTCCCAGTTCTATTATTGTACCGCACATGGGTCAGATTTTCAGAAAATGTACACTTCAGCTTCGCCAATCTTCACAAATACTCCATATTTCAGACGAAAATAAACTTCAAAATACAGTTCAACCTAACCAACTAGATTGCTAGCGTCAATGCGATGCCAAATATACTTGAATTTACCTTGTATTGACAAAATTGCAGCCTATTTTACATAATTTGCGGAATGTGTAGAGCTGCCAATTGTACATTTTCTGAAAATCTGTCCCACATAATAATGCCATTATTACCGAGCCCGAGAGATGATTATCCCATATCAAATCAGAGCCATTTCTGTGTCTCAGTGGAAACACTGCTGCCACTAATGATAGAATGAGGTGTTCTGTATGTGGGACAGCTTTTCAGAAAATGTACAATTGGCAGCTGTACACATTTAGTAAATTCTGCTAAATTAGGCTGCAATTTGGTCAATACTAGGTGCATTTGAGTATATTCGGCATTGCATTGATTCTTACAATCTGTTTGGTTAGGTTGAACTGTATTTTGAACTTTATTTTCGTCTAAAATTTGGGTTATTTGAGAGGATTGGTGAAGGTGAATTGTACATTTTCTGAAAATCTGACCCATGTCCTGTATACCCTATAAATATACCATGAGCTACTCAGTAATTGTTGTCTCAGTCATTCATATTGCTCTCATCGTAGTCCATGTGAATTAGTACCAGGGCAGCTGCTCCAGCCTTGTTCTAAGTGCGTTTACATTAATGAGCATTAGGTCTCGTGTATTTATTTCAATTGAGCTGATATCTTGGTGTCAACTCCACTGTGTGGCTAATGCCTGGGTTGATATTCATTAAAAGAGATAAGGCTGGATGTGTGAGGGGTAGGGGGGGGGGCGCATAGAGTTAATTGTGTATGCGGTGGATATATACTTGGATTTTCTTGCAATATTCCTTTTGTTAAACAAAAGGAATTGGTTTAATAGGTTTATAAGTGGGGAAGGAACTGTCTTTGGCAAGGGGGTTTAGTTGTGGAGTGAATGGAGGGTTAGCTTTTAGTGTATATGTGTTTCTGTCTCTCCGTATGTATGTCTCTCCGTGTCCACAGTGTCTCTTCTCTGCCCGCTCTCTTTCTCACCCCCTCTCTCTCTCCCTCTCTTTCTCTCTCTGCCTCCCTCTATCTCTCGCTCTCCCTCCCTCTCTCTCCCTCTCTCTCTATCTCTCTCCCTCTCCCTCCCTCTATCTCCCTCTCCCTCTCTCTCTCCCTCTCTCTCTCCCTCTCCCTTTCTCTCTCTATCTCTCTCTGTCCCTCTCCCTCTCTCTCCCTCTCCCTCTCTCTCCCTCTCCCTCCCTCTATCTCCCCTCTCTCCTCTCTGTCCCACTGTTTGTCGGCCTGCCACCTCTCTCCTGCCACTTGAAGTGTGTAAGTAGTATATGGAGGAAGGGCAACGATCCAGGCAACCATTAGTACATACTAGTTGAGTTTAAAGTTGGAAGATCTGAAAACAGAATATCCTAACTTTCCTTGTATTTGTTGAATGCAATTTGGAAAATAATTACAGTAAATATTGCACACCAGAGACAAATTCAGGAAGAGAAACAGTAAATACTGGTCAGATCATAATAGTAACGTTAGTTAACCGACAAGGTGATGGAAGTTGGGAGTGAATTATATTTTCTGGTTTGTGTTGTTTACAAGCAGTGAGAGGACTTGTCTGAAAGGTCAATCCCAGCTCACCTCCGCTCACTCACTATCTGAAACCTCTCAGGAATGTCTGAAACCTCGCCCAGTGAGAAAGAAAGCTCAAGAAATGGACTCGGCTGACCTTTGATTGCATCGGGTGTCCTGGATTAAAGCTTAACTTAATTGGCTGGAGCTGGTGGTGTGTGGGTGTGTTGGGGGGGGGGGGGGGGCGGGTGGAGGGGAGGGGCATGGGGAGGGAGGGATACAGAGATAGAGAGGATTGAGATAGGGAGAGAGGGAGACAGGAGAAAAATAGAGAGAGAGGAGAGAGAAAGAGGAGAAGGATATAGAGAGGGTGGGAGAGAGAGATAGGGAGAAGGATAAAAGGAGAAGGCGACGGAGAGAGAGAGGGGAGAAAGAGGGACGGAGAGAGAAAGGGGGAGGGAGGGATACAGAGATAAAGAGGATATAGATAGGGAGACAGAGGAGAAAGATAAATGAGAGATGGGGAGAAAAGAGGAGAAAGATAGAGAGAGGGAGGGAGGGAGACAGAGGGAGAAACAGAAAGAGAGAGAGAAAGCGAGAAAGATAAAGAGGAGAAAGATAGAGAGAGAGAAAGCGAGAGAGAGAGAAAGCGAGAGAGAGAAAGCGAGAGAGAGAGAGAGAGAGAGAGAGAGAGAGAGAGAGAGAGAGAGAGAGAGGAAACGTGGAGGGTGTTGAGATTTATTGCAAGACGTGGAGTGGGTGATTGATAATAGGGGATTTGTACCGGTATGTGCCACTGCGCATGTCTGTTACAGTGCATCCTGGGAGGGAATCTGATGAAATCTGACATACAGGTATTTGACAACATTTGTATCGATAATTGCAAGAACGTTTTGACCGATATCATAGACTTTGTAAATGATCTATCAAAACCAAATGCATGATGGGAAAGATGAAGTCATGTGTCATGAAAACATGCATAACACATGGATATTGACATTAGAGCATTGATAAATATTCCATTCTGAACATGGCATGTTTTCCATAGATTTTACACTGTACCATTAATTAGTCCCATAATTCCATGCGAATCAAAATTCAAAATGGCGGCTTTGTAAATCCCCTATTGGATGGAGGGGGGGGGGGCGGGCGGGGGGGGGGGGCCCTCTCCTCTGCTATAACGTGAGAACGAGCACTAACATCGCCTACCTGACAGAACTGCAAATGATGCAAGACTATTAAAGGTTAATTTCACCCAAAATAAAGTCTCTTGGCTTTTGTCGATCTTGATTTATTAAATGAACTGACTTGACGTACGTGAGGTTCCAGTTGCTGAACCCATGTCTAGCGCTGATTTACTACGGTTTCATGTTCTCAATGAGTTAGAGTTAGTTGTTTTTTAGTTTGAGGAGAATTTAATAGCAGGAATACTCAGTCTAACCGATGTAATTGCCACCTGTTGTTTTTGAATTTGACTGTATCGAAGCGCTTGGATTGAAGTGTTTTCTTTTACACCGCCTGGCAGATTTTGTAATTTGATTTGATGTATATATTTTGTTATTTGATTTTTAAAAGATGGCTGGTTGGAATTCACTTAATCCCATCTTCTTAAATTTGATGTTCCCGACTTATGACTCATTCTTCTGTGACACATCACATGACACTGTAATAGGAAATGGTTATTAAGAAGACGGAAGGGAATGGTTGACAGGGAAAGAAGTTAGCAAGGTTCCCACGGTCATGGAAAGTCATGGAAAGTCATGGAATTAGTGATTTGGATTTCCAGGCCTGGAAAGTCATGGAATTCTGGGCAGGTCATGGAAAGTCATGGAAAATGAAATTCTGAATGTTAAAATTTTAATTCTCCATAATACCACCAACAAATTCTATATTTTGTTCAGCATGACATTTGTCCAATTTAAGCAAAGTGGCCACTCTTCCACCATTTTGACTTATTCACCATTTCTCCTCGGAAGGCTGTTTTGGCCTTGAATTTGTGTCTCCAGATTTTTGCCTAGCACCTCATTTGCAGTGCTGCCAATTTTTACGATTTCAGCATCAGAATACGATGCTACAATCTGTATGACACAAACTATGATTTTGTGGAAATTTTGTGAAATTAAGAATGACAACCCCCGTCTCCCACTTTGTGAATCAACCATTTAAATATAGTTCCCTGTTATACCTGTTGTTATATGCTCCTTAATTGTTATATAACTCAGGGTCTTACAAATATAGAACCCCTATTCTCTTCCCTCCCTTTTAATCACCTTTTCATCATATGGTAAATAAACCATTAGACATATTTCTATTTAATTTGATTTTTCGCCTACATACACAAACATGGCGAAAACTTTAGAACTTTCACCGGACAGTCGGACCGGTGCAAGGGATCTTTCGCCGGACCTCCATAGTTTTCACCAGTCCTTCAAATGTTTATCCATTGTTTCCTACAAATTTTTCACCAGACAGTTGGACGGGTGATAGTAAAGTTTCAGTCCCATATGTCTTTCAATGGTCAAGGACCGTGGTCCGGCAGGTTTCGCCATGTCTGCATACATTTGAATATTGTGCAAAGACATTTGAAAATATTGTTTTTTCCAGCATTACCAAATCATTAAGTATTTACATTTAAATGATGAAATAATCAATGGTGGGTCGCTATGGAAACAATCCTAAAGCAATCATTTTCAAAATTCATCATTTTTTACAACCATACATTTCATTCAGGATAAGAAACTGAATCGATGAAAAATTTTCACAAAAAAAAATGTAAATTAAGATTTTCTTTTGTCAATTTTACCTCCAAACTGTTCACCCTGCCCCCTTCCCTGAAGTCAGTCTATGAGACAAACCCCTAATGACCCCCTAACTTTTAGGGACCAGGTGTTTCCCATTAACTCCTTCTGGACGGGGCTTTGCCTTCAGGGAAGCTCTTTGGATGGGTTGGGAAGGCAACAATAATGTTTTTAGCAATTTCTATTTGAATTTGACTGTTTGAATGCAGATTATTTTTTCAAAATAGTACATCCTTAGAAATAACAGTAATAATGGTTTATGAGCATGCATTGCTCTGCTCTCAATCTCCTATAACATTGCCTATGAAGCTCTCCACCCTGGCTGGGGGTAGAGAGAGCCCTACAAGGAGGAGAACGCAGGACAGCCTTGTGGTTAAGCTTATCACTAGATATGTTGGCAGGCAGAATGCTGGGCAAAATTGCTTTATACTACCGACTGAACTGCTATTCATCTCAATTGTTGATGAATTTTGATCTAGAAATATTAATCTGATAGCTCTATTTACTACTGCACCTGTGTACATATTCAGGCCCTATACATATATATATTATTATTAATATACCTGGAAATTCAGGTTCAGGTACCCATCACCTGCCAAAAATTAAAAAGAATATTGAACTTTATATACTGTGGGATTTAAGAAATCCTCACATTTCAAAAAGTTAAAATTACTCCCAGAATGCACCATTTGACTCCTAATTTTAAAAAAAAATCCTGGGGGAGCATACCCCCAGACCCCCCCTAGAGGCTTCATAACTTTGGCACACTCAGCTTCATGTGACAGACTTGGATTGGGGATCTCCACAGGTTGGCAGCTCTGTATTTGTGCCTCATCTCATTCCCCTCTCCTACCTCCTACCAGAAATGGGTGGATCAGACAGCTTCACTCTGATTATTGAGGGTCATTGAATTTTTCATTCATGGTCATGGAAAGTCATGGAAAAGTCATGGAATTCGAATCCACATGTTCTGTGGGAACCTTGAGTTAGTTACTTAGTAATATCTCATGGTGACAGACTACCACCAATACATAAAATCTGGGAAAAAAGATTTTTTTTTTTTTTTTTTTTCGTTTTAAAAGGAGATAACTTAAGAAGATGGTTAGTGCTAGATCCTGACCTGACTGCTCAACCAGCCCCTTCAATTTAGACATGGGAAGAGGGAGGAATGGGAACGAGCTGTCACAGAGCGAGTGTGAAGGGTAGAGGAGGAAAACAGAAAAGGCATTTAGAAATGAAAGGCAGAAAAGGTCACTTTCTTAACCTACTTGAAGTCATATTCTGAGAAAGATCAAACAAAATATAGGCCATAAATTGTGTGCCTGGTTTATTTGCCGCAGTGCAAATATCATTGCTGGGACTTTAGAGATATGGGTTCTGGTTCCTTGATTGCTTCCCAAGGTTAAGAACGTTTGAAGTTGGGGGTGGTTTTTGGCCGTGTAATTTGGTGGTATGCTGTATAGCGGATTTTCCTCTAATTTGTGTAATGATTTTTTTATACCATTCGTGTAAGGATGTCTCTCTTGTCAGTTATGGGGGTGGGAGGGGTCCATATAGGTTATTCATTTTGCCTTAGTTTTTTCTCCCCTTTTTCTCTTTCTATCTCTCACCCTGTCTTTCTCTTTCTCCCTTTCTCTTCCTCCCTCTCCCCTCCCGCTTCTCTCTCTATCTCTCTCACCGTCTCTTTTTCTTTCTCTCAATCTTTCGTCCACTCTTTCTTCCCCTTTCACTTCCTCGCTTTCGTCCTCTCACTCCTCCCTCTCTCTCTCTCTCTTTCTCTCTCTCTTTCTCTCCCTCTCTCTCTCCCTCTCTCTCTCTCTCTCTCTCTCTGTCTCTCTCTCTCTCTCTCTCTGCCTCTCTCTCTCTCTGCCTCACTTTTCTCTCGCTCTCCCCCCCTCTCTCTCTCTGTCTCTACCTCTCTCCTCCCTCTCCTGCCCCCTCCCAATTGACTCAGTCCTATAATACCACTCTACATGTTCCCCCTCTCTCCCCACACTTACACTAAAAGCGTACTTATCCCACCGCTTCACACCCTTATCCTCCTCCTCTCCCTTAACACTCCATTTTCTTGATTTACCGGCCCGAGCACCCAGTCAAGATGAATCCATATCCAATTAGTGCTTCCCCCATTGGCCATGATTTATTCCACCAACAAATTGTGTATCGCGCGATAATTCTCTGCGATGACATAGGCGCGACCGTCGCTTAATGGATCGCTTATTCTCTTCCCGCCGTTTCTAACGGTTAATATATTACCTCTGAATCTTTTGTTACCGTGTTCTTCGTCAATAGTGAATACTAGCACTGGTAGAAGTTGATCTTGTCGCCGCGATAATTGTTTTTCGCTTATAATGAATGCGAGGAACATTAGTGACAGGCTATGGGTCAGATTTTCAGAAAATGTACAATTGGCAGCTGTACATATTTAGTAAATTCTGCTAAAGTAGGCTGCAATTTGGGCAATACTAGGTAAATTCAAGCGTATTCAGCATTGCATTGATTCTAGCAATCTCTTTGGCTAGGTTGAACTGTATTTTCGTCTGAAATGTGGGTTATTTAAGAGGATTGGCGAAGTTGAATTGTACATTTTCTGAAAATCTGACCCATATGTTATATGGCAGTTGTTTGTGCATATGGGTCAAGTCGCCAGAAAATGTACAATTGGTCTTCACCAATCCTCTCAAATAACTCAAATTTGAAAAGAAAATTCGGTTCAAAATACAGTTCAACATAACCAGACAGATTTATTGAATGAATACAATACAGAATACACTGAGATACGCCTAGTATTTATCATTTTTCGCTCTAATTTAGCAGAATTTGATAGATGTGTAGAACTGTATATTGTGCATTTTCTGAAAATCTGACCCATTTTATACGAATCAAGTGTGTCTGATTTACACATGCATAGCCTTTTAGATTTAGATTTAGACATTTTTTTCAGGAAAGACATTAAACCATGAATGTTGTTTTCAGTTTGGAACAGTTTTTTGTGATTCACTAATCTATTACTTGCTTTTCAAGTAAAATAAATACAAGCTTACTTACCGATATAAAAGATCTAACTGAGAGATCATACATGACATGATACATATGTGATATGTTTTAAGAAAATGTATCACAAGTCACAGAAAATGGATTCTGAGATATGATTCTATTTAAAAAGATGAGATCAAGCGGATTCCAATGACGGTTAATATTAGGACATTTAATAAGTATTTCTATACTTTATATCAATAGAAAAAACGTTACAACAACAACAAAAATGACATCATATTTCTTGATATGAAATTATAATTAATTTTCTGGATTTGAAGGGTCTGGCTGTCACTTACTTTTGTAACTAGCATCTGATTTCAATAATGATTAGTAGAAATTGGGCTCTTATCATGTTGATAGTGGTGTAAGTTTTAATCAGTGAATAAGATATGTATTAATTTGGCTGCAGGTTATTAACCTTTCCCTTTGAGAGATTATGCACTGTTTAGTCTGGTTACGTCTCGTCTATCTGATTCATAGTGATATGGATTTTGACCCCTTCTTTCATTTCGCTTTTCCGAAGTTACTTTCAAGGAAGAAAACGGTCTCAAAATTTCACGAAGTTTTCCAATAAGGTCCAACTATTCATATCTTCTACGATTTTCATGGATACAGAATCGTTTATCAATATAATTGATAATACCTCACGAAAAGTCAACAAACATTAACATATCCCCAGCAAACATTGCCAATTTTAAACGCATGAGATTGATTATAGAGCTTATCGCGTAAGGAAGTCATAATATCGCGTCGCCTTAACTTTAAGTATACAACGGTCCAGGGGCTATAACCACCTTAGACAGAGACTAAAATGATTAATAACTTTCATTGAGGGGCTGAAGGTGCACTGTCGTTGGTGCATGTATTTGCACCGACAGTGCACCAGCACTTATCATTGCAAACTGATGGAATAGAATAAAAAAATGCCTGGAAAAATATATAGCGGTTACCAACAGCGGCTTAAGTGGAAAAATAGTTTTGAATAAACATCTGCAATAGAATAAAAAGATTTTCGTCCTTACGGGGTATAACCAATTCATTATTTCATCTAGACAGGTACAGTTTTCTATTGTTTAACAAAATTACTTTCTTAAGTCAATTGCAGCGAACAACACCATTCACTCTAGGCCCAAACCCTCAGATCAGATAAGAATGGTATGTCAGTGATTAGACGCATACTTCGCTAATTGGTTTCCTGCCCCAGGACTCGGCGTTCTAATGGGATTATAGTGACATTTTGCAGTATTAATGGAATTATAATTGCACTTTGCGGTTTGAGGCGAGAGGCTTTCCCTCCGTTTGAAGGGACTCTCATATTTGGGCCTAGACTGTTTGGTTATTCCCAATTCGTCTGATAGAGCTGGCTTTTGAAACATGGGCACAAAAGGCAAGAACCTGTACCTCTGAGCTCAGGTGGGCTGGAATCAAAGTGCAAACGACAGAATAGGCTTTCCCTCCGTTTGAAGGGACTCTCTCAACTTTGGGCCTAGACTGCATTACACCGCGTGTTCTGGGAGCGTCTGATTATTCTATTAGGCTCAATTTGCACGATTTTCTCTAGTAAAAACTTCCACTTTTTTTCTATCACTCGCGGGTTTTCTGGAATATCAAAATTGCAGCATCAGCAGATGACGGTTTCTTAGCGCAGTGCATGCGAGCGGCCAATCAACGCTGGCCAGCGTTTGGTGATAACTTGATCTGGGGATCCAATTTAAACCATGACCTCCCACAGCCGGTCTCTCCTATTTCCATTCATGCCATTTCGGGTTAGGTTTAGATTATAGAATTGGCCAATTGGACGATCTTCGCTCTATCTTCATATATTAGGTCAATTACAGTTATCGATTAGGTTAATCGTTGGGCGATATTAGGCAATAATAGGGAGATTCAGCAAGTCTAGCGTATACGTAAACGTAGCCGTATATCTCTGATATACAAACGTACGTTAAAAGGAAGAAAGAGGTTCAGCAAAGCATGGCAGGAAAAACGTAACGTAACACATCAAGCAAAATGTTTCCTCTCACAATTTATTTTCTATGCATAAAAATGCGATGTAATTGACACTGGTCTGACAAAAAAGATACGGATACGGTTACGTAATTGAGATAAGTTGGCATGCGGAACCTCCCTAATACTTTCCATCAGCAACTGATCGCTGGTGTATAATGAGAACGAAATTGTTTTTATACAAACCTTAAGGGATACTGATGAATATACAGTATAATATAGATTCAAGCAGCCTTACCCATTGGTACCCCAAAACTAATGATTTTTACTATTCTTTTTGTTCCGATCTTCTTTTTTTACCACAATTTGGCTGATTTTGTTGAGTTGTTTTTGCTTCAGGGCTTCATAAAATTCCACATTTATATTTCGGAGATGTGCCAAAATCTTTTCCTGCGCTGGCTTCACTTATTATCGGCGGCCATTTTCTCTCCACTGATTCAACTTCAGATTTTTGTACAAACATAAAACAGCAGCTGAATATTGATACATTCAGTCCTTTAAGTCATATTATGAGTAAATTTGATTCGATCATTTTTGTCGTAATTGCTAAGCATGCAACTTTAATAAATTGCCCCCCCCCGAGTTTAAAATTTAAAAAAGAAGATTGTAGATTAAATTCAAGGGTTGCTCTTGGCTAAATCGCTTTTCGAATAAATGTTATTAGTGTGAGGATTTGTATCAAAGAGAACGCCCCCGAAAACAAGTTTGTTCATCAACGCTTTTTAAATCTAATCAGATGCTAGTAATTTAACACTGTTATTTGACAGTTTGAACTGTTTCCCTTAATTATTGCACATCTTTACCAGTAGCAGGATCAACAACATTCGCGTCAACACATTAACACTTAATTAATATACAAGAAAACAAAAAAACCCAACTAATTAATGTGCAAATCAAATAAAGCAGATGCGACCTGAGAATTTCAGTCTAAAATTTTAATTAATGCTATCTTCATCTCTTTCTAGTATTTATTAGCTATTAAAGATCGCCAGTTTTATCTCTACTAACTCTCAGTGGTTGTTGATTGCTGCTGAAAGTTCATCTAATAGATCCATTAGAGGCTTTAAAAACCTCTACATCTACACGTATATGGGTCAGATTTTCAGAAAATGTACAATTGGCAGCTGAACACATTTAGTAAATTCTGCTGCAATTTGGTCAATACTAGGTAAATTCGAGTATATTCGGCATTGTATTAATTCTAGCAATCTGTTTATTTGGGTTGAACTGTATTTTGAACTTTATTTTCGACTGAAATTTGGGTTATTTGAGAAGATTGGCGAAGTTGAATTGTACATTTTCTGAAACTCTGACCAATATATACTCATTAGTGTACTTGTTTGCCTGGTGGGAGAGAGATGGAGCTAGGTGGGGATAGCCTGACTGAAAATGGCTAAGATCACTATTTTGACTATGTGTCATTTGGAAATGCGAAGGTAGTTTTTGATGAGTTGCATAAGTAGGGACATTTGTGTGGAATACCAACGCTATATCATATATTCCTTAGATTAGATGTGGAAGAGATTCCATTTGGGGAATTCAAATCTGAGGGACGTAAGTTGACAATAGAGTGCTGCCCTCAGTGACTGGTGAAGGGATGTGATGTGGGAGCGAGGCAGGAGGTACATAGTGACATACATACCCTGTCCCGTCCAGGTGTCTACTCCTGGGTAAGACCTTAAAGGGCCTTTCTGTCTCTTTTCTCTGTCTCTCTCTCCCTTCTTCTCTATCTCTATTTCCTGGGTATGATCATAAACTGCCTCCCTCTCAGCTCTCCCGCCATTGATATAACACTTCAAAGTGTTGATAAGGGCGTAAAGCCACCAATCTCACTCACCGTCCAGGTGTTATCACTTAACTAATTATAATATTAGGTGTTGGGCTTCTTCCTTCATAATGGCACTTTGCGGTTTGAGGCGAGAGACTTTCCCTCCGTTTGAAGGGACACTCTCATCTGTGGGCCTAGACTGGAAGGGAGCGGTGACTATATAAGGCCTAGTGTCGCGAGTAGTAAGTAACCTAACACCAAGCTACATGTCACACCGACCCTGGAGGGACACCCTGGAGGTGGGCAGTGTTGCTATGGAGGTTAGATACCCGATGGTGGACCCTGGAGAAGTAGATTTATACCACTAGAGTGACCAGGGATGGACATGTTACCTCCAGTACTGGGTGTTGTCTGCTTCCGTAAGGAACCATTAACCACTTAACTAATATAACACCTGGGAGTAAAAGTGTGCATTTATTTAGTTTTTATATGTTTTTTTTAAAGTAGTTTTGTTCATGTTTACATGATAATTTCGTGCATTCATATAAATCAATGCGATACCAAATATTCTCAGATATACCCGGTATCCTTATTTTTTAGCCTAATTTAGGAGAATGTCCTAAATGTGTAGAGCTGCTAATTGTACATTTTCTGAAAATCTGACCCATATTGGTCTATATACACACATTTACAGTGCAACTCGAACGCGATACATCTATCAGATATTTCGCCATATATTTAGATTTAGTAAATGGGTTGGGATGGGGAAGGATTGAGCCCAATAGAGGATTTGCATGTCCGCCATTTTGAATCTTGATTCGCATGGAATTATGGAAGTTGTTTGTCAATATACAAGCTATAGAAATCATGTTATGTTCAGCATGGAATTTTTAACAGTTATGTAAATAGCCATGTGTTTTACATGTTTCCTTAAAAGAAGACTTCATCTAACCATCATGCATTTGGTTTTCATCGATCTTTTACACAAGCTCTGATATTGGTAAAAAGATCTTTGCATCTTTTGATAACAGTGTACTGTTGCTAAATATTTGTATATCAGACCTGGACTGAATCTGCCCCAGGATGCAGTCTAATAGACATGCGAAGTCGCACATGCAAATCCCTTATTACCCCCCCCCCCCCCCCCCAAACACACACACACACACCTTTTCCCCAACTACTGGGAGATAATCCAAACCCTCAGATCAGATAAGAATGGTATGTCAGTGATTGGACTCCTACTTCGCTAATCGGTTTCTTCGCCTAGGGCTAGGACTTCTAATGGGATTATAATGACATTTTGCGGTCTTAATGGAATTATAATGGCTCTTTGCGGTTTGAGGCGAGATGCTTTCCCTCTGTTTGAAGGGACTCTCTGATCTTTGGGCCTAGACTGGAGAGCTGAGATCGTAAACTTAAACTCAGATGCATCCAAAGCTATCGCTATGCAAATCTCTATTTCTGGCATTTCTCTCAGGTCCTCAGAGTAAAATTAACTCAGGATGATCAATGGCTTTTCATTAAATTTCGCCGTTATCGCTCCAAAATCCATTTTTATTTGAAATGTAATCAAAACCAATTGTTATCCTGATTATAGTCGGGCAAAATTTGTAATGATGGAATTACAATTTTTCATCGCTAATCACTAGTGATCTTAATTAATGTCTACTAGGTTAGTTCCCTATTTTTGAATATAACTAAAATGCTGCTAGTTCATACTGGGTGGGTTTTTTCTGTTCATTGTCAATATTTTTCCATAGATGGATGGTTTGCCAAGAGAATCAATCTTAATGCATCATAACCTCAAGCAGACCATAAAGATAACGCAACATATGAGTGAGCTGATTGCTCAGAAAGGGAAATATCTTGACAGGGATAAGTTTCGTAGATAATGGCTCCATTTGAGTGAATTCAAGTTCATGTGTAGAAAAATAACTTTGGATTGGTCTGTCTGTTTGTTGCTCTATATCTGTAACTCTTTCTCTCTCTTTCTCCCTCTCTCTCTCTCTCTGTCTCTCTCTCTTTCTCTCTCTCTCTCTTTCTCCCCCTCTCTGTCTCTCTCTCCCCCCTCTCTCTCTTTATTTCTCTCTGTCTCTCCCTCCCTCTGTCTCTCTCTTGATCTCTCTAGAGCTCTGCCTCTCCCTCTCTCTTGATCTCTCTCTGTCTCTCCATCTCAATCTCTCTCTCTCTCTTGATCTCTCTCTCCCTCTCTCTCTCTCTCTCTCTCTCTCTCTAGAGCTCTGTTACTCTCCCTCCTGGAGCTGTGTTGGGTATGGGGAGAGGGAGGGGGCACTGATGAAAATGTTCTTAACTTAAAATTCTCTACATGTTATTCTTTTGGGTCATAAAAAATGTATAATTTATAATTCAGGGATGCCAGTCTTCCATGAATTAATGAATTTCCATAATGTCCATACATCCAAAAATATTCAGAATCTCCATGACATTAACCAGTTTTCTTCTCCATTAAATCCCATATTTTCATTTTTATATCATAATACATATATTTTATCATTGTTGAATGTCTACCTAGCCCAAGTAAGGCCAGAAACAGGCAGCAAGTGCTGACGCTTTTGGTCACCCTGTCCCTGTCAGGAGTGGGGTATAGGCGGCAGGCCTTGTTCCATTAAAGGCCGGGGGTCCTCCCTGAGCTGTGTTCCATGTGTATTCTTCAATGGAAGATTAGACCGCTGGTTTGTCCCTGAGAAAGCTACGGTGCACGCCTCTCCACAGCTGGGAGGTAATCCAAGTAGACCCGTTCTCCCGACTCACTGGGTCTATAGGTCATAGGTGTCATAGTTTGGACACTTTTTAAGTGGGATACCCTAGTTCCATTATTTTTTCAACCTCTGACTGGCATCCCTGTATAATGTATGATGTATCTTATTGCTTCTTCTTATACCATTTCTCCTTATTTGCGGACTTTCTGGAAGAGCTGCCAATTGACAGAAGAATTATACCTTTTTCCTTCGGAAATAAACCTCTCTATATATTTATCTATCTATCTATCTATCTATCTATCTATCTATCTATCTATCTATCTATCTATCTCCGCGCTCTCCCTGTCTCCCTCCCTTCCCTCTTCCCCATCCCCTCTCTCCTCTCCCTCCCATCCCTTCACCCCTCTCCCTTACTCTACCCCCCTCCCACTTGAGCAAGATCTCCCCCCTCCCACTTGAGCAAGATCTCCCCCCTCCCACTTAAGCAAGATCTCCCCCCTCCCACTTAAGCAAGATCTCCCCCCCCCCCTCCCACTTGAGATCCGCCCCCCTCTCCCACTTTAGCAGGATCTCCCCTACCTTCCCCCCTCCCACTTGAGCAAGATCTCCCCCCCCCCTCCCACTTAAGCAAGATCTCCCCTACCTCCCCCTCCCACTTAAGCAAGATCTCCCCCCTCCCACTTGAGATCTCCCCCCCCCCCCTCTCCCACTTGAGCAAGATCTGCCCTACCTCCTCCCCCCTCCACTTGAGCAAGATCTCCCCCCTCCCACTTGAGCAAGATTTCCCCTCCACTTCACATCAAGTCTCATGTTTGGAGACTTTTCTAAGTCATCTTTTGGCCGCCAGGAAATTACTGGTGGGTTGTGCGGGACGTGCGCATGTCTCTCATTTCCTTCAAGAAGACCCATATTTGGACATGGGTTGTGGTGCATGAGGAGGACCTCACCAGCAAGATGGAGCACAAAAAATTACTTCTCTGCCAGAGATCTGTGTGTTCTATTCAGCCCTGGCCCAGGCTTGACAAGCAGGACAGGGCGCGGTAGGGGAACCTACGGTCTCCTCTCCCTCACTCTGTCTAGGCTCAGAACCTCTCAGATCAGATAAGAATGGTATGTCAGTGATTGATTGGACGCCTACTGCGCTAATGGCTTTTCTGGCCCAGGAGTAGGCGTCCTAATGGGATTAAAATGACATTGTGTTGTCTTATTGGGATTATAGTGGCACTTTGTGGTGAAGAGCCAGAGGCTTTCCCTCCATTTGAAGGGACTCAACTTTGGGACTAGACTGCATTGTCCGAAAAAATGCATAGGTTTTCATGGGGTTGTGTGTTTCTCTCTCTCTCTCTCTCTCTCTCTCTCTCTCTCTCTCTCTCTCTCTCTCTCTCTATCTCTGTGTATCTCTCTCTCTGTCCCTCTCTCCTTCTCTCTCCCTGTCCCTCTCTCCTTCTCTCTCCCTTTCCCTCTCTCTCTCTCCCCCCCTCTCCCCCTCTCTCCCTCTCTCCCCCTCTCTCTATATATCACTGGTTCATGTCATGTTAATGACTAGATCTATCACGTCTTGGGGCATAACATAACATCCTCAGCCCACTTGGGCACCCCCCCCCCCCCCACTACCCCCCTCCCCCCTCCATATACCTGGAGCAGAATAGTCCAGAGCTCCTCCTCCTAACGCTGCGGGTCTACTTGGGTGAAGTCACCAGAAAAGTGTACAATAATTATTCATCTTCACCAATCCTCTAAATTAACCCACATTTCAGACGAAAATAAAAGTTCAAAATACAGTTCAACCTAACCTAACAGATTGCTAGAATCAATGCAATGCCGAATATACTTGAATTTATTTAGTATTTGGGCACATTGCAGCCTAATTTAGCAGAATTTACTAATTTCCATCCCAGCATGCACTGCAACAGACATGCGCAGTAACACATACAAATCCCCTATTGTAAAACCCTTATCCACACCCACTTATAATAGTATCAGTTTAAGAAGTCTATGTCTGCCATGAGAAATTTGTCTTTTCGTTTGAAACATGTTTCTGGGTCTTATGCTTTGTTAATGGAAGTCCCTTGTGGATATTATGTATGTGACCGGAGCATATATATATATATATATAATGGGTACAAGCCATTAGCCTACATTCTTTACCCGTCCCCTCTTCAGCATCTAGAGGCACATGCAGTCCTCTGTTCATTAATATAATTAATGCTCCTCGTCCCACTGTGTGTGTGCGGGGGGAGGGGGTGTATGTGAGGAGGGGGGGGGGGGTTGGCTGTGTATTGATTTCTGTCATTATCTCAGAAGATGTTTGTGATCGCGCTCATTTGTAAGGTACTGTGTGGGTAGGCATGATTAGGGTTGAAGGAGGGAGGAAGAGGGGGAGGGGGAGGGGGAGGGGGATTAGAGAACAGACCAGGCACAAACCCTAAGATCAGATAAGAATGGTATGTCAGTGATTGGACGCCTACTTCGCTAATCGGTTTCCTGGCTTAGGACTAGACGTTCTAATGGGTGGGATTATAATGACTTTCATTGTGCGGTCTTAACGGAATTATAATGGCACTTCGTAGTTTGAGGCGAGAGGCATTCACTTCGTTTGAAGGGACTCTCTCATCTTTGGGCCTAGACTGGGAAGGGAGGGGAGGTGGAGAAGGAATAGGGAGTGAAGGTGGATGAGGAAATAGGGAGTAGAGGTGGATGAAGAGGAGGAGGAGGAGGAGGAGGGGCTGGAGGAGGAGGAATAGGAAGTGCCGTGGAGGAGGATTGGGATAGGAGGGGGAGGAGGGGGGGGGAGCAGGAGCAGAGTCCGAAGAGGAGTATTTAGGGAAGAGGGGACAGGGTGAGCATCACAGTTAAAACGATGCAGGAGCAGGAGGAGATGGAATAGAAAGAGAAACATGGATAGGAAAAGAACAAAATATACATATCTTCTTTAGAACTCCACCCAATAATTCATAGCATTAATTATACATGTTGCCAGTGTTGGTTTAATTCCCTATACACTTACTGCTACAGAAACATCACATATCCCTACAGAATATGCTATATCCATCAGTCAGATTTTCGGAAAATGCACAATCTACAGTTCTACACATCGATCAAATTCTGCTAAATTAGAGCGAAAAAAGATAAATACTAGGTATATCGGAGTACATTCTGTATTGTATTCATTCAATACATCTCTCTGGTTATGTTGAACTGTATTTTGAACTTTTCTTCTTAAATTTGGCTTATTTGAGGGGATTGGTGAAGGCCAATTGTACATTTTCTGGCGGCTTCACCCATATACCCAGCCCACGCTAGGGCCTAGTTTACATATACAACTCATTATTTTTTGTTAAAAAAGCAGGTGAACTATTTCTCCCGACCAGGACCCAGGGGAGGCATTGTTTGACCCACCCTGGAGGTGACAGACCTGAGGGAGGAAGAATAATGATCTAGACCAAATGTTAACCTATTTCGGTCCCATGCTTGGATTGCGGGTGGGAGGGGGGGATATAAGGAAAGAGGTGAAGTCTAGATCTGGCTGATCTGTGCGGAGTTCTAGTGTAAGGAAAAGGGGTGGGGAGTGGAGGGGATGGGGGGGGGGTGGAGGGGGGGGGGCGTGGTTCAGTCCTTAACATCATCCAAAGACAATCAGTAATATAAGGGTGTTTTTTTTATAAAGAAAGCGAGACAAAAAACTTTTTAAAAACTTCATTAAAGGCCAATAGTATAGTGTAAGCCATCTAGTTTAAACAGATTATAAATCGAAATATTGTATTACTATCTATAGCCTCTCAGATCAGATAAGAATTGTATTGTATGTCAGTGATTGGACACCTACTGCGCTAATGGTTTCCTGGTCCAAGAGTCCTAATGGGATTCTAATGACTTTTTGTGGTTTGGAGTGAGAGCCTTTCCCTCATTTTAAAGAGATTTGAGCCTAGATAAGAAGACTCAGAGTCAGACTTTTTAAAAATATTTAAAATCATTTTCGGAAAAAGGTTCTTCCTCAAGCTTGTAACATGAAAGATAGAAGTAGTGTGCTAATGGCTTTCCCGGCCCAGTAGGCGACCTAATGAATAATGGGATTACAATGGCAAGTTGGGGTTTGGAGCGAGAGGCTTTCTCTCAGTTTGGAGGGACTCGCTCAACTCTGGGCCTAGACTGCTACACCTATTCCTCCTTTTCCCTCTTCCTCCAGGGTCCCCCCATAGCTACCACAACCTCCAGGTTCCCCCCTAGCTACCACTACCTCCAGGGTCCCCCATAGCTACCACTACCTCCATGGTCCCCCATAGCTACCACTACCTCCAGGGTCCCCCCATAGCTACCACTACCTCCAGGTTCCCCCCTAGCTACCACTACCTCCATGGTCCCCCATAGCTACCACTACCTCCATGGTCCCCCATAGCTACCACTACCTCCAGGGTCCCCCCATAGCTACCACTACCTCCAGGGTCCCCCCCATAGCTACCACTACCTCCAGGCCCCCCCTAGCTACCACTACCTCCAGGGTCCCCCCTAGCTACCACTACCTCCAGGGCTGGGGGCGGGGCGCCAGGCAGCCCTGATTCTAATTGGTTGATTGTTCTATTATTGATACGCCCCCCGCCCCCGTGTAGTGGTGCAGGAGGAAGAGGTATTATTGCATCGATCAGGTGAAATCTCTATTGCTATAGTTCACCCTCCTCAGCTACAATGTACTTAGACTGGAGTTGAACCTAGTCCCCCGGGACCCCGCGCTGCTGGCTGCTTTGGTATATCGGTCAGATGTTCAGAAAATGTACAATTAGCAGATCTACACATTCAGTAAATTCGGCTAAATCTGGCTGAAAAATGATGAATACCGGGTATATCTGAGTATAATTGGTATCACATTGATTTTTAAAGTATCTGTTTTGTTATGTTAAACTGCATTTTGAAGCTCATTTCTGTCTTAAATGTGGGCTATTTGAGACGATTGGTGAAGGTGAATTGTACATTTTCTGAAAATCTGACCCATATATAGGCTCACGTTGTCTGAAAATGCACAATCGGCTGCTCTACACTTTGTGTAAATTCTGCCCATTAAGTCTGAAAAATGGTGAATACTGGGTTTATCTGAGTATATTTGGTATTGGGGTGATTCATAGAATCTGTTCGGTTATGTTGGACATTATTTTGAACATCACTTTCGTCTTAAATTGGGATTATTTGAGAGGATTGTTGAAGGCGAACTGTACATTTTCTGGCGGCTTCGCCCACATAGCCATTTCTCTCGTAGACAAGTTGTGAGCAGTTATATTGTATTATTGGCTGTTTTTTCAATCGCCATATGTGAGCATTATGCAGGGACTCCACTATGGGAAAAACGGCTGCTACGAATTTTTTGCGACGAAATATCTAATCAAGTTAGATATTTTGCAATTGTTGGCAACAAATAAATGTGTTGCCGACAACCTATTTTACCCCTCTTCCACTAGTGATTTTAGTTTTTTAGTGAATTTTTAGTCATGTCGGCGACGAATTTTGCCTGTCGGCGCCGTTTTTTACCTATAGTGGAGTCGCCCTATTATGTTGGAAAACCAAGAGCCAGCCATGTAGCTGCCTAGGAAATAAATGATCTAGAAGATGATCTAATGATCTAAAGGATTAGGGTACCCAATTTTGTTAGCGTGTTTCCTCTCTCGCCCAACACAGACATATATAACGACATTTTAAAAAAATGAAACTCCATCTTACTCCGAGTGTGAGTTAATCTAACATCTGAAATAAATGGACACATTTCCAATTAACACAACCAGAAAAGAATCTATAAACATTTCACACTTTCTCTGTGTGTATAAAATGGCCACATATTAACAATAGAACCTATACTGAAGACTAGCAAAAACCCCTTCTTATCCACCCCAACCAGACATATTGGCTAGTGTGGTATTTTGACAGAGGTAGAGTGTAAAATCTTGATTGATGGAATAAATCCGCCTCCTACTCCCCTATACCAATGGCCTTGGCCATTATTCTACCTATATATCATAATGACAAATGTTGCCCACTTTCTCTCGAGTGCTCGGCCGGAAAGTATATGTTGCTCAATAGAACTTTTTAAAAAATTGTGTTGCGGCAGTAGTTCTATGGATTAATGTGGCGGTAGGTTGGTCGGTTGGTCGGTTGGTCGGTTGGTTGTGGTGATGCTTTGATTAAAACTACATTCTCAGTTATAGGGTCAGATTTCCTGAAAATGTACAATTCGCCTTCACCAATCGTCTCAAATAACCCACATTTAAGGCAGAAGTGAGCTTCAAAATGCAGTTTAACATAACAAAACAGATACTTTAAATCAATGTGATACCAAATATATTCAGATATACCCGGTATTGATCATTTATCAGCCAAATTTAGCAGTATTTTCTAAATGTGTAGATCTGACAATTGTACATTTTCTGAAAATCTGACCCTATTATGGCAAACAGAATTTGGCCAAATTTAATTTCATTATGACTTATAAGGCTGAATCTATCAATATTCTGTGAGAATTTCATGCTTTTATTATCGTGGCAATTGCTATAGTTTGCTATAAGTTGTTTTATGTGTTTAAAAGCTGAAGAACTGAAATAAAATCATGTTGCATTAACATGAGAACACATTTCTTGTGAAGCATCATTGTTAGAGAGTATACGCATAGATTAATGTGGCGGTTGGTAGGTTGGTTGATGGATTGTGGTGAGAGATTTGATTGAAGCTGCATTCTCAGCTATTATTATCTTACCAGCAGATTTACACATGTTATGGCTTATATGGCCGAGTCTATCTATATTCTGCTACTGAGAGGGTGAGAGGAGGGACAGGAAAAAGAGGGACAGGGGGAGATCTGAACTTATCTAACGATTCGGACAGAGGAAGAAAGAGAAGGCGAGGATGAGGACAGGGAGAAGTATACGGGGTCGAGCAGGGGAGGGGGCAAGGGGGGGGGGGGTAGGAAAGAGCAACCCCTCGAGTTGCCTCGGGGGAATAAAATCATATTTTTAATTCAACTTACTACTTATCAGATGAAGTCTCTCAAAATTCTAAAATATAGAGAGTGAGACTAGAGGGAGATCTCAACTTTTCAAATATGAAGAAAGCAATACCAAATCCATGTTTATGTGACACATCACCCATACTATATATTATGGGTCAGATTTTCAGAAAATGTAAAATTCAACTTCGCCAATCTTCTCAAATAACCCAAATTCCAGACGAAAATAAAGTTCAAAATACAGTTCAACCTAACCAAACAGATTGCTAGAATCAATGTAATGCCAAATTTTCTCGAATTTACCTTGTATTGACCAAATTGCTGCCTAATTTGGCAGAATTTACTAAATGTGTACAGCTGCCAATTGTACATTTTCTGAAACTCTGACCCATATAATATAGGGAGGATACTGCTGGGGGTGGAAGGAGAGGCATGGAGGAGGATAACTAAGATGTTTGGGAAGGAAGAAGGGATAGAGGGAGAGGTTGGCACCGGGCGTCTAAAGGCTAGAGGCTGCCGGGGGAGAGATACACACAGATTATAATTGACTATTATGTTACAATGTGTCACGTCGCCTATCATAACTTTTTGCGGTTAGATTTACACTGGGGATGATAGGGCGTGAGTGCTAACATGGGGTTAGGGGGGGGGGGGTCCGCAGTGGGGGGAGGGGGTCAACACAGTCTAGGCCCAAACCCTCATAAGAATGGTATGTCAGTGATTGGACGCCTACTTCCTAACCAGTTTCCTGCCCTGGGAGTAGGCGTTCTAATGGGATGATAATGACATGTTGCGGTCCTAATGGAATTATAATGGCACTTTGCGATTTGAGGCAAGAGGCTTTCCCTCCGTTTGAAGGGGATTTTACATCTTTGGGCCTAGAGGAGAGAGAGAAAGAGAGGTAGGTACAGCCCCCCCCCCCCGCCCCCACCATCTATAGAGAGATAAGAGAAGGTGAATGGTACCACTAAGCTACAGGTACGCCACCATACGCCCAACACACAAACTATATTCTCTCCCATCCTGCCTCCAGTAACATGCACTACAAGCACATGATAGGGCAAAATGGTGAATGTGGAAAAACGCCCTTTTAATCATCTCCTCCTCCTCCTCCAATACCAGCAAGTGTTAATATTTAATTGTTTCTATTTAAAACAGCAGTGAAACAGCTGCAGTGTCAGAGTGAGAGAGAATATTTCATTTGATTGTTGATATGGGAATCTTGACTATTTTTGGAATTTGGTATTTACTACATGCATTACAATATTATACATACATTACATTATACTTGTATGCATGCATACATACATACATACATACATACATACATACATACATACATACATACATGTATGCATACGTGTATGCATGCATACATACATGTGTAGTGAATTACCCGGCCGGTTCGTGATCGCAGTTCGAGTAACAACACTAAACCCAGATCTAATAGTCCTTGCTAGCAGTCTCCTGTTTATTACCAATTATAATCACACAAGTCCAGGGCACTCTAATAACGCAGTATAGAGTTGCGTATATACAACAGTAGAATAACCCTTTGAATAAGAAACAACCCGATTCTACTGGGTGTTTAAACATAAGAACAAGTGCAAACAAATGAGACCAATACTGTAAAATACCATAAACAAGAGCCTCACAGGCACACAGCGCCACCTGTTATATAAATACACTGATCCAATACCTTCCGGACAAGTCCGGCTATTACCCGGCTGTGTCAGCTGATACCCGGATCATGTTTAGAACATGCCCGGGTAGCACTGCAGCGAGCGGACAAACCTAACTCACCACAATGCCCCCTATCCTTTTTCTTTTAGGCGGGTCCAACCGACACAGACAAATACATGACTGTTACAAAAGGTTGCAAATAAGAACATATGCCAACACAATAAAAAACCCATACATGAGTTATGAAAAGTTTACCGGATACACAATATAAGATAGACATACAGTGGAAAACACAAGAATGAAACATACAGTATAAAAAGGTATAAATCACCGAACTTCGTCTGTCTAAATCAGAAGAACAGAACGAAGAAAAAATATATTTACTGTCTTTCAAACGATATTCCACGCACAATCCTAGGTATCTGGAACAAGTCCATCTAAAACGATGAAGTAAGGCACGCTCCAGTTAATCCTTTGTGTATTGTCTATAATGTCCGGTAAGCACAGTCCAGGTAAGTCCAAGGAAGGCAGGAGATGGCAGGAGAAGAAAGGCATAGCACTGCTAGCAAGGTATCACCACGTTCAGCATCCGTCCGGGTAGTCACATGGAGTAGTCACCCGCTGGGGAATGACGCTCCCACGCCGCCGTCAGATTTACCAGATATAAACGCTTAAATACCAGATATAGCCATTTATCAACCACGATATTTCCTAGTTAAACACATAAATTACATGGTTTTAAGCTCCTCGTCCTCATCACCAACCGAGAGCATCCCTTCACTACTACCCTCACCGAGCAACTTAGCCTCCTCGGCCGGGTTAGGGTAACCAGTGTCCGATTCGGTCGCACCATCTTGCTCCAACCGCTGAGCGTCCAGCGTGGCCGATCGAGTGGGAGTAGTCTCCACAACCCCTTGCGCGTAAGTACTGTTTACAAACACCATGTCCGGCCTACCTTGGTGTCCAGCAGGCGAACTACTCTGCAACGGGGGCTGGTTGCGAGGAAAACCAGGTGGAATGCTTCCGGAGGCACTCATACTACCTATACCCGCTCCAATACCAGCAGCCGAAATACTGTCCACCAGATTGCTAAATGCTCCAATACCCGGGTGCTGAGGGGGTCTGTACTGCAGGCCCGCCATCATAAAATTACGATCAAACACCCTCGATGGAGTTGGAGGAGGTCTAACCATTTGTGCTTCCCGGCTCATACCCATCTGAGACATCTCCATTTGCGATTGAGAAGCAGAAGGCTGCATCTCATCAACCATGTACTCCCGGCTCATATCCAAGGGGTTGTATGCAGTAGACTGCAGTAAACTTTCCCTCATCATTGAACGGAATACATTCGCCATGGCATTCCGGTTCTCAGCTATCACCGAATTGAGAGTCTGCTGTAACACATGAGGCACAGCCGGATCTCTAGTGTCCAGTTTCTCAGCAGCCGGGGAAGCAGAGACTGAAGGCTCAATGACTCTATCAGTACCGACCGACTTATCAACTCCTGGTTCTACCTTCTTCCTCTTTGGAGCAGGAGATGCCCTTTCATTTTCTTCCATCAAAGCCAATTTTTCCTGTAAAGACAGAATTTCCTCCCTTGACCGGGCATCAACGTCCTTATAGAATTTGAGTTTTGCCTCTAATTCTTTCACCCTTTTCTCCAAGGCTGGGATCCTTTCCGCAGCAACTCTACATCTTTCCAAGTTCTCCAGTGGCCGACACGCAAAATCCACAGCTGACTGAATTCTCTTCATAGCCGTGCATGTAGCCGCCTGGATATCGGCAAAACCATCATCCATTGCCCCGGAAACTCCTTGTAGGGAGCGCTGCACCTCACCAGATTCAGGCAATTCCATGCTTGGAGAATAATCCACAGTCTCCTGCGAATCATTACAACCACCCGAATGATCCAAGTTGGTCGTTGCCGAGGTACTGGCAACTTGAACTGCAATTGAAGCAGGAGCTACAACTGAATCCACAGAACCGGGTACATTGTCCGGGTTAACACCAGTCGCAGCAGAGGGGCCGGAACCACCACCTCTAATCACCTTCCCTCTTGGACCAGCTAAGTCCCAGGCACCAAAGAGAGGAGGAGGGGCAATTGGGGCGTTGGAAATTTTCTTCCCAACCACTTTGCTACTCCGTTTTCCCAGTTCAATACGCTCCATATCCAAAACACCAAGTTTGCTATAGCGCTGACAGCCAAAATTAGGAATTTCGTCTGTCAGGACGCTAAAACCAACAGCATATTCCCTAGCCTTTGGTTTACCATCTTTATGTGCGACCATTAGATGTCCCACCATGTCAGAACGTCTATCCAAACGAACGTTACATGACATGGCGTGTGCACACGTTAACACCAGTACAGCCGGGCAGTGCTCCTCGCACAGATGCCTATAGAAACGCTCCCGGGTGCGGTACCGTTTCACTCCTCCTTTGTTCAACTCAGAACCAGTAAAGCGGCAGTAGGTGAACGGGCACCTGAATCCGGGCTGCCACAACAAACTCACACCATCCAATTTGTTCTTAACCATGCCACTAATCACAGAATCACTGGTCTCAGCTCGACCAGACCGGTTTTTTAGGAAATGGAACCTGGCCTCGTATTCTCCCATCATAGGCGCTTTCTCCCAATAACCCTGTAAACACTCATCTTCATCCTCCGACTCCGGGCACTCAGGCACAATCAATTTTGAATCGTTATCCTCAGCCGGATCGATGTCTGCCACATTCCGCTGGGTTAACTTGACCCTTTCCAATAATCCCCTACGTCGATACCTGTCAGCGCTCCTGATGGGAAAGTCAGTGTCGTACTGGCGTTTCGGCTGACCTTTCCAGTGAGTTCCCTCATGAGCTCGCCGAATATCCTCTACCGTTTGCAAGGAGTTGATGCTACTGCTCCTTGACCTCTTGACCTTAGGGGGGTTAGCAGCTTGCACCAACTTCCTTCCCCGGCTAGTACCACTAGCAGCAGCGGCCGCCGCTACCGTAGGGAATTCCTCCATTTCGACATCACTACCCGGTTGCTGCCCGGAGGTAGTCGCGGCCGGCTTAGGCTTAGCCTTGCCGGACGTACCCGGGTTAACACTTCCACTTTTATCATCCGACTTGGACTTCCTCTCCTTATCCGATTTCTTTCCAGTTTCCTTCCTATCCTTCTTATCCTCGCCAGAACCAGTTTTCTTATCTTCCTTCTTACCCTTGCTGTCAGAAGAAGATTGGCGAGAGCGAGACCTCGACTTGTCTCTGTTCTCCTTCTTCTCCTTAGACCGGGAGGTATGTCCAGTTTCCTTCCTATCCTTCTGCTCTTGACCGGATTCACGACCCTCGGCCTGAGCCGTTACCACTGTCTCCTCGACTGGGGTGATATCGCCACCACCAGTATCACCACTTTCAACCTCCATGTCGACCTCGGCGTCAGCCATGAGAATCACCAATATAAATCTGCAATGTACCTTGTATCTGTACACACAACCAAAAGGGACAAACTTTACTTTATCTGGGGCAAGGTTAGATTCAGTTTCTAGAGAGACACCATACACGTGTGTCCTGAACGTTACTCTGCCACTGACTGCCGACTCACGCTCCGTCCTCTGACCTCGATGCGCCAACCTCCAATCAGAACGCTGGGACATATCTAAAAATAGTACTCTCTCCCTGTCACCGAGTTGGTTTCAACCGTAGCCCCCTCGTGGCGACCTACAAATGCACCCGCCAACTCCAAGTTAAGTTATCCATATAACCGGGCCACCGAGCATGGCCATAAGAACCATCTTAATCAAGCCATTCAGTCCTGACACCCAACAGGTTGATTTAATCCCACTTGACATACAAACAGGCGTGTATGGAAGATACTACACCATGATCAAATAATTAGATGCCAGAAAAGAATGAACATGAAGTATCCACGTATAGCTACCTGTATTTAGCACAGAAAAGTGTCTACCGTAAACATTTTCCATGTATCAACCAATGTACTTCTCGTTGTGTCATTTTTTAGCACCAGTCGACGAAACAATAAACCTTATTTGAATCCCAATCTATCAGGCTGTTTAACATTTCTCTGAGGACGCTTTAGTAAATACTCTGATTTAACCAATTTGTCCAGAGCCTTAGGTAATACCTTATCGACATCAGAAACCAGATTTACTTCTTCTACATCACTTTCTGAGCTCGACTCACCCGAAGACGGTGCAGCGGGTAGAGGCGGTCTATCCCCCACTGCTACAGCCTTAGCTTTGGGTGGCCGGCCACGCCTTTTTACATGATGAACAATTCGGTCGCCCGGAGTAACCTCAGGAGCTTCAGTACCCGGCATTACCTTCCCGTCTGGGGCAACTCGGATAATGTCTCTCCCGGCAACAAGTTGTTTCTGATACTCCGGGGCCCGGTGCAAGTTGGTTACTTGGACCGGTTTACCATCTGAATTGAAAGCTTTCTTCAATAAATTGCCATTCCATCGAAGAAGACCATCTGTTGTTCTTAGTTCATAAGTACACCCTTGAACTCTCCTTACCACCTCAAACGGGCCATCCCATTTGGGTCCATATTTCTTCTGTGCTAATGGTGTTGCATAGCGCCATACCATATCACCAGCCTGAAACACCCGGGGTCTAGCCCGTCTATCAAAATATCTTTTCTGATAAACTGCAGCATGACCCAACCGTTCTCTAACAAATTTATGCCCCTTCCTCAACAGTTGCCTTATCTCCTCCACAAATGCAGTGTGGCAGGGAAAGTCAACATCTCCGGTTAATGTGCCGTATATGATATCAGCCGGAGTAACCAGCTCAGTACCAAACACAACACTATTCGGCGTGCAATATGTGCTTTTATGTACCGCACCCCTATATGCATGGGCAATACAGGGTACCAGCAGATCCCAGTTTACATCATCGTACTCCGTTAAGCAAGAGAGCTGCTCTACCAAGACCCTATTAAATCTCTCCACCTGTCCATTCGCCATCGGTCTATAGGGAAGAGTCATCAGCTTCTCAATATCCAACATTTCCAACAATTCCTTCAACAGAGCTGACCGGAATTCCGGAGCTCCATCTGTCTGCAGAGACACAGGCGGTCCATACCTCAATATCCACTCAGTGAACAATGCCATAGCACAAGTTGCCGCAGTATGATCAGGCAAGGGATATGCCTCAGCCCATTTTGAGAAGTAATCGGTTACCACCATTACACAGACATTACCTCTCGGAGTCTTTTTAAATGGACCAATTATATCCAAAGCGACCCGGCTCCAACGCACTCCATGTAATTCCTTTCTCAGTGGAGTAATGCCTTTACCACCCCTGCTTTTGCAAGAAGCGCAAGCTTCACAGCCTCTTACCCAGTCAGCTATATCCAAGTTCATCCGGGGCCAGATAAATTTCTTTAACGCCGCCTGGTATGTCTTGAATTCACCAAAGTGGACTGAGAGCTTGTTCCCGTGCAAAGTCTGAAACAACTCCTTCCTCAAGCAGAATGGAACAGCCGCTCTTGTATACACCACACCATTGTCGCTTTCCCATTTCACACACAATAAACCATTTACCAACTCCATTTTAGGCAGCAGCTTAGCATAGAAGCAATATTCATCATCCTCAGCCAACAGGTCTTTTTTCTCCGGGCAAGGGGCATTGCTTTCCAGCAAGGCTACTATCCTCTTCAAAATAACATCCTCAGCTTGTGCCTGTCTCAACCGATCACCAGCCAATTGCGCAAATATCTCATACTCCATTGTCATCACAGCTATAACCGCATCATGCTCACCGCAGTCAGGGCAATCTTCTCGCGGGCATTTCCGGACAGGTAATCTCGATAATGCATCAGCATTCGAATGATTCTTCCCGGCACGGTGAGAAATCTGTTTAGCTGAAATACCATAGTGTTGAAGGGTAGTTAACCACCGAGCCAACATACCAGATGGGTCCTTAAAGGTCATCAACCATCGTAACGAGGCATGATCCGTTCTAAGAACGAAGTCTTCCCTCCCTATGATGTAGTGTTGGAATTTACCCAAATACGTTAGCACAGCCAACAACTCCCTTTTTGTAGCACAATAATTCCGCTGAGCTCGGCTCAGACTATTACTTGCATAGCTGAGTACAACCTCTTTACCCTCCTGAATCTGAGACAAAACTCCGGCCATACCAAATCCACTGGCATCTGTATCCAGGATTATAGTACCAGCCGGCTGCGGGTATCCCAGGACAGGAGCTTTAGTCAACAATTCTTTTAAACGACCAAATGCCTCGAGACATTTTTCATCAAAAACCACCCCTTTTGTCTTTGAATTAGCTCCTATCACCAGAGCTTGAATAGGTTCAGCAATCTCAGAGAACTTAGGCATAAATTCCCTATAGTAAGATGCAAACCCTAGAAACTGACGTACCTCTCGTACAGTAGAGGGCACTGGCCACTCCCGGACCCGGTCTAACTTAGAGGGGTCTGGCCGGATCCCCCCTTCAGACACTATCCGGCCCAGGTATTGCACTTCCAGTTTAAAGAATTCACACTTCTTGGGTTTCAATTTTAGCCCATAAGACCTAAGTCTCTGCAAGACTAATTCAGTATTTTCCAAAGTTTCATCCAGGGTTCTACCAAATATAATTATATCATCCAAATACACCAAGCAAACCTTCCAGCGCAGACCCGACAGCATTTGTTCCATCATGCGCTCAAAGGTAGCCGGGGCATTACATAAGCCAAAGCTCATAACCTTAAATTGATACAAGCCCATAGAGGAGACAAAAGCGGTCTTCTCCCGGCTAGCTGGATCCATAGCAATTTGCCAATACCCACTTTCCAGATCCAGTGTGACAAACCATTTATTGCCTCCCAATGCATCGATACATTCATCAATTCTGGGAAGAGGGAATGAGTCCTTCTTTGTGACGGCATTTAATGGCCTATAGTCTACACAAAACCTGTCAGTACCATCTTTCTTCTTCACAATCACAATACCAGCCCCCCAAGGACTATTACTCTCTTCAATTACGCCTTTATCGAGCATATCCTGTATTTGTTTTTCCGCCGCCTCCCGCTTAGCCGGCGGTAACCTTCTGCAACCGGACTTAATTGGAGCTGCATCTCCAGTGTCAACCCGGTGCGTTACTACATTAGTATGACCCAATATTTCACCCGGTAACCGAAAACAATCCTTATAGGACAGCAATAATTTCAACAGTCTTCCTCGATCAACCGCCCTGACCAAATCTGACCCTATCACCAACTTCTCCAGGGGACAACTCTCACCAAGAGGCATTGGGACCTCCGGTTCGAGTAATTCCACATCCACGATAGGTGAATATTTTTCATTAGCCAACTCTCCCTCTATAGCCGTATGTAGTTCAACCAGTATTGGTTCTCCCGTCGGGTTAGTTACCAATAACGTATTTCCGATTTGTGTTTCCATAACCGGATCATTATATTCCAGGAAACTTCCCAATTCAGAGCCGTTTGGGGCAAAGATCTGGCCTCCACCGGGGGACCCAAGAACTCCACCTGAGCAAACAGAAGAGAAAGCGTCCACGAAAACACTCTCTGTCCTATTCACTACCAGAGATCCACTTTGCAATGGTCTGCACGCTACAGTGTGTTCACCATCTTCCAAGGTGAATTTGCCCGACCAGTCTGAATTACACTGGTGCAAAAATATAAAATCCATACCCAGTATTCCGGCCTCTACACCGACTAAACCACTCACAACCAGACAGTTGAGAGCAAACCATTGATCACCTACTCCTAATGCAACTCTTATGCAACCATGTGTAACCAGGTTATGTCCGGTGCCAGCATAACACGTCACTCTACACGGTATCAAGTGAGGTCTTACTGACAGCTGGTCAAATACACATTTCTTAATCAGTGTGCATTGAGCACCCCAGTCTACCAAAAACTGTCCGGTTACATTCCCTACAGTTACACTCACATACCACCTCTCCTCTATTCTGGGACAATGCAGATCAGAGATTTGTATGCCATAGTCCTGAAGGTCACATGCCATAATCTTGTGTAACCTAGTACCCCAACAGCCACTTTCAAACCTCAAAATTTGTCCGGGTACACAAGAATAGCCCGGGTCTCCACCCCGGACGCTCACAGCCGAGCATAGCACCAGAACTGACCATTGTAAAGAACGATCTGTATGACTCGTTCCCCGAGAACTTTCCCGTCGGGCGTCCCCTAGCTTCCCGGGGCATACCTCCTGCTCCCCGCCGGCCAACTCCGCCTTCACTATATGACCAGGTATGGCGTGCATATAACTCGACCGGGCACTTCCTACGCCTGCTTGGAAGGCCCTAGCGCGTTTTCCGCCTCTTCCTTCTCCTTTAACTTGGCCATAAACCGGACCACCCCTTCCATAGCTGCAAGGTGCTGAACTTGCTTCTGACATTGTCGGAACAAGTGGCCTTCTTCTCTACAAAAATAACACATAGGTGGAGGCTTACCACCCGTAGCACCACTTTTGTATGGAAATTTCTTCACAAACGGTTTATTTCTATTTTCTCCATTTCCTTTGTTTTCTCCATTTCCTTTATTTCTAGCTTGCCAAGCTTTAAATTCAAAGAAATCAGCCGAATCAGTAGAGACACCCGTTGCTCCTGTTGCCTCTACTATAGCCAACTCCCTAGATTGTGATTGGCCCAATCCAACTTCCATGGTCGATATTGGAACTAATCTAGTAGTTTCCTTACAAACATCCCGGTATCTAGTGGCACTAGCACCCGCTAACACTACATTTTTAGGATTTTGTAGCGCCACATATTTCGCCATTTCCGGATCCATCAAACCATCTAGGAATACTTTGATGGCCATGGAATGCAATGTCGAATCCCATTCACCAAATGCGTATAAAGCCTTTAGCGACACCAGTTGAGCAAAGTTTGAAGGACTTTGATTAGCCGTCTGACGCAGAGCAAAGAATTCCCTCTGCCTGGTATCAGCCGGTTTCTCATTTTCGTATTCATAATCCATCATATCAAATACTTCATCCAGTGTATACTTATCAGCTTTTAAATCCGCTATATTCGGCATGTGATCGGACACCGCAGCCATTAATTGCACTTTATAAGTGTCATCATCCCAATTCATGGCTCTGGCGACCGATAAGGTTGACCGATGGTATTCCCGCCAATCCTTCTTACCATCCCATATCGGAAAATTCAATGGTTTGGGTCTTAATTCCGGTTTACTCATGTTACGACCAGGTTTACCATACGGTACTTTACTCTGCACCGGGTCATAAGCAGCTGCCGGGTCCATAGAGCGACGCATATTACGCCTCGCCACTGGATTACCACTCTCGCCCGGGTTTTCATCAGCACCGACGGTATTATCCGGAAGAGCGGTCACTCGACCAGAATCAGTATCGCCCCTTTTATTATACAACACTACTTCCTTCTTCTCGGGGTCCCGTGACCCGCCCCGATTAACCTCTACATTTCCACACCGGCGAGACTGACCAAATTCGGGTAACTCACCCATGATACGGGCATAGGTATTATCAGACAACTGGGGAGGCTTCCTATATGGAGTGCTACTGTAATTTCCCCGGCTAGCGGGTGAATCACACTCCTTAGCTGCCTTCAACTCTTTAACCAGTTCCTCCATCCTATCTGCCTGATCTTGGATAACCTGTCGCAACTCTCTATCCTCCTCCTGTACCTTAGCTAGATCCTTTGCTGTCCTAGCAGCAGCTTCTAGCGCATCTCGACTATGTCTAGCCGAAATAGCAACCGATTCATTCATTCCATCAATTCGTCGACGTTGCGAGCCAATAAGAGTGTCCATTTTGTCAAAAGTCATCCGCCTACCCGCTCCCCTCAACACATCATTTCTCCACATCCGGGTCAAATCCTGCTCTTCTTCATCAAACCAAGCCGGCTTTTCCAGAGGCGGAGAACATGGAGGAACTATAGGTCCAGGTTGCTTTTTGCGTTGACCAACCACTTTATCAAAACCAGGGCCAGGTGTTAAACCTACCCGGGAGGCACCCCTACCTCGCCCGGCTGTCCTATAGACTGCAGGAGGAGTTGAATGAACCATAGCAGTAGCTCCACCAGATTCCACAACCACCTCCAGATTATCCCTGACTTCATCATAGTCAGTCCAATCTACCATTTTATATCCAGATGATAACCAATTAGGTCTACCAGTTTCGTCTTCATACTGGACCCGTCCTCTTCCTCTTCCAAACATAAGTTTGGCGAGTCTCACCCCACCTCCAGCAAAAACTAGTGGTCACGGCACCAAATTGTAGTGAATTACCCGGCCGGTTCGTGATCGCAGTTCGAGTAACAACACTAAACCCAGATCTAATAGTCCTTGCTAGCAGTCTCCTGTTTATTACCAATTATAATCACACAAGTCCAGGGCACTCTAATAACGCAGTATAGAGTTGCGTATATACAACAGTAGAATAACCCTTTGAATAAGAAACAACCCGATTCTACTGGGTGTTTAAACATAAGAACAAGTGCAAACAAATGAGACCAATACTGTAAAATACCATAAACAAGAGCCTCACAGGCACACAGCGCCACCTGTTATATAAATACACTGATCCAATACCTTCCGGACAAGTCCGGCTATTACCCGGCTGTGTCAGCTGATACCCGGATCATGTTTAGAACATGCCCGGGTAGCACTGCAGCGAGCGGACAAACCTAACTCACCACACATGTATACATACATACCAAATAAGTTTTTGGTCTGGCAATAATTTCGTTTTAGATAATATTCTCGATACTTACTGCATGAAGTTATGCTGAACTGCACGCTGATTGTTTCAGTATATTTAATTTTGTGAGGGACCATAAAGGCCAAGCCCGAACGCTTTAGCCTTCTTAAAACCGATACTAGATTGATAAAGAACCATATTTTAACCTACCCAAGGAAGAAATGAGTTTTGACCTCTTGCCAATTGAGACCTATACCAAAAGCACACCCCACACTCGTCATTACACTCGTATTGGTTGAAATACCATCGGCAATCACTAAATGATCTCTAAACAGTCTAGGCTCAGAGCTGAAATAGTCCCTCCAAGCCTATCACTCAGAACCGCAGTAGGTGTCCAATTACTGAATACTTTATGTTGAATTGATCACGATTCCCGTCCCTATGTTATCGGATCTCTTTTTAAAAGTTTTCAGATTTTTTTTTAAAGTTTTTATTCCCCAGAGTTTCAATCCTTCTGGAAATTATCACATAGTTCTGTTTTTCAATGTGGTTGTTTTGGAAGTTTAATGAGTTTCATGTACTTTCTTGTTCGTGCAATTTCCTCGGAAAGGTTGATGATGACTTAAATTTAAAATGCCTTAGTATTCTTTTTGTCCTGAGAAAAGTCAGTAATATGAAATACTGTTTATATTAAGCGAGAAATTATTGGTAATTTCCTACCGGCTCCGCCAATACATTGTTTCAGCCCACACAAAATTATGTTTGTGATGTGTGATAAAGTATCGAATGATTATGGGCCTCCTCTTATATGCCTATTTTTATACGCTTTGATTTGATTTGATTTGAAAACGTTTTTTTATTTCTTTTGAACTGGTACATCTCCCGGTTATCACCATATTTTCGTCAGTAGCTTACGTTCAGTAACTTTGTTGCATTACGAGCAATCAATACTAACTATTCGGTTGCTTCGCTGTTCTTTTCCTGATACTACATCTCAGCTGTCGGTGTCAGTGTCAGATGGAGTTTTTTCCCAACTGGAGGTGGCTTGAGACTTGTTCCAGAATTGTCAAGTCTGGTTCGGATCTATTATTTAGTATGGGTTTGGTCTCGTGTTCGGCTTCATGGAACCTTCTAGTTTTCTTTGAGTTTAGTTTAGTTTTTAAATATGATTATTCAGTAAACAACATTACATCATTTTCGATTGTTATTCTTTGTCAATGTTGTATAAGCAGTTATATTATGGTCATTGTATAGTTCATTTTATATAATGAATAAATAATTCTTCCAAACCTACAATTATTCTTTCTTACAAACCTACAATTATTGCTGAATAAAGAAATATAAGTTGTTCCCTTCTTGAAGATTCATAATTTCACTTAGGATGGGCTTAAATTAATATAATTGGCCAAACAAAAAATAATTTTATAACTAATATATTCATTTTTTTTTTAGCCAGATTAGCGCATTTATTTCCCCTACGGTTATACGTATACCTTGTATTAATCAGTTGTTATACAGTAAAATAAAGTGAAATAAAGTTAAACTTTAAAATTTTAAAGTTTCCGACGAAAGTAAAATGTAATGGAATACTCACTTTTTCAATACATGTTTTCATACGCTTTGTTTAATAATATGGATGGATGATTGAAAATGGCCACAGTTTCAGGCAATTTGATCTATCTAGAAATGATTAAAATCTTGTTTTAGCGAGAGATTGTTTTGAATTTTTACATTGTTTCCATCCACATCAGCGTTTTATTTGAAGTGAGGGAGATTCAAATTTCCACTTGCGCATGTTATGTTTGGGTCCTATTCAGTTACTCCACATCTTAGCCTAAATACTTTGGGTAGAGGTTAAACACTCATCCATATAATATAAAGCTAGAGCGATTTCTAGGAAAGGAGGTAGAAAAGAAATGGTAGAAAGAAGGTTTTCTTTGTCCAGAATGTTCTCGGAATTTGTTGTTTTACAAACCACTTTACTCATCTTTAGAGGTCTCTCCCCCCTCTCTGGATGTCGTCGTATGTGGTTTGTGAAGGTATTTGGGGTGGAAATGTGATTTTGAAGCCTTTTTTAAATAGGGATAACCACAGTCTATTTATAGCCTGGGAAAGCCCCTGTGAGATACTACGTCATTTCCTACAACCTACGTCCAGGGGAACTTAGGGGGAGCATGAGGAAGAGGGGAGGGAGAGTCCTGATAAGATCAACACACTTCAGAGTAGTAGAGACAGATTGTATGTAACTGTATGCTTAATGAGAAATAATAGTTCTATAATGAGGAAGAGGGGAGGGAGTTGGGGGAGGCAGAGTGAGGGAACGGAGATAGGTTTGGGAGAGAAAGACAGACCTGTATGAAAGACAGAGAAGAGGGGGAGGGAAAACAGAGAGAGGGGAAAGTGTGGGGAGAGAGAGTGACCGTCCGGAGGACGGGTACTTTGCTAGTACACTCATATTTTTATTTAGATATTAATCTTTTTAATTTTGTGTGTTTATCCAGCTCGTCATTAAGAAATGTCAACGGTATTGAAATAAGGTGCAGGTTACAATGTCAATTAAAATACAGTTCGTCGAGATATGGTAGGGCGGTTAGACTGTATTCATTTATATTTTGTGACATTTAAATACGTTTGTCATGTCTCCGATTAAATTAATCTCGAAATCGGGTTTTGAAATATTCTCGCCGTGTTAGTTTTTTGATTTCATATGATCCGTGATTTGAAATAACAGAAACGTTATGTCAGCTTTGGTCCCACCTTTCATTATGCTGACGAGTGCTCGTTATCGTAGTTATTAATAACGATACAGATAAAGATATAAGAAATATTGATAAAGATAAAACAGGATAAAAACAGCGCTTATCTTTAGTCATTTTCAAAGTGATTAAATATAATAATTGATTAAAGATAAAAGATATTTACAGGAGAAACAATTGCGTTATTAATTAACGATATAACGACACGATTACGACCAGTCATGTTCAAAGTATAACGATACGATTCAGAATGTCCTGAGTGTTGGTGCTTCGATGGTACAGTTGCTAAACGCTATCCTGAAAGCTTCCAAGAAGCAGTAGTACATCTGATACGGAGGACAGCGTCCCACATTTTGTACCTTGTACTAGCTACAGTATGGTCCACGTAAGTTGATGCTGCCTCTCGAATATCCTATTTTGGGGCAATATAATGTTGTTTGGGCAGCAGTATACTGCTACCTAAATGCTGTATGCTGGTTTAGTTCAGCTCTTACAGCTGGTATTCCACTAACTCCTGGGGTAGTATACTACCATCTTTTTATGGTGTTTACCAGACTGTTAGTTTAGCTCTAGCTGGTATTCACTAACTTCTGGGGTAGTATACTACCATCTATTGTTGTATGATGTATTATCAGGCTGTTTAGTTAAGCAGTTGTTCCACTAGTCATTTTCTATTTGACTCGTTGAAGATTGTCACACTGCTTCTCCTTACATTGCGTTAGCACTAACCTCGGCGGCCATCATACTTTTTTGACCTACATTTCCGCTCTCTGCATACGGAAACGGGAGTACAGTCTGACCCTTTCCTAGAGGCAGGCTTGAGAAGGTTGTGGGTTCGAATCCCGGAGTGGAGTGGCTGCAATAATTTCACTTCCTGTCCCTAGGGGCAGACTAGCTGTACGAGCTGACGTAATATTTAACCGTGATCTCATGTAAATAACCATGTCTTTTACATGTTTCATAAAACAACTATTATATTATGATTTTAGGATTTAATATTTCCCATTTGGTTTGGCATTAATGCTGAATCACCCCGGCATGCACTTTAATAGACATGCGCAGTGACATGCGAATCCCCTATTGAAATCATTGCTGTTATGAATTATGTGATGCAAGCATGCTATCTATGAACAATAGCATCAAACCCACATTCTAACAATAGGACTTCTGAGTCAGATTTCCAAAAAATGCACAATCTACAGTTCTACACATCTCTCAAATTCGGTTAAATTAGAGTGAAAAATGATTAATACTGAGTATATCTGAGTGTATTCTGTATTGTATTCATTCAGTAAACCTGTCTGGTTATGTTGAACTGTATGTCGTCTTAAATTTGGATTATTTGAGGGGGTTGGGGAAGGTCAATTGTACATTTTCTGAAAATCTGACCCTTCTAGAGATACAACGTCCAATCTAGCATATGAAAATAACACCAGATGTTGAAACACAGGTTAGAAACACAGATTAGATAAGAATGGCATGTCAGTGATTGGACGTCTGCTTCGCTAATTGGTTTCCTGAGCTAGAACTAGGCGTTCTAATGGGATTATAATGACATTTTGCGGTATTAACGGAATTATATTGGCGGTTTGAGGCGAGAGGCTTTCCCTCCGTTTGAAGGGACTCTCTCATCTTTGGGCCTTGACCGTTTGGTTATTCCCAATTCGTCTGATAGCGCTGGCTTTTAAAACATGGGCACAAAAGGAAAGGACTTGCACCTCTGAGCTCAGGTGGGCTGGAATCAAAGTGCAAACGACAGCATAGGCTTTCCCTCCGTTTGAAGGGGCTCTCTCATCTTTGGGCCTAGGCTGTTTGGTTATTCCCAATTCGTCTGATAGCGCTGGCTTTTAAAACATGGGCACAAAAGGAAAGGACCTGTACCTCTGAGCTCAGGTGGGTTGGAATCAAAGTGCAAACGACAGAATAGGTACATGACAGAAATGAAAAGGCATTTTATACTTTGTACTTCCACAGCCCCCACACGACCCATTGAAGTCCTGCCAATATATTAGTTATAGCAACGAGATTATATAATCTCGTTGGTTATAGTGCGCAACTAAAATATTTTGTTACTTTATATTTCATTTGCTTCATGTATCGATCCATACTCCATGATCTTTTCCAGGCAAGGTATTGTTTGATATCATCATTACTTCAAGAATATTCCATAAATTTAACAAATAGTTATTTCCCTCATTAGTTTTATGGATAATCTGATGGAAACACATATGAATATTCATAGGACCAATAATTTACATCTCTCTAGTATATAACAATCAAAATATCCGTTTATAGTCACAAGGACAGATCTAGTAAATACCGATTCGATGAAAGATTAAAAACTTTAAATAGAAATAAGAGACGCACCTGCTCATACAATATAATCCTAAAATTGCTACCAATGAATATAATATAAGAATAGTTTTCTTTCAATTAATTTCCCTTCAATTGACTGGATCTCAGGTTGTTCCTAGTATGCTTATTTCCATGCTACATTCCGAGCATACCTAGCATACTTGTTTAAATCTACAGGCCCCACGTGTGTTAAGGATTGGTCGATAATACATATGTCAATTTCCTGGATCAGGACTTGCCTTTTATAAATCACCAATACGTGGGTCAAGACGCCTGAAAATGTACAATTGACCTTCACCAATCCTCTCAAATAACCAAAATTTAAGAAGAAAATTCGGTTCAAAATACAGTTCAACATAACCAGACAGACGTATTGAATGAATACAATACAGAATGTACTCAGATATACCTAGTATTTATCATGTTTCGCTCTAATTTAGCAGAATTTGATAGATGTGTAGAACTGTAGATTGTGCATTTTCTGAAAATCTGACCCACATTTACATTCAGATACAAGTAACAATACATGGTATTTATTCCCCATATATAGGCAGCCAGGAAAGTTGAGATAGCCTGGCGTTATTTGTGATACGCTCATATTCTTTGTGTTTCTCTTCTCCAATATTCATTCATCAGAAGGTTGTTACACATATATAATACAATGTTTATGAGTGAAAACTATCCTAACCTTTTGTTACTTCTTGTCTTACAGGTGAGGTTCATGTTTCTATCACTAGGTTGTGCTGTATTGAGGTAAGGTAACAAGATAAATAACAGTTTCTCATGTTTTACTGCAATGGTGATCATTCTCTCTCTCTCTCTCTCTCTCTCTCTCTCTCTCTCTCTCTCTCTCTCTCTCTCTCTCGCTCTCTCTCTCTCTCTCTCTCTCTGTATGTATGTATGGCTCTCCCCCTCTTTCTCTCTCTGTATGTATGTATATCTCTTCTCTCACTTTCTTTCCTCTCTCTCCTCTCTCTTTCTTCCCTCTGCCACACCCCCACTTTACCCCTTCCCCCTCTCTCTCGATCCCTCTCTCTCCCCTCTCCCTGTCTGTCTCTTCTCTCTACCCCTGCTCTCGTTCTCTTCCTGTCTCTCCTCTTGCTTTCTCTCCTCTCTTTTCTCTCCTCTTTCTCCCTCTCTCTCCTCTTTCTCCCTCTCTCCCCTCTCTCTACCCCTTCTCTCCCTCTTCCCTCTCTCTGTGTCTTTTCTGTCCTCAATATTTCTACTCTTCCCCATCTCTGTGTGTGTACCTTACACAAGCCTGGCTGAGAGATCTGTTGTACTGACAGTGGCAGGGCCTTATCAACATCTCCTAGATCTTATCTCTCTCCCCTGCACTCGCTCACTTACACGGGTCACCTGCTATGATGTCCTGGCGGTATGCATCTTAGTACATCTCTATTCTACCTGAAGTTAACCAGCCTTACAACAACAAATGTTTCACATAAAGGTACCCCTCCCCCTGCACCCCAAAAAGGTTAAAGAGGTTGTCATTCCATAACATTTAAAAATCGAATTGATTTACTTCTTCTCTAATACGTTTTCAAACTAGGTAGCTTTTTTTAAATGAGTTAGTTAGTTATTTTAGATTACCATTTTTTGTAGGACAATTTTCATTTAATTTTATATTAAAAAGCTGAATATCTAGAGGTTACTAATACAGATGGAGGCTATTTTGTGACGCTTAAAGCTACATTTTCAGCGATTATGACGTGTAGGACTGAAGTTGTCAATATGCTGCTGATTATTTGTGTATACAAAAGATTAATCCGAATCGTTTTAGAGAAATCTGCCGCCGGTGAACCCACTAAATCCCCTAAATATAAATCAAGAGCCAGAGAACATCCTCCAAAATGAGATAAATAAGAAATAAAGTGGATTAAATCAATAAATCTTCAACCCATCCTTGGTGGATAGTGAGTCCTGGTTGTATAAATTATGAAGAGCCAGAGAAAATCCTCCAAAATGATGATTTAGACTTTTAGATGTATGGCAGCTTTAACTGAGAGCGCAGTTTAACTGAGAGCACAGCTTTAACTGAGAGCGCAGTTTAACTGAGAGCACAGCTTTAACTGAGAGCGCAGTTTTAACTGAGAGCGCAGCTTTAACTGAGAGCGCAGCTTTAACTGAGAGCGCAGTTTAACTGAGAGCGCAGTTTTAACTGAGAGCGCAGCTTTAACTGAGAGCGCAGCTTTAACTGAGAGCGCAGTTTAACTGAGAGCACAGCTTTAACTGAGAGCGCAGCTTTAACTGAGAGCGCAGCTTTAACTGAGAGCGCAGCTTTAACTGAGAGCACAGCTTTAACTGAGAGCCCAGCTTTAACTGAGAGCGCAGCCTCCTCCTTTAACTGTACCTTAACCTTTGTATCTTTAACTGTAACTGTACCTTTAACAGTACAGCTGAGAGCGCAGCTAGTTTCTCCTCTAACTGAACCGGTCCCTAGTCTTATATAAGGTGCTAGATGGGACAATGCAGACCTACTTGGGACAAACATAACACAGCAATCTTAGATAGACAGCCTGCCAAGAAATACCTCCAAGCTAATCAATTATTTTAGCCGACTTGGCCCGTAAATACATTATGCTTTCATAAGTACTCTTCCACGCTTAACTATTCCCCTCATGTCACACTGTATATTTGTACATCTTGTTGGCTGTTTCATCAACACATTGAACATAACACTTTGCACTTTACTATGTATGTGCTCGTTTCTCCTGTGAAGTATGAAACCTAAATGGCCTCTTTTAAACAAAGGTTTATCCAGGAAAGATCCAACAAAAGCTTGTTTACTTCCATGAAGATATTTTCTTTTAAGAATTTAAAAACAAATTGTTGTGCCCTGAGGTTCATGCCTATCCCTATATTACATAAACAATAAACAGTTTTCTAACCAAGGAGATTATGAGAGAAATGTCCCTCTGTCAGGAACAAAGCTGATAACGAGCTACATAATAAGCTGCAAACGAGATACATGTGTTTTGTCATAGAAAACTGACTCTGAAGTCGCAAAAACATCTTTGTATTTTAAACGATGGGATCAGGCGGGATCGAACAATGTTAACCGTTAGCATATCTAATAAGTACTTTTGTATCTTTGTTTGCTTGAAAAAAATAGTTACTGGTATTTGTGGATGGATAATTGCTGGTAAAACAACTTTAGGCCTATTAGGATGACATTATAAAAGCAGAGACATTATGAATATAATTTATACATGGGTCCGACCGTCCACTCGTCTATAATTGGGAGTTTAAAGAATATTTAGTTGCATGCACACCAAACTGGGATTGAAAAGTTGGGTAATGGACACAAAACATACTTTTCTTCTAAAACGTAATTGCCAAAAAGATTGGAATAGAGGACATCGTTCCATGCATAAAATCCAGTGCAACTAAAGTGAAAATAAGACTGCTGTACTTAAACTTGAGGGCCTAGTCCACTAAGCCGGTTCTCACATAATGTTCATAGAATCTAGTGCAAAAGAGTACTCTGCGGCGCAAAATCGCATGTGAATCATCGGCTAAGTGGACTAGGTCCTTTAGTATCAAAGTTCTCTCTGATCAAACCTACCATTTCATAGTTTTCAAGGAAATATCAGACACTAGTTATTCCTGGTGCGGGTGGAGGTATTAAATTAGTGGATAGTGGATATATTAAAAAATATTTTGTGGTAGGCTAAAAATTGAATAAAACCTTAAAAAAAATATTTTGCATACTACACTAGTGTCTCCCCGTGGGGCATGAACAGCTGGGAAAACCTTCTTTTTTGTGGACATTAAATCCAAGGCCCATAGTAAAAAACACATTCTGGATCCGATTGGACCCAACATTTATGAATAATTAAGTACCCTATATTGCTACCCGTAAGCAAATCATGCAGCAAGTATTAGGCATTTGTCAGGTTGCCTTGTATCGGGTGATACATCGTTGGTGCTTTGTCCCTGTGGTAATGTGTAATCCCAAGCTACTAGTAAACAAAACATCCCACAGTTGTGACCATCCATCGATCATAATTCGCATGTAAAACCTTGGCAAATTGTATGCAATCACTTTTGTTATATTCCTGAGAAAATTTACATTCCTATTCTTTGTTACTTTATTCCCATCGGATCTTCCCATGTTGTCTCAAATGAATTTGTTTAAAATATTCTTTGTTGCTTCTTTTATACTTTATTCCCAACGGATCTTCTATTGTGCCTCAAATGAATTTGTTTCAAAGAACAATTGACCCTGTGGTTCTTTGTTTCACCTTTTCACATTTTCCATCCCAGAACAGGTCCTTCCCATCAGTTAATCTAGTTTTCATAGCGTATGTTATAGGGAACTATGGGGGTACCTGCTCAAATATTAAAGAATAGGGCTTTCTATTTGTTTTCTGAACAGTATAGCTCTGTCAGTAATAGTTGGATTTCACAGATGGGTTAGTGCACTGGTGGGATGGGGTTGCCCTTTCCACACTGGTAGCTGAGAATTAATCATCATTCTTACACTGTGTTTGGCATATGGGCACTCAATGGCTTCGCCAGAACTTCCAGAAAAATAGAAGCTGCTTCAATGTGAGAGTTATGGGCGGGGGTGGACGGGGGAAAACAATAACATCTTTCCGGCTACTCCTCTCTCTTCCTCCTTCTCCTTCTCTTCCTTCTCCTCCTCCTTCTTCTCCTCCTCCTCCTCCTCCTCCTCCTCCTCCTCCTTCTCCTCTTCCTTCTCCTCCTTCTTTTCTTCCTTCTCTTCCTTCTTCTCCTCCTCCTCCTTCTCCTCCTCCTTCTCTTCTTCTTCTTCTTCTTCTTCTTCTTCTTCTTCCTTTGTTGCTTCTGGTTGTTGTTGTTGTTCTTCTTTTTCTGTGTCTTTAGTTGTTGCTTCTCGTCTTCTGCTTCTTGTTTGACCTTTCCCATCAGGAATAAGTATAGCACATCAAACGAATTGAGAAATGCCTCCCCTCTGCTCACTACCGCCTCTAGTGGTGGAGAGGAGAAGCTTACCTTTGTTCATTAGTGCTGGGATGTAGGACATTAAGCTGGTTCTTGCTTGGTCTGGTAGGGGGCGGGCTAGGGCATGCACATGTCTTCCTCCGGTTCCCATACACTAACCAAGGTCAGTTGAGACATTCGTCCATGTGTTACTGCTTGGATGCTAGAGTATCTATTCTCTTTGACTTTTAATCATTTCAAATTTATATTCTAATTTCATATTTTAAATGGGTTTCACTCAGTGACCATATTTTCTGTATCTTGCCAGAAGTCCATATAATCTAGAAGGTACCTGAGGGGTTTGGGTTTGTCACAACAGTTTCAGACAAACATGGGGGTCAGATCATCAAGAAATGTACAGTTGACAACTCTACACATTTAGTAGATTCTGCTAAATTAAAAGAAAATAATAAACACTAGACATATCTGACTATATTTGGTATTGTGTTGATTATGAATATATTTTGGGCTATGGTGAACTGTGTTTTGAAGCTCATTTCTGTCTTATTAAGTCAGGGATATTTGAGAACATTGATGACAACGAATTGTACATATTCTGACGATCTGACCCATGTACAACTCTGGGACACTCCCCCCTCCTTCCCCCCCCCCTCCCCCCCCCCCCCAAACCTCCTCAAGTGCCCCAAATCCCACTGTTGTACACATCGATTTAGGACCAATCCCCTATGGACTACCAAACTGGGGAGGGAGAGAAAATTCCTCCCAAATCGGAGAAAAAGGACCAGCACAATCGCCTTCACCATCGTGAATCGGTCTAATCGGAGAGTGTCGGACGCAGTGGTCGGCGGCGGCCGGGCTTGAAACGCGACGGAAATGAGAAGAGATTTGGACTGGTTGTGTTTACAGATTGTGTATAAGTAGTGGGGGACGGGGGAGGAATGCGTAAGTGGTGGGAGAAGGGTGGCAGAAAGCTATGTGGGTGAAATTGCCAGAAGATGTACAATTCGCCTTCACCAATCCTCTCAAATAACCCAAATTTGAAACATAAATCAGGTCCAAAATTCAGTTCAACATAACCAAACAGATAGTTTGAATCAAGGCAATATCTGATATATTCAGATATACCCAGTATTGAACATTTTACAGTCTAATTTAGCATAATTTACTTAATGCGTAGATCTGCCAATTGTACATTTTCTGAAGATCTGACCCATGTGTATGGGAGACGTGAAGGGAGAGCAGTGGTATAGTTTAGGGCTGGGGTGTGTTGTGCAAGATAGCTCATATATGTGATGTGTCACAGGGAAATGAGTCAAAGTCGCAAAAGAAGACTGTGAATTCAATATGTGGGTCAGATTTTCAGAAAATGTACAATTGGCAGCTGTACACATTTAGTAAATTCTGCTAAATTAGGCTGCAATTTGGTCAATACTAGGTAAATTCGAGTGTATTCGGCATTGCATTGATTCTAGCAATCTGTATGGTTAGGTTGAACAGTGTTTTGAATTTTATTTTCGTCTGAAATTTGGGTTGTTTGAAAAGATTGGCGAAGTTCAATTGTACATTTTCTGAAAATCTGACCCATGTGTGAGGTTATCCTAAGGTGTGTCTTTAACTGTTTTACTACTGATTGACCATTAATAAATATATGGTGAACATTTTTTCACGCATAAAAACAGAAAGTACTTAGAATAGAAATACTTTTTGGATATCCTAATGTTAGCTATCATTGGAATCCACTAGATGTCACAGAAAAATGAGTAATAAGTCAGAACAGTGGATTTTGAAATACGATCATATCATTATAAAGTGGATTTCAGGGATGTTAATGTTTAGAAAATCTACAAATGTGTAGTGCTGCCGGTTGTCCATTTTCTGATGATCTGACCCTTATATCGGTCAGATTTTCAGAAAATGCACAATCTACAGTTCTACACTTCTCGCAAATTCTGCTAAATTAGAGTGAAAAATGATAAATACTAGGTATATCTGACTGTATTCGGTATTGTATTCATTCCATAAATCTGTCTGGCTATGTTGAACTGTATTTTGAACCTGATTTTGGTCTTAAATTTGGGTTATTTGAGTAGATTGATGAAGGCCAATTGTTTATTTTCTGAAAACTTGGCCCATATGTGTTAAAGGCAAAACCCAACACTGAACATGATTTAAGGAACACATTTTAAAACCAAAAGCCAATATTCATTGCTCAACAGAATCCTGAACAGACTGGTTCTATTTGGAGGTGCAGGGAAAGGTCAGAGTTCACTGAAACAACAAGAAAAATACTTTAAATACTTGTAATAGATGACAGCGTTTGGGAATGGGCCGGAAAAAACAAATATATTCTCCTCACGACTAGAGGCCCGGGCTTGAAAATAAATGTCATCCAATAACTGACAATGAAACATGTTAATTTATGTCCAAAGTCTCTTGAAAATGTACAATTCGCCTTCACCAATCCTCTCAAATTACTCAACTTTAAGACAAGATCTATGTTAAAATTACAGTTCACTCTAGGTCCAAACCCTCAGATCAGATAAGAATGGTATGTCAGCCTTCTTCGCTAATCGGTTTCCTGACCTAGAACTCGGCGTTTTAATGGGAATATAATGATATGTTGCGGTCTTAATGGAATTATAATGGCACTTTGCGGTTTGAGGCGAGAGACTTATCCTTGGTTTGAAGGGACTCTCTCAACTTTGGGCCTAGACTGAGTTCAACATAACATAACCGGACAGATTCTGTTAAGCAACCTAGTCTCATTTATTATTTTTCAGCCGAAATTAGCAAAATTCAGAATGAAGCAGATTCTTTTAATCTTAAAAGAAAATTGCACATGTTCCGACTCTCTTCTACCCGATATTGTTGCATTGCAATTTCAGGCTTGTTTTTAAGGCCTTCTTTGATCTGATGGAAATTGAAATTAAAACTATCCTTTTTGCTGAACCTCCTAAAGTTACTAATTAGTAATATGTTTGCTGATGATTCCCACTCTCCCTCATTCTGTTTCCTCCTTCTATTTCTCTTCCTTCTTTCTCTCTCTGTCAGCCTTCATTTCTCTCTGTCTCTCTGCCTCCTCCTCTCTCTGTCTCTCTCTCTCTGTCTCTGTCTCTCTCTGCCTCCTTCTCTCTCTGTCTCTCTCTCTGTCTCTCTCAGACACGCTAATATTATAGCATACAGGTCTCCATCTAGAACGACAAGAAATTAAAGTGCCTTTATTTTTGTATTTTTATCCTAAGGGCAAATAATCTCTACCATTCAGACGAACACCAAATAACTCACAATCTCTCCTTCCCTCTTTTTACCACTAGAAAGGGAAAAATGAGAATCAAAATGAAAATGGACAAGAAAATGGTTGACATTAAAAGCCTTTTAATGAAAATGTTGAGGAAGTGATGAAGCTAAAATCGCCCCCCCCTCCCCCAAGATGGCGGAACTAGCCATACTCGGTTAATCTTGCTGACACGCTGATTGATTTGAAAGCAGGGGGATCAGTTTTTGAAATGTCCTTTCTTATCTCGTATTCGCCTCTTGAGCGAATTGAGAGTGTGGCAGATTTTGTTTTCTTTAAGCATGAAGATAACTATGGCTATCAATTGCTTTTCGGGAACAAATCAAGGAATTTCTTGTACGGTTTTGAGAGGTGACTGTTGTGTGGGTTGGGAGTGTGGGTTCAGACTGCAGGATCGGTCTTTCCGGAAAGAAGTAATTCTTTTTTAGAAAGAAGTAAGTTGCGAAAATAACTCGAAATTTCCCCAAATCTGGACAGTTTCAGTCTACATCCGAATGTTATTGCTATACAGAAATGAGAGAGATTAATGTATACTCAATTTTAACCTATTCTGACACAGTTGGGAGCATGTATAGATGATGAAATTTCTTTAAAAAATCTAAATTGTAAATTGTAACATTGTCTTGCCGGTCATTTTCTCTGTCCCCATTACATCGTAAAAACATCCCTTGCATTTTTTTCAGCAGCCGTTAATGGAAAAGTGTCCATTAATCCAAACCCCATGCTCCGCCCTGAACAAAAACTGTGAAAAAAAACTCTTTCTCTACCTTTTAGTTGGTTTAAATACATGTTTATCTAGTAAAACACTGCATAACGAAAGCTGTGTTTGTTCCGAATATGGTCATTACATAAATATATAACTGGGGGATTTATGGAGCCTGTAGCAAAAGTAACAAGAGTGAAATCCTCCACACTTTCAGATCATTTTCAGACAATATTTAGTAGACAACATTTAGTCTTGGGTCGATGTTAACTGCAGAGAATGCTGCTTTAAGGTCACGTATATGGGATTGTTTTTTCATCCAGGTGCTCTTGAGGACACTCACATAGCCTTGGGTTGCATAAAGCATCACTCCTCCCATACAATAGCAGTGTAGTGAGCAAATGAGGGAGAGGGAAGCATGTGGGTGTGGGCGTCAGAAATGGTACAATCGGCAGTTCTACACTTTTAGTATTTTTTTCTGAGTATTGCATTGATTAAACAGACGTTTGGTTATGGTGTTTATGTTGGTTAGAAGCTAATTTTGTCTTATATTTGGGTTTTATGACTGGATTTGTGAAGGTGGATAGATGGTTTGCATGTGCCACTGCGCATGTCTGTACATTGCACCATGGGATGGATTCTGTTGAAATCTGACATACAAATATTTGGCATGATTTTGCTCGAAAATTGCAAGAATGTCTCCACCAATATCAGAACCTGTATGAATGATCTCTTCTAAAAACCAAATGCATGATGGGAAAGATGGAGACTCGTGTTATGGTAACATGTATAATACAGAAATATTGACAATAGAGCATTGATAAATATTCCATGCTGAACATGGCATGTTTTCAATACATTTTAGACTGTACCATTAGTCCCATAATTCCATGCGAATCATGATTCAAAATGGCGGCTATGCAAGTCCCCTATTGTACATGTTCAAGCGACTTGGCCCATTTATTTATCAACTGGCCCAGTCATGATGGGAATCGTTCTGCACATTGGCCTAGGGGAGGTTGCCTCTCCTTAAATAACCTTCTCCCTACATCATTGCGTCCCTATCTCCATCTTTCCCTATTTCCTAAAGCTCAGGCTCACTCCATGTTGAATGCCATGCGAGTGGACAAAGAGGTCTTGGCTGATAAGAAATTATTGTCAAGGAAAATTGCAATTGTCACGGGAGAGCGCCATGATATCCTTGCCACTTTCGCCCTTCCTTCTCCTTAGTAACGGGAAGTCTCATTTGCTGCGAGATCTTTACTGAAATCTCGCGAAATCTCGGTCATTGCGAGAGATGGGAGGATCTTCAGTTATGTGACACTCAGATGGCACAGTGATAGGGTTGGTACACTTTAGTCGATTTTGAGGAGGGGGGGGGGGCGGGCTTTGGAGGGGGCAAATACCCACATTTTCCCCTTCAAAATATCGTCGAGGATCATAAATTTGCGAAACATCGAGGATGATTAAACCTGTGCTTAAATATAACCATTATAATGCTTTTTTCCTCAATATTTTGATGAATACATTATGTATGTGTTCTTATTCCTATTCTACGTTTACATATAGGTGACATAAGACGATATACAAACGTATCTAGGTGACATAAATAATTCTGGTGTATATGATTTGATAAAGGGCTTCCTCCCTCCCCCTTTCTGTGTGTGTGTGGGGGGGGGGGGAGGGGGGGGGTTACTTTGATCCTGAACCACATTTCAGAAGACCCGGAAAATGGAACTTATTTTTTATAATATGATGATCCCATCACCAGTTCATATCTCTCAAAACTGACCATTCTTCTTTCATTTCCTTTTGACTACTGTCTTCTATATATTGATATATATATTCATGTGCCCCCACCCCCATTTTCCCAACACTCTCACCAAACCATGGTAAACACTCACACATATCAGCAAGCAAGCTAAGGGGGAAGAATCCTCCTCATTGCATGGCCATTGCTTGCAAGAAACCCGATAACCCGTCTGATTTAAAGAGGGAGGGAACGGAGTGTAAAGCATAAGTGTCTTTTCAGCACAAGATGAATCCCGAGCAGTAGGTAGACGGTTATAACCTCTCCATTACTCACAAATTCCCTTCCCTCTGATTGCTTTATTTTATGGCCCTCATTGCTTGGAGGCTCTTATCCTAGCACTCCTAGAAATGACAGATCCTGTGAAGGTTCTTAATCAGGCTTCGAGGGTTCATTTCCACCACTTTTAGGTGCTGTTTTTATTCCCAACCCAGATTTCCCTTTAAGAAAGAATTTGTGTTGTACCTTGGAGTGTATGAAAATCTTTGTTTGAAACCTTATAGAAATTGTCAAATTTCACCATTTCTAGCCGAAAATTGTCAAAAAAAATCAGAAACATTTTGCAATATTCTATTTAATTTCGTCGAAACTTTCTTTCAAAGATTAAAATCATCAAAATAGCATTTCAAATTTCCCCTGAACTCCCATATCCATGGGGGCTTTCTTCAGTATTGTTGCCATGGCACCACTTTCATTCTTTCATTTCCTGTATACAGAAATGGATTTATTTCGTTCTGAAATCAAAATTTTTGTTTAAAGAAGAATTGCATGAAGAAATTATGCTCAATACAAATCTCTTCCTGACACATATTTTCGTCCAGAGTTTCATGTTTTCATCATGGTGATATGATAAAAAAACTTTCTTCTTTCATATTACCGTACATAAATATTACCGTACATAAATAAGCCTAACAAAATTCTCTCTCGAGATTCCTTTAAACAAATTGTTCCAGGAAAGGACCATTCACATTATACGTGGACCTGGGGACCTGTTATAGGATCTTTTCTTAGACTGAGGGCAAACTCAGAACCCTCTCTTCTTACAAGTGACTCCTCCTTCTCATTCTCCTCCAACTTCTCCTAAGGCAAAACCCAACTCTCCCCTTACCACTAGTAATAGAGGAGCAGATCCCTTGCCAGCATTACTTATTTTTATGGCACCCAAGATAAGCTCGCTCACTGGCTTAAAGAGCTACTCGTGGAATATGCATTAGAGCAGATGCCCCATCAATACTCGCCACAATCAATAGCGCCATCATGACCCCCATTTGGCCTGCCTTGCAGAAAAACCAAGCCTTATTTATGATGCTCGATTGTTTATATTGTTGTCAATACGAGCTGCTCTGAGCATCTGGAGTTGCTCTCTGAGCATCTCAAACTGCTCCTTGGATCAGCTATTGGGATGGGTTCTTATTGGTAGTCTGCCTAAGCATTTAGGGTGTTTTGGCATGCCAGCGGTCGCTCTTTAGCCGTGATCTTTGCCCGCGTCAATATCATATTCAAATGATGTTTGATGCCTTCGGACAGATTATTGTTGCACAAAAGTGAGGGAGTAGATTCAGGGTCAGGGGAAGACCCCGCGTTCGTTCCCATGTCCACACAGCTGATTATCTAGACGTGGGGAAGTCAGAGGAGAAACGGGGCAGTCAGTCCAACTGAGATGCATAAAGGTTGAAGAAGGAAGGTAGCTTACTTTCAAGCTTCATAAAAATGTTAGAACTAATTGATATTATGTATAAGGTGGAGGACTAATCGCTATAAAATCTGAGATGCAACATTGACAGAAGTATGTTTGTAGATGGTGACTTTTTATTTCTAACGTTTCGTGGCTGCTTTAGTAGCCCTTCATCAGGGAAAAGGGAAATTAATAGGTGAGTGAGTGAGATTGGTTGCTTTACGCCCTTATCAACACATTTAAGATGGTTATATCAAGGGCGGGAGAGCTGAGAGGGAGGCAGTTTATGATCATACCCAGGAAATAGAGATAGAGAAGAAGGGAGAGAGCGAAAGAGAAAAGAGACAGAAAGGCACTTTAAATTATGGTCATACCTAGGGAAATTAATATTATTATACTTTTGCTACCTTTTCCAAATTGGCAGATTCATCCTAGTCACAATATCATAGAAGTATAACTATCATTTTATCACTTTTTGGTTTATTGCTTCTCCTTGACAAAAGCAGCCAGCCCTCTTGATGCAATAATGTCTCCCTAAACTATAAAACTTACAAGATAAATTAGGCCCCCCTTAACTCCGATCATCAGCTATCCCGGCATGTATTGTATACCCTAAATGTATAGCCTGAGCATCCTCATTCTACGCCAAAACATTGGTTGGCGCTTTTTATCATTTCTATTGCCTTCTCGTCATCTGCGGCTAATTGCACCCCAATGTATCGTCCCCGTACAAGCGGACATATATAGAGAAGGCCAGTCACCTTAGCTAAGTGTTTTATACATTGGGCTGGCTTCCTAAATATGTACATTTGGAAACCCTTGGATTGTCCTCATTGTTGGTGGAGATTGGTGTAGGGTTAGTTAGTGTGAAATTAAATGTAATATTTCTATTAGATTTTTAACTAGTAAAACTTTTAAAACATTTCCTATGATTTATTATTTATAAGTTTATAATATTTATTGTAATGTAATGTGTGAATTATTAATTAGGAATCTTAAGTTGTTAATCTTTATTAGCTGAGAGTAGCAAGATCGGTCAAAGGAATGGGAGAAATATCTCACTCTCTCTCTCTCTCTCTCTCTCTCTCTCTCTTTCCTCCCCACACACACTTTCTTCCCCCCTCTGTCTCTCGCCCTCTCTCTTTCCTTCTCTATCATCCTCTCTCTCTCTCTTTCCTTCTCTTGCCCCCGCCCCATCTCACACTCTCTTTCTATCTTTCCCGCTCTTGTCCCCCCTCTCTCACACACACTCTCCCTCCCTGCCCCTCTCTCTCATTCTCTCCCCCAATGCAGAGAAATATACATATCCCGATGATCGTGCCCATCATACAGCGGAACGCTTGTTATAGATGCATCAGCCATGCAGTTTGGCGTCCTTGAGCTATGGATGGCAAGGTTTTATATACAGCCCCACTAATTGGTACCATGCATTGTCCTGCATTGTTTTCATTAGCACACAATGGTGGAGAACCCAGAGTTTGCGGGCACTAATCACTCATAGACGCCCGGGTCATGTATATATGATGGCCAGGCCATTGTTTACGGGATGGATGATCCCATTTGTGGGTGGGACACTCACCTGTTGGACCTATTTGTATGCACATAAAGGCATAGCTTCTGTTTCCTTGTTGTTGGCGCTGGGTATGTTTCCTGGAGGATTGGAATATATTATATATGGGGTGTATGTGTATATGTATGGGTGGGTGTTGTAACTCATGGATATTTTATGGGGGAGTTGTTGATTGTTGTCTTTGTAGGGGATAAAGATGCGTGGTCAATAGATTTTATTTTTTATTTTATTTTGTTGTGTCTTGGAATGCTGACATTAAGGGAAATAAGAAAACATCTCAACGATGAGACAATATGGAATTATTTAGTGTAAGCAAGATTAAATGCAAGGACGGCATCAAGGTTGATGAGAACAGAAAATCTATTTCAAGATCTCACTGATATTCAAAAGTCCCTGTTTGGAACAAGAGATAAGAGTCAAATGATTCAATATTGTTATATATTTTATTGTTATTTGTTTAGCATTGTAAGAGCCCAGATGGCAGGCACAGAAAATGATGAATTTGCAAAAAAAAGATGCATGGTCAAATGAATTGAGGAATCTCTCACTCCCACCTCTCTCCTGTCTCTCTCCCCCTCTCTCTATATCTCTGTCCCTCCCTCTCTCTACCACTCTCTTTCTATCTCTCCCCCCATCTCTCTTTCTTTCCTTCCCTCCCTCGACCTCTGCCTCTTTCTTTCCCTCTCTTATTCTGTTATATTTCTAATTTGGACGTGAACCTGAGTAGTTTGAGAATTGGTGTTGTTGTAGTACCCTTGCCTTATATTATGACTATACGTAGGAAACGAGCATGTGTCAAGTCGTGTTTTGGAATGCTGATATGAAGTATATTCTGTGCATCACAAAGATTTTAACTGCACTGGTATTACCAGTGCAGATAACTTTGAATCTCACTTATATTCTTTCAATATCACTTTTGTTATAGTTTTCCATAGCTCATGTATTAGAATGTGAGGTGTAATTGAGAAAATCGACCCTGCATCTAAAATATTAAAAAAAACTCCCTATCCTTCAGTTATATCTACATGACTATATTAAGTATAGGTGAAAGACATGTTGGGGGTAGGGCGGTGTGCTGGGGGCGAACAGAGTGGGGAGGGAGTCTAAATTTTGCTGCTGTTATGTGAGAACAACGTCTATTCACTCGGCAGCAGCAATATGTACATATTTGGAGAGAGAGAAGGCATGAAAAGGCAGTGCACTTAGTTCTATTATCTTGGTGAATTCTCTTTGAGAAACCTAACATAAAGGTTGACACGATTGGCAAGATAGGCTTGTGAATCACACGCACTCCCTTTTAACCAGTGTTGAATGTTAGCGCTACAATGACTCCATTGTGGAATAGGGGGGTTGTGGTAACACCTTTTAAAGTTCATAATTGCATCATTGCACCCACACAAATATACCCACACCTCGCCTTCCTTTCTTGCGCTCTTTTTTTCTCTCTCACGCTCTTGTAGCTTTTTCTAATCTCCTTCTCTCTGTCTCCCTCTCTCTCTCTCTCTCTCTCTCTCTCTCCCTCTCTCTCTCTCTCTTTCTCCCTCTCTTTCTCCCTCTGTTTTCCCCGCTTTCTCTCTCCCTCCCTCTATAACTCTAAATGCCATTATCTCTTTTTCTCTAATATTCCCCCACCCTCTCCCTTTCTCTCTAACTAATAATGATGGATTTTATCTTTAATTTTGTATGATGTTTATTAACCAAATTTCTCTTGATGATGTTTATCAACAAAATATTTTTTTGTTTACTTTCAGGTATGTACTATTTTGGTATCAAATCTGGTTTGGATGGTGTACTGTGAGTATACAGCTTTCTTACTTAGGTTAAGTGTTTGGAGTCAAATCGCCCAAACAAACACGTCTGCTCGTGAGTGATAATAAGTGAAATCACCATAGGAGAGCAGCTCGGCAGGCCCCAAAATAAAAATGTGTACTTTTAGGAAGCGCTGCAGCAAAAACAACTGGACAAAATCCTTCAAAAAGTTGGTCAAATGACTCTCACATGGGTTGGAAAGAACTTAAGTTTTTGACCGACGTTAACTGAGAATGCAACTTTAAGAGCTCAAAACGTGTGCCATGTAAACTCCTCTATTGTACATTAGGTGGCTATGAAGGTAGTGGCAATAGTCTAGTTTGATGGATCTGATGGTATTCATCATCCACAAAGATGTATCCCTCAGCTTAGTCTTTATTCCAACCCTTTCTTCGCTACAAAGAATCAGACCCGCCCACAATGGGCTTGCTCGGGAATAAAAGTATCTGTGTCAAACTGAAATAATGAAGAAAATGGATGTTTTTTTATCAAAGAAAGGCACCTCAACTATGGGTCTAAGGGAAAAAGGGAGAATTGGTTGGTTTGGGCTCATGCAATTTTTGTCCGTTTGAAAGAAGAGGCAGAGCAAATGATCCCATGCCTTGTTGGGGGATTTCTTTGGAAGATCTGAACTCATTCTGAGCTGAATAAATGGGAATTATGATAAGGCTGATCCCACAAATCCCCCAGAGATTTCCTATTTGAGAAATGACTTGCAAATGTGATGGGTGACCTCGAGTCGGTTCAGAATGTCACTGGTTGACATAAATATGATTCTAAGATATGTGTGTCAGTGGTGAGTGGTTAAATAATATGTGGATTCTGTTTTGATCCTTAAGTATTGCCTTGGTTGTAAATATTATGAAACATTGAGGATGGTAGTATTACCCATATACAAGGAGGACAGGGACTAGTTGGTTGGTTGTGGTTTGTGTTTATTGGGGTCCAACGTGAGGCCTTTGTCAAGGAGGATGTTTCAAATTATTATAAAATTATAAAACATTATTACTTACATGTATACGTGATGTGAAATAATTGAGGAAAAAAGCGACAAATTCGAGAAAAAAATGAATTTTGGAATACCACTATATTTTAAAAATATGATATCAGAAAGATTCCAATCATGTTAACCTTTGGAAATATTTATATACCTTTTTATTTTGGAAGAAATGTTATCAATATTCCTGAATGGACAACCACTACTAAAATATATTCCCTTAGCATGACCTTAGAAACGCATAAATATAACCAGTAGACAGTCTTGAAATTGTGTACATGTATTTATACGATTAAGAGCGCTAGGGACCTCAGGAATGGAAACATTTCCCAAAAGAGTTCTTGTGGGAAAAACATTTGAAAAATATAAATTTTGCGATTTAAGATTCAATTTTCTATAACACCTCACAGATTCAAAGTTTGTGCTAATTAAAAAAATATATTATCTGGTATATTAGCTCCTCATTCCACTTACCAACTTTTAAACTTTCCATTTTTAACCTTTTTCATTGACCATTATTGACCATATTCTACTTGAAGGACATCGACAAACCAGACAATTATTTATTTTAGTCAGTAATTATAAACAGAATAGCTGGACTTTGAGATTCTGTCCTGTATAAAAGACGAAAGCGTTCCTTTAAGCTTCGTCCCTTGCAGACCAGGCATTCGATTTATTCCTTAAGCCCTGCGCTATTCACCTTCAGTCAGCCTCCCTTGTCGCCCACTGAAGCTCCTCTAGAAATCATGCCATTCAAAGATCAACTCCTCGCTACCTTTCACTGCATTCAGTCACAGGGGAACATCTGAAGCAACTTGGGACACCTTGTATAGTACGTGCGCGTTTTGAAAGTTTGGATCCACCCCTCTCAACTTCCCTCCCCCCACCCCCCACACACACTGTCATTTCCCTCCTCCCTCCCCTCATTCTCTCCCTCAAATTTAAAGCCAGAAATTTCTTTTCTCAAACATCGGTCTTTAGCACTGACCGCAGATGACTGAAGATAAAAATGAAGAAGCTACTGCTTTGGCAAATGTGCACTTGTCAAGTCGTGCTTCATACTCACTCCAATCTTTATCAGGAAAACGTCAATTTAGTATATACATTGACAACCCAATTTAGTACATCACAAGTATTCATTATTTGTACTGAAATGGGTGGTATTAAAAAACTTCCAAATGTTGTCATATTAAATCAAAATTTAAAATTCTCAAAATCTGATAAGATTTCTTTTAATCTGATAAGATTATTTTGGGTCATCAAATTGTGTCTTTCACTCTCCCTTTTTCTCTATAGTTTTCTCAGTATCACATCCCTTAGTCTAAATTAGCGGATATTGCAACTTTAACTGCCTTCTCCCCTCCCCTGTCCCTCCCTTCCCTCCCCTTCCCCAACAGCTCTGGCTAAGGTGTCAGAGACACTTGTGAGAAAGCCTGGACTGTAGGGAATTGTGAAAAGGCCACGTGACTGGTTGTAGTTGTTGTAAGAAGGCAAGGAATGTGCTAACAAGTTGTATGTAAATGGGCACCGGTCTGACCTGAACTGGAATGTATTTAAACTTTGCTAGCTCAAGCTGGAGGAGGAGAACTTAGTGGCTTCTCATAAAGGCTTCTCATTCTGCAGAATTATTTGGTATTATTCAGGGATGAAATGCGTCTCTATTTCTACTGAAAACAGTATATTTGAAAACCTGCAAAAGTTGTCAAATTCTCTTCAAATATTCAATATATAACATTTCACCAAATTTGATTCATCAAATTCACGCGCAACTTTAAACAATCTGATAATAATTGTTTGTCAGTGGACGCCTACTGCGCTAATGGCTTTTCTGGCCCTGGTGGGATTATAACAATATTTTGTGGTTTGGAGCGAGTTTGGAGGGACTCCCTCAACTCTGAGCCTAGACTGTCTCAATATTTCCAGTAATTCAGATGAAATTCTATAAAAAATAATTGTAAATGGAGGAAAGTTCCTATTTTACGTATACCTTGCCATAAGAGGATTGCTGAGCCCTCTCCTATGTCGATCCCAACTCTTAAGACCCTACACACACACAGCCGATTTGCCCCTCGATTGCCCCCCGATTTAGGTCTCCTGATGAATCCTATGATCTCATTTCAAATCCTGGTTTATGTTTTTGAAATAAGATAAACCAGGATTGGAAATAAAATCCTCGGATTCATCAGGAGACCCAAATTGGGGGACAATCAGGGGCCATATCGGCTGTGTGTGGACAGGTTCTTGAAGCACCTTCCTTTTGCTTTCTTAATATTTAAACTGAGACCCTGTCCACACACAGCCGATTTGCCTCCCGATTGACCCCCGATTTAGATCTCCTGATGAATCCTATGATCTCATTTCAAATCCTGGTTTATGTTTTTGAAATAAGATAAACCAGGATTGGAAATGAAATCCTAGGATTCATCGGAAGACCACAATCCAGGGGCAATCGGGAGGCAAATCGGCTGTGTGTGGACAGGGTTTGATCAATGCAGTGTGATTGTCTCTCCTGCATGGAAGCATTGCTATCCCTCCCTCCCACCTGTCCATTTATGTATTTTATATGTGGCCCGGGGCCCTGCTCCGTGCTTCACCACTATTACCTCTAGTGGGGCATATAAGTGAAACAATCTTTCAAAAAATGGTACATGCAACAAAATTGGTATACATGGCCTTTAGGACCCACTTTTTAAAAAAAGCCCGTTAGCCATCAACAATTTTTAATTGGCGGCCATTTTTTTCAAGATGGCGACTATTTGGTACACTATTTTTGCCATAACATCTGACAGAATTGTCTGATTTGAAAAATCTTGGTGTCAAATTATGCTTTTTACTATGCCAAACAGAAGTGAAACTAAAAATTTCAAGATGGCGGCCATTTTGACCATGAAAACATTATTTTTGGTGGGGCAAATAAGTGAAACAATCTTTCAAAAAATGGTACATGCAACAAAATTGGTATACATGGCTTTTAGGACCCACTTTTTAAAAAAAGCCCATTAGCCATCAAAAATCTTTAATTGGCGGCCATTTTTTCCAAGATGGCGCCTATTTGGTACACTATTTTTGCCATAACATCTGACAGAATCATCTGATTTGAAAAATCTTGGTGTCAAATTATGCTTTTTACTATTCCAAACAGAAGTGAAACTAAAACTTTCAAGATGGCGGCCATTTTGACCATGAAAACACTATTTTTGCCATAGAATCGGTCAGAATAGTCAGACTTGAATGGTCTTGGTGTCAAATTATATGTTTTAGGCTAAACAGAAGTTGAATAGCTACTAAGAATAGTATTTTCATGTATATAATTCTGCCATTAAAAAAAATAGCCGCCATATGAAACATGAAAACACATTCTTCCCCATAAAATCTGACATAATAGTCCATTTTCAGTAATCTTGGTGGCAGTATGGTCCAGTAGATTTGCCACACATCACCCTTTTTTGTCCATCCCCAGTCTGCTGGACTGTGTGGTTCTGGTTGACAAACTATTGATTGGCCAAGTGATTGACTGAGGTCGTGAACAGGAATGTACCTCAGATTCTGTCCTTGACCAAAAGCCATCCACAGTTTCTGCAGACCACACTCCTTCAGTGCAGGTAGAACACTGACTGCTATTACCAGTACATCTGTGTCACTGGCTTTGATCATGAGAACCTTCCTGCCCTCTGATGCCGCATGTCTGGCATGTACAAAAATCCATGTGTCTGCTTCCTCATGGGTACAAGCACACAGATCATCCAGATTCAACGGTTGGTTGCCAACAACATCTTCTTCCTTGGTCAAGATAACAGTGTTTGATGTACATATCTCAGCAATCTTGTGAGCCAGGAAGATAAACAACTCAGTCTTGTTGTCATTGTCTCTTAAAAAGCTCCACCAGTTGTATGGTATTTTGCCTGTGGCTGTAACTCTCCACCTAGCCCCCTGTCCTTGCTTTGACCTTGTTTCATTCTTCAGGCTTGAAGGTCTGTACACATCAAAGACAATGTCTGTTCTGTTGTACTTTGAAGCATATGCTTGTATAGTGGGAAGCATATCCAATGCAGCATATTCCTTGATTGGGTCATAGAATGTGGACACTTCCTCACTCTGTAGCCTGTTCATGCATTCTTGGAAGCATATTTGCCCCCTCTCATAGTGTGTGGCAATCATTTCAGCAGCACTAGGGTGTGCAATGTTCTTTGTGTCTAGTCTAAGCAGATCCCCTCTCTCTTCCTGGAAAGGATTGCTCATATATCTGTTATCACCTTAGTTGGATTATCTACTTTTTCAAGGAATCTCTTTGAGATCTTGGTGTCTGCTCATGGTGAGTGTGACATTCAGCTTCTTTGGCTCATACTGACCAACTACGTGAATTGACTTCAGGGTTGGCTACCATTGACCTTGTCAAGCCTGATGGTTCAGTCAAACCATTGATGATAGCATTTGCTTGCTCATGAGCTTGGTTGATAGCCATTGATGAGAACTCCCGTTCTGATTTATGAACAACAAATTTCCCTTTGTGGAACTCAAGAGCAAGCTCTGGAGGCTTTTGCTCTAGGGTCACCATTATATGTCTTTAGGATGGATTGGAATCCACCATGCAAAGTTAACATTGTTATTGGCAAAATAGTATGGTATCATCCTAAGAAGCTGTATGTTGAAAAATTGAAATGCTGGTTCGATGGAAGGAGGTTGTTGCTGTTGTTGCATATTAGGATATTGATCAATATTGTCCCTGGCAGAGGGGGTGGACACACCACACCATCCCTCACATGCTTGCTAACAGCTGCATCTCCTAGCTGTGCAGATATTTACACTTTGCTAAATAAATAGTTGAATGAAGGTGAAACTTTGAAGGCTGACCTAACAAGACATGCCAATTGTAATGATGTCTATATGACCTGCTTCATGAATGCCAAAAAAATGGGTGGTTAATACTGACATTTATAGTACCATATTTAATATCACCAATAATTTGTTATATAATTCTGCAAGAGATGATAAAAAGCTTCATTTAGGAACATTAAGAGCTGGGAATTCAGCTTGGGCATAGTCAAAAACATATATTTTGACACCAAGATTATTGAAAATGGACTATTATGTCAGATTTTATGGGGAAGAACGTGTTTTTGTGTGCCTTATTGCAGCCATTTTTGTTAATGGCGGCCATTTTATATATGAAAATACTATTCTTAGTAGCTATTCAACTTCTGTTTAGCCTAAAACATATAATTTGACACCAAGACCATTCAAGTCTGACTATTCTGACCGATTCTATGGCAAAAATAGTGTTTTCATGGTCAAAATGGCCGCCATCTTGAAAAATGGCCGCTGTCTTGAAGTTTTTAGTTTCTATTCTGTTTGGCTTAGTAAAAAGCATAATTTGACACCAAGATTATTCAAATCGGACTATTCTGTCAGATGTTATGGCAAAAATAGTATTCCAAATGGCCGCCATCTTGGAAAAAATGGCCGCCATTTAAAATTTGTTGATGGCTAATGGGCTTTTTTTTAAAAGTGGGTCCTGAGGAACATTTATGCCAATTTTGTATCATCATTTGAAAGATTGTTCCACTTATCTGCCCCACTAAAGGTATGATTCCACTGGCTCGCTTGTATATGTGCTCATGGCTCGCTCTTGCTGCGCTTGTTTATAGTGCGCTTGTCATTCGCTCTTTGTCTCCTTTTATAATTAGCGCAGTACAAGCGCAGAGCGATTCTACTGATTCGCTTCTTTTCTTATGAAACCAATGGCAAGATTGTTGGTCTGCTCTCAGTGCGCGTCTTTTTAGGCAGAAAGAGCGTTGTGTTGCTGCGCTCATATCAAACACTTCCTGCGCTCTATTAGACCGCTCTGGTTTCGCTCTATGTTCGCTTGTTATGCGCTCAGGACAATAAAAAAGAGCGGGCCATGAGCGGGCCAAAAGAGCGAGCCAGTGGAAACACAGCCTAATACCATGTCTTATGATTATAATGTTTTAGCTGATATTTATGTAACTATTAGATGAAACAGCAATGAATTTATGGTGTCTATTAAACCTTCATGTGAGTGTAGAAGAGGGTTCCATAAAATTTGACACCAAGATGATTAAAATTGTATTATTCTGTAAGATTTTTATGACGAAAATAGTCTTTTCATGCTTCAAATGGCCGCCGTCTTTAAAAATGGCTGCCATTTTGAAATCTTCAATAGCTATTTTGCTTTTGCATATTAATAACCACAATTTGACATCAAGATCATTTCAATCGGACCATTCTTTCAGATGTTAGGGCGAAATTAGTATTTCCATGTTCCAAATAGCCGCCATCTTGAAAGAAATGGCCGCCAATTAAAAATTGTTGATGGCTAACGGGCTTTTTTTAAAAAGTGGGTCCTAAGGACCATTTCTACCAATTTTGTTGTATGTTACATGATTTGAAAGATTAAACATGAAAAATGCACTTATCTGCCCCACTACTCCTGGATTCACAGCTTTTTCTCTGTGCTCGTTAAAGGACAGATTATGTAAAGAAGTATTTTCTAGTTCTGAAAGGAGTTTTGTAGTTTGTTGGTAGATTCATTTCTGTCATTTGTGTCTGCATTCAATCCTCAGTCACATTTCTATTCCTTTTCGTTCCTTTAAAAAGGTGCTTCTTTACTAGATTGAATCTTTCTGCTCATTCTTTAAGTGAAGAGTTTGCCAGAGGAACTTATTGTATGGTTCTGAGAGGAATTCCATTCATTCATTTATTCATTCATTCATTCATTCATTCATTCATTCATTCATTCATTCATTCATTCATTCATTCATCCATTCATTCTTTCCTATTTCTATATTTATTCGTCAGTCATTTCAAATTCATTCAGTTAGAAATTGATATATTAGAATTGATGCATTCTTTTAAGGAAAGATGGATTGCCTTATTAAACTGCCCAATATGCATAGTACGAGGAATCTCCAAGCAAATATTGTTCCAGGTCTGAAGGTGGAATTGGGAGAAAATGCTAAGCTTAAGCTTCTTTATGGAAAGCCATGTTTAGAATTTAAATTTTTCCACTTTTCCTATTAATGTCCTTATCCCGAAGAAATCCCCGCTGTACAAGACATAGTTTCCCACCGGTACCACAAACTTATATTCAAACAGGAAAACTTTGGAATAGGGAAGATTTAAAGTAGTTATAGGTCAGTAAATTATATCCAATAAAATGAGGGGGTTTAATAAAAGTCAGAAAATTCTGGGGGAGGGATACCCTTGGCCTTCACGGACACTGTGATGGATGCTGGTGGTTTTAGTCGTTACCGATTTTAGTGGCAGCCTTGGATTCTAAACACCGGAAACGATGATGATTGAGGCTTATGAGGGACAATGCTTGGACTTGAGTCGCTCTGTCTTCTGGCCAGTGAGTAACTCTGTGAGTATAAGGGAGGTATGGAGAGAGCAGGAAGGGAGGGAAGAGGTGGAAAGTAATGGGAGTTTTCAGGTATTCAAATCTTTGAAAACTTCCCCCCAAATTCCACCATTTATATAGATATCTAATTTTTTTCGAACATTGCTCCCCAAACAATTTTGTCATCAAATGTTAAAGCTGTGTGTTAAGGCTGCCTTCTCAATTTAAACCTCGGTTTTTAAAAAAAACGGAAAAAAAATTCTACTTCTTGTTCTGTTTTTCTCCAACCCATCCTAAAGTCATTTGACTAAATTTTTGGACGATTTTGTCAGGGTGATTTTGCTACAGGGCGTTATATTTTTTGAGACCTGCTGAAATCCTTTCCAGTCTTGGTTGCAGTTAACACCTGCCGTCGTTCTCTCTCTGCTGATTCAATTTATTAATGTATATACAGCAGCAGATTACTAAGCAGAGGTCCTAATATGAGTAGATTCAGTAAGCTCATTTGTTGTAATAGTTAAGAAGCTTAAGGCATTGCGCCTCAAGACAAAGATTGCTTGAGTAGGACATGACACTATATGATGGATCACAGTGGTCAAGGATTGGCTTCATTGTGAGCACATGGCTTCCATTGCGGGCACATGGCTTCTCTCTTATTTAACTCCCTATATCTTGCCTTAACACTGATAATTCCAGGGCAAGGCATGCACACAAAAATAAAACTTAGAAATATTCTCATTGTCATTTGTAGCAAATTGTTGAATCTCCCCAAGTTCCACTATTTTTAACAAAAAAGAATGTCTCAAAATCCCATCGACCAAAATGTATTCAAAATGTCTTATTCTGTGTCGATGGTAGAGATTATACATTTTCAGTATTTCGGCATGACACGCCTCTGTAACAACGTCAGCCGAAAGTTCCAACTATCCCTTCATCAAATCAGATGCAATATGATTGCTTTGCCCTCCCCTATATCGCCATGGTTACACACTCATATCCCTGCAAGGCTATCCTTTTCCCATTGATCCTTTTTACATGTCAGATTGATGCAGATGGAACCATTACATGAACTCTCGTACAAACTCTCGCGCAATGGGACTTCCATTTTATGGTTCTTCATCTAGGTGCATCATTTTGTATATATCCTTATGCAAAAGCTGTAGCTGTAACAGAGCAGGAAAGGTAGATGATCTTCAGTCATTTATGAAGAAAAATGTCGTCTGCTAGACGGAGGCAATACCTTCGGACATTACCTATTTTATCGCCCTCCAGCATGACTCGGCGTTTTTGTTGGAACTCTCCGGTCGGTATATTGCCACCGGAAGTTATCCTATTATACTTCCGGTGCTCTCAGCTACCAATCCCTTGGTCCCTCTTAAAGAAAGCATGTGACCTCGCAAGTTTAAGGTCTTAGGGAGCTTTCTTAGACGCTCCTACCGTTGCGAACAATATTCTGTAATGGTGACGATCAGATTCAATGGGGAAGAAAACCCACCTCCATTATCGTCGATTGAGAAACTGCAAATGGAGAATGAGGGGGAGGAGGGAAAGAGGTGAGAGAAAAGAAGACATGAAGCAGGAGACATTGATTGGAGAATTTCGAAATAGAAACTATCCATAAATGTAATCAATGCAAATGCTTCTAGCAAAATTCCTGCCCTGATCAGACATTGTTATTATTATCTCTATTATCCTTTCTATAGTCTGAAGGGTTTTACAATTCATAGCGATATGGATTACTGCCCAATAACATAGCGACTGTTGAATTGTTCCAACTTTCTCAAGCGCTTTGACTCTTAAAGCATAATCGTAATTCCTACAACTTGGGATGATTGATGACTTAATTTATATTGCTAGAAACTTTGGGGGTTTTAGTTTGGAGTTGTGAGTTGCGAATCGATGATTAAGAACTTGATATTATATGGCACGTTTGACATAACGTTATCTAATCCTTGTACATAAAATTAAAAACCTTTGACTGATTGTGTGATTTATTATGGAGATTAGTACGTTACAGTGGAGCCCAGTGGTGTCCCTTTATTCCAATAGGGGATTTGCATGTCCGCCATCTTAAATATTGATTTGCATAGAATTATGGGAGTTTTATGTCAGTGTAAAAGGTAGAATATCCATGATTATGTACATGTTTCCAGAACACAAGCTTCCATCATTCCCATCATCCATTTTGGATTTTACATTTATACAAGCTATGATGTAACATGGTGAAGAAAACAATTTTCGATGAAAATGTTGCTAAATTTATACGTGTATGTCAGATTTGAACATCGTCCTGGGTAAGACCTTAAAGTGCCTGGTCCTGGGTAAGACCTTAAAGGGCCTTTCTCTCTCTTTTCTGTCTCTCTCTCCCTTCTCTATCTCTATTTCCTGGGTATGATCATAAACTCCCTCCCTTTCAGCTCCCCCGCCCTTGATATAACACTTCAAAGTGTTGATAAGGGCGTAAAGCCACCAATCTCACTCACTCACTCAGATTTGAACAGACTCTAATATCCCAGCATGCACTGTAACAAACATGCGCAGTGAGACATGTCCAAATATGCCTGAATTTCCCCAATCTGAATGTTGTCAACTTTTGGTTAATAAACCAAACCGCTTTTCTCATCGATGTGAATATTTGTCTGTGGAAATTTCATCCGTGGAAAATCGTTGCTATTTTGTAGCTGAAGATGTAATGGTGCCTTGCCTGGACTAGGCACTCTGGAGTAAAATTCTATTACTGTTATTTATCAATGTTATCCGTTGGCTTTGATGTTCAGCACAAATACGGAGATCAAACATACAGATAGACCCTCCATAGTTCATCTAATTAGCTTACGGTTGGCTCTAATAGCGGGGTTGTATGCACGCAATCAGACTCAATGTTTGAGGATTAAAGCTCCATTCTCAGCTAATTCAACATCCAAAATCTTACCAGTTTTACCAGTCTCATAGGACTGAAGTTATCAATATTCTGCTGCTGTTATGTGCCAATACAAGAATTTGAAATCTAATCTGCCGATAGAAAACGCTGCCGGTGAGCGATAATAAATGAAATCATCATAGAAAAGGATTGCGGCGGGTCCTCCAAATACAAAAGTAGACAGCAAAAACAAACAGACAAAATCCTCCAAAATTTTTCTCCAATGAACTTTAGATGGGTTTGCAAAGAATGGCACAAGAAGGAAATGATAGATGCTGAACATTGACAAAATATTCATATTTAGAAAAGAAAGTATTCCTACTGCCTGACTGCCCCCTGTTTCTCCCCCGACTGCTCCACGTCCGTATAATCGGTTCAGTAGACATCATAGGGCTTCAAGGCTACGTGCTCTAATGTTGTTATATCATATAAGGCTCTCCAATCGGGCGGTTAATGAGCTAAAAGAAGGCAGAAACATCCCGAGATTAGACCTCACCCCAGCGTGAAATAGGCTGCTCGCAATACATGCTATCTCCTCTCTCTTATTTGCATCCATTTCCATGCAAATACCAATTAATGATTAATCTCTCTATTCTCTATGTGCTCCCTCTCTTTTTGTATTTGCTGCGGACTTAATTGAGACTTCGTTTTTGAAACTGAATTTGAGTTCTTATAATTGTTCATAAAACAAAGGCCTGTCTGGCCATAATTGAAGGATTGGAGATAAATGATTCAATTAGGTGGCCGCTTATTTAATTGTCCTATTATTTGAGAATTTCCGTCATTCATTTTCCCTGTGTAAAAATGATGAATTGAAATGTCAATATCCTGGAGTGACAGGGCAGTAAGTAGTGTCATGCTGCATGTGGATATATTTTTTTTTTTTTTTTGGAAATCATTCTGAAGACACTAGGTGGGTACCTGTTCTCCGGTCATCAGGAGTAGGTGTAGACACATTTAAGAAAATGCTTTGAATTAATATTTTGAGTCCGAGGTATAAATAGCGATGCAGAAGGACAGGAGATAGGATGTAGGACCAAGTATTATTTAAATTGGTTCTTCTTTGTCTGTCAGTTTGTCTGTCTGTCCGTCTATGTCTGTTTCTCTTTCTTCCTTTCCTTCTCTGTTTCTCGCTCTCTGTCTCTCTCTCTCTCTCTCTCTCTCTCTTTCTCTTTCTCTCACGCTTCTCTTTCTTTCTCTCACTCTTCTCTCTCTCTGCTCTCTCGCTTTATCCCTCTCTCACCCCCCCCCCCCTCTCACTCTCTCCCTGTCTCCTACTCTCTTCCTCTCACTCCCCCTCTCCCTCCTCTCCTACTCTCTCCCCCTCTCTCTCCCTCTTAATCACTCCCTATCTTTCTCCCTGTCTCCTACTCTCTTCCTCTCACTCCCCCTCTCCCTGTCTCCCGCCTCCTTCACGCACACCTTTTTTGGGGGATGCACAACCTATTTCAAGGTTCAGTAATAACACGATGTACCCCTTGGCTGCTGCTGCCGTTGCTGCTGTATAAACGATATTAAAAGAGGCCACCATTTAACATGATGTAGAATCACACGCATACAATGTTCCACTGGCTGGCTCCCGTCACAAGCACATGTTCACCCTGTGATGGCCTAATAACACAGCACTTACCCAGCCTGTCACTTACTCTTAATATCGCCCAGTGGAGAGCTACTTGCCCTTTAACGGACCTATATTCATCTCCATTGGCCTTCCCATTGCTGGCGCTAATGCCTTGTCAATTAATAACCATTGCCTATTGGTTGCTGGTAAAGGAATGGTGTAGTTGCAGCGGTCAGTTGTAGTGGTCCGGAAATGCCTCCTGGTCACCTCCATGGTAACTTGTCAACCTCCAGGGTGTAAACAACTTTCAGGGTTGGGTTGTAGGGATGGCACCCCCCCCCCCCCTACCCTGATTGTTTGTTGTTGTGAATAAGATGATGTATACAGGGATGAAATATTTTAGTGTATTGGTTTTGTTTTTTTTTCAAATTCCCCCCAAACAATCATTTCTAACCAAATTTCGTCAACATTTTCCAAAAAAAATTCTCAAAGTCTGATTGTTCAAACTTTCAAGATCTGATTGTTTTCGGTCATCTATTGTTCCTGGGGTGGTACTGTAACCATGCACTAATTAAAACTAAAAGACATCTATTGTTTTTTGTACGTTGGAACTGAAACCATGGGCCTGCCCCCCCCCCCCCTGTTTGTGAGCTCCCCCCGAGCATCTATATAATGTTCCTGTGAGCTGTTGACGCTGATCTAATTTGCTCTTGGTACCTAAGGGACGGATGGACCTATGAAGGACTGCATAGGTATGAAAGACCGGTCAGTCGGTGTCGCCGGCAGTGGTCAGTTTCCCCGGTCTTCGCCACCAATAATTGATGGGCCGGTTGAGACGCGCCTCGGGGTGTGCTTGGAGTGGACATGTCTCCCTGTACACACAAAAACCTTGCCTTTGCCCTGTCCACCAGGTCATACAGCAGGAGCAAGCAAGCAAGCAGTTGGGGGTCAGTTTGGCAGACAATGTACAATCGGCAACTCTACACATTTAGTTAATTCCGCTATATTACACCGACAAATGGTCAGCACTAGGTATACCTGCATGTATTTAGTATTGTGATGATTGGAACAATGTCCATGGTCATGTTGAACTGTATTTTGAACCTCATTTCGGTCTTAAATCTGTGGTTATTGGAGAAGATTGCTGAAGGCAAATTGTACATTTTCCGACGACTTGACCGACCCTAGGACTTAATATGAGTGGATTTATCTATGCTAAAAGGCACTTACTCGTCGGGCGACCAGATGAGGGGGAACTGGGCGGGGAGCACCTCTAGGAGCTATGGAGGAATAGGTCGAGCAGTAGGTGCAACCTTCATAATGTGATCAAATAAATATCTCCTCGCCAGTCTCTAATGATATTTGACAGTGTAACTGCCAGCCCACGAGCAGAAAATCCCTTCATGGAAATGAATGAACTGTATTTTAGAGGTCAGTTTATTGGTAATTTGACAGCCATTCCTTCCTAATTGATGGATCTTGCAAGTTATCGCTCCTTCCATTTGAATCGCAGCTGGGAAAATGTATCATACTTGCAGGAAGGTAATGAAATGTTTATAAATATTGCGAGTTGAAGGGTTAGAAGAAGGAGTGAGTGCTTTCATATGTACTACATTGACTTACTGTCACTGGGACTCAATCTTGTTCAATCGTGTTCCATCTTGTTGTGTCTTGTCCTGTGAAAGCAGCCTTACAATGGTAGAAAGGCCTGAAACACCGATGGTTACAAATGTTATCTTCTTTGTGCAGCTTCAGCTTCTTTTCATTGGGCAGAAAATGAATGGTAAAGAGTGTTTGGGCAGAAAAAAGAAGGAACATTCTTGAACGTTCTCGAAAGAAGGTATATTCTTGAATGTTCTCGAAAGAAGGTACATTCTTGAATGTTCTCGATTAATTGGTCCATCGTTTGTTTAATACAAGTAAAATTGAACAAGGCATAGGCTGCAAGCAAGTATTTTACTAGTCAAGTCTAGTATTTGATTTGAAAAAAACCCATCTATTTGCTCCATTTTTTTTTTTTTTTAAAAAAGGTATTATTAAATTGTGTACCAACTGATCTCTTACAATACTATATATTTGAAAAATGCAATTTTACCGAATATTTCCCGCTGAACTTCTCCCATCATTAGTCAAATATAAACACAGAAAGGAACCTTCATTCATCGTTATTATTCATTGTCATTAACTAGTTGTGTACTTTTGATCATGAATCAATATAGGCCTATACAAAGTCTGGAACATCATCCCACATACTATAGCATTAGACTTCGAGTCAAATATAAATATAATAATATAGAAAAACACTTCTATCTAGTGAGCACGTATCTGTTGAATATTATATCCGGACTAAACAAATTTGAATAAAAATTGTACTTGAAGATTAAATCGTTTCCACAGCCCAAAAGAAATCTCCACCCATATTTCTCCATGATGCCATCCGATCCCAAGGGAAATCCACCCTAAAACCTTGGGCCCATCTAGGGTCTTTCCTAAAGTTAAAGTTGATGAAAATCTAGCTCAACCCGAATATATTACACTTAAAAAACTGGGTTGATCTATGGCATTTTGATGTTTGTACCGTCACCTTATTCCCAACTCCATCTACTACTTACACCGTTAGAGGTCGTTTACCTCGGTTGTCCTTCACGACGTGTTGCCTTGGTGACAGGCGTCGCGCGTGCGAGACAGGCAGGTGAGGCCCCGGGCGCCCCGCCTCCCCCGAGGGAGCCGTAGGTTGGTGTTTACTTACGTAGCCCCGCCCCTTAGATACCAAACCTCCCCAGGACACGCCTCTTAGATACTGCGACTTGCGCTGATAACTGTCATCTCTCTCGTTTTATCCGCCCCTCATTCCCGTTGCTAACCAATCAAATCCAACCAAGGGTGACGTCACGTTATCCCTTGTTGTGAAATGTAATGTAAGATGTATATTACTGCTTAAAGCTTGAAGCTTAAATTACTTCTTAAGTTCTCGGCTAACTTTGATCAAAAACTAAACTTTTTGTTCTGGTCTTTTCTTCTGTAGCCATCTGAAAGTCAACAAATTTCAACAAATTGTGGAGGATTTCTGCTCTTTGTGTTCTGAACCAGTCCACATCTATAATTAATTCGGTGTGCCACCGAAATCCTTTGCTGCAATGGTTCTGTCTCTCTATCATCTCACTGGCTCTCCCTCCCTCCCTCTCTGTATCTCCCCCTCTCTCCATCTCTATCTCTCTCACTCCCGCTCTCTCTCGATCTCTATGCCTCTCCATCTCTCTCTATCTCTCCCCTCTCTCTCTATGTATATCTCTAAGTCTCTCTCCTCCTCTCTCCATCTCTCCATCCATCTCTCGCCCCCCCCCCCCCCCACACACACACTCTCTCCCTCTTTCCATAAAGTGCCTTTCTGTCTCTTTTCTCTGTCTCTCTCGCCCTTCTTATCTATCTCTTTTTCCTGGGTATGATCATAAACTGCCTCCCTCTCAGCTCTCCCGCCCTTGATAAAATACTCTTAAATGTGTTGATAAGGGCGTAAAGCAACCAATCTCACTCACTCCCTCTCCCTCTTTCCCTTTCTCTCTCTTCATTGAGTGTGGTGTGAGACTCCACCCTACACCAATGCTACTCAATATCTTACTCCCTCCTTCCCTACACCTCCCCCTTATTATCAGGTTACAAGAAATGAACTGTCGTAGCGTTTCTAACAATATTTCCATGTGGGTGATCCCATGTTGATGTATCATTATTCCCCACCACCCTGGAGTCTGATACCTCCAGGTCCTCCTATACCCCCTAGCCTCACCATTCATCCATCTATCTCCCTACAATCACATAAGCACCAACATGTCCCTTCTTGGCACAGGACGCTCTATACCAATTCCACACCGGAAATAAGGCATCCTAGTACTGGAACCGTGCACTAGGGTCAGCTGGGTGCAAGGACAGTGGTCATTGTCTGGGGTACAAGGTGTCATGTGGTCTCTGTCATATTTATGCTTATAGAATATCAATGTTATAATACATACATACATACATACATACATACATATTTATGTATACATAACATACATAGATACATAAATATATACATACATACATACATGTTATACATACATGTATACATGTTATACATACATACATACATGCATGCATACATACATACATACATACATACATATTTACAGTTACTTACTTCATTGTAATGTTTCTCTTCAAACCGTGTTCTTTTCTAAATACTATATTGGGTCCATTATATTCATAGCTGTACATTGGTTTCCTACTTTGCCTCTTTTCGTTCCAATTTATTCATAGCCATGTGTTTATTTTATGAATGTATTTCTATGTCAAATATACCCTTGTACATTGTATTCAATTTAGTAAATAGTAAAATAATAAATATAAATTACATGTGTGTATACATGTCTATGTGATATAAACAGGTTGAATACAGTAGTATTGAGGCAGGTAAAGTCTCACCACTTTGAAACATAGACTTGTCAGTTTGATTGGAATAAATAAAAACATATGGCTCTTAATTATCATTCTAAATGGCGTATTGTGGCGCGTCTGCTGGAGAGGCATGCCTTTCCCACCATTACCTCACATAATCAATCTTAGACTTTTTGCCTCTCAACGACCACCATTCTGACACCCCGAGATTGGCAAGTTATTGAACATCACTTGAGTGGGAATCTATCAGAGCAATAAGGCTTCTTATTTGTACTCTTTCACCAAGCGAGGAAGAGGAGGAGGAGCTGGGAGAGGAGAAAAATACCCAGACAAATAGGGGATATATAGATAGGGGAGAGAGAAGAGAGAGAAAGGAGAGGAGAGACTGGTACAGAGAAGAGAGTGAGAGCAGGAGAAAGAGAGAGGGGAGCGAGAGAGATACAGCAAAAGATGCATAAGAGCTCTGGAGTTCTAGAGAGGAAACGGGAGAGAGAGAGGAGCGGAAGAGAGATTAAGAGGGGGAGAGGTTGACGAAGAGAGGACACGAGTGAGAGAAAGAGAGAGAGAGGGGGGGGGGGAGGGAAAGGGAGGGAGAGAGGAGACAGCCAGACAAAAAAGGGGAGAATAAAACTTAATATTGGGGTGAGGAGGTGGCGAATTGCCAGAGACAGCCACAGAAGGGACACATAGATAAGTCTAGAGTTTGAGGAAAAGGGGGAAGAGCCCCCCCCCCCCCCCCCCACACACACACACACTACACTTGTCATTGCACTTAAGGTACTCATTTCTTTATGAGGACCCTTTGAGACTCCTTACTCCGTCTTTGAGTTACCTGTTATGTCTGAATTCTTAGGAAAGTCATATGGTTTCGAAAGGACTTTACTGGTTAGGAGAGGTTGTCTGAAGTAGGATTTGGTGCTATATAGAACACTTAGATATTTTCAAGCACCCAATTAGGTGTGATTGCTCTGAGGTGATGCTTAAATATGCATACTAGGTCTTCATCCAATGTAATCAAGGGAAGTGTTCATATGATTGTATGAGCTTTCCATTTGACTTGACATATTGTTGATGAGTCCTTTTTTGTCACCTATTCATCCATCTATTCATCCATCCTTTCATATATCAATCCACCCATCCATCCATCTATTCACCTATCCTTCTTTTCATCTATCCATCCTTTCATATCTATCCATCCATCCATCCTTTCATATATCCAACCACCCATCCATCCATCTATTCATCCATCCTTTCATATATCAATCCATCCATCCATCCACCCACCCACCTATCCTTCTTTTCATCTATCCATCCTTTCATATCTATCCATCCATCCATCCTTTCATATATCCAACCACCCATCTATCCAATCCATCCATCCTTTCATATATCCAACCACCCATCTATCCATCCATCCATCCTTTCATATATCCAACCACCCATCTATCCAATCCATCCATCCTTTCATATATCCAACCACCCATCTATACATCCATCCATCCTTTCATATATCCAACCACCCATCTATCCAATCCATCCATCCTTTCATATATCCAACCACACATCTATGCAATCCATCCACCCTTTCATATATCCAACCACCCATCTATACATCCATCCATCCTTTCATATATCCAACCACCCACCTATCCAATCCATCCATCCTTTCATATATCCAACCACCCATCTATACATCCATCCATCCTTTCATATATCCAACCACCCATCTATCCAATCCATCCATCCTTTCATATATCCAACCACCCATCTATCCATCCATCCATCCTTTCATATATCCAACCACCCATCTATCCAATCCATCCATCCTTTCATATATCCAACCACCCATCTATGCAATCCATCCATCCTTTCATATATCCAACCACACATCTATGCACCCATCCACCCATCTACCCATCCATCCATCCATCCATCCATCCATCCATTTATCAATCCACCCATCCACCCAACCACTCCTCTCTTTAAAACTTAACATTCACCACCTCTTTTCCACAATTTAACTCCAGATGTTGACTTTCCCCCGCCCAGATATCCTTATTCTCCGAGCGTGGTACAAATAGTATGTAGATTGGCCGTATTCAGGCATTGGTGATATTGGGTTGCGCGGGGGTTGATGGGTATTAAGCAAGGCCTTATGGGAAGGAGGTTGAGCGTCGGAGGGCGATGGACAAAGGCACGCGCACGCGCCCTGAGGCCTCACGTCCCTGATTTGAATTCATGACGTAATTCTCAAAGGTGGTTTGGCACTGACGAAATATTCCAGACTGAAATCTTCAGAGAACTACATCGATTCTGGTTACATCTTCGTATTGATGGTTTCCAAGTTCAACGTACGCCAAAGACTGGCGCTGCTTGTTGTTGCCAGTCTAGCTTCTCCTCCTCTCCGCCAGGGCAGCTTCCGGTATGGCCCGCAGCAAATAGTATGTCCAAATGTGATTGGTTAAAAAGTTCTCAACTTGGTTACGAATATAATATATATTATATATATATATATATATATAAGTTGAACTTGTATTTATACAAATATACCTCCCTGTTTTAAATATATAGAATCTCTCACGGGAAAACACTTTTCAGGATGCAATCTGATGCTTGTTCTTGAGGGAATGCCCCAATATATAGGCATATATACAAGATTAGGACGCTGAATTGTATAAAAAAAAAAAAAACATTTCACAGAGGACAAGGAGTGTTCATAATTGATTATACCGATAAAAACTCGTTAAATTAAACTGTATGCTGCTTTTAGTTGGCTACGGAGCCATCCTCCTCTCCGAATTTAAATTTGGAGATATTGGTTGAAGTCGATCAAGTGAGATTGCATCAGCTCTGATTATACACGATTGGGAGGCGGTTCTTGAAGAAGCCATTCCTATTCTAGAAAGGAGTAATTATACTAGAGCAGGGACCAGACAGGCTTTGCATTGGGTGGCATTGAGCGGCAGTTTGCTGGTCCTGCAGCAGCTAGCCCGGGTATTATTGTGGGTAAAAACACGCCTCCTTATTATGGCATTCAATATTCACTTGTAATAGATACTATTAATATCTCTCTCCAAGCCAACACCTTCTCCTCCTCGTGTCGTCTCAGCTGGGGTGATTGTTGGGGAGTAAGGGAGTAGGTGGGAGAGAGATAGACTCATAGAGAGAAGAGTGACACAGACAGATAAAGAAGAGTGGCAGAGAGAGCGAGAGAGAACGAGTGGCAGAGCGAGAGAGAAGAGTGGCAGAGAGAGACAGAGACAGAGAGAGAAGAGTGGCAGAGAGAGACAGAGACAGAGACAGAGAGAGAAGAGTGGCAGAGAGAGACAGAGACAGAGAGAACGAGTGGCAGAGCGAGAGAGAAGAGTGGCAGAGAGAGAGAGAAGAGTGGCAGAGAGAGAGAGAGAAGAGTGGCAGAGCGAGAGAGAGAAGAGTGGCAGAGAGAGCGAGAGAGAACGAGTGGCAGAGAGAGAGAATAGGTGGCAGAGCGAGAGAGAGAAGAGTGGCAGAGAGGAGAGAGGGAATAAGAGCAGAGAGAGAGGGAATAAGCGAGCAGAAAGAAAGAGGGAGAAGAGAGGGGTAAGAGAGAGGAGCATAAAAGGCAAACGAGAGGAAAGAAACACATTAGAGAGAGCAAGAGATAAAAAGAGAGAGAACACGACAGAGAGAGAGAGAGAGAGAGAGAGAGAGAGAGAGAGAGAGGGAGAGAGAGAGGGCGAGAGAGAGAGAGAGAACAGAAAGAGAGAGAGGCGAAAGAAAATCTAATCTCATTGAAACATTTTAAAATCTAATACACCTGATTTACATCCAAATGGCTTGATACACATGTATATAGTCTCTGATGAGGTTAGTATACAAATGAATCCCCCCACCCCCCACTCCCCCACCCCAACCCCCAAACACAAACACATTAAGAAAAATGAGAAACTTTTCGTCAGTTCATATGCTATTTTGAACGGCATCATATTTGCTGTTGGCAATTGAATTTGGAAGCTGACAATACATGCAAGAATAACAAAAGTCCCAGAAATTGTATGCAGGAGAGAACACTGATAGAGAAGGTTAAAATAATATATTGTTGTGAGCACTGAATGTAGCATTGTTGTTAGCGGGGTGGCTGTAATACACATGGGCCAGACCACAGAATATGTACCATCGCCAGCACTGCGCATTCCTCACATTCCTCATCATTTCTATCACCTAATTGTTATTGTACGTTTTTATATCATTTCCCCATAGTTCAATTATATTATTAACCCCCAAACAACCTAGTATGGGTATTAACCCGGTTCCGATATGTTTTGATTAGATTTAGGGTATACTCCTGGTTGGTGTTTATGATAATGGTAGTTTTCTGTAGATGTTCACTATAGACATTGCTGATTATATAATGATTTGTCCTTCCTTACTCAGTCTGTAGTAGAAAGCCCTAATGACCCCCTAACTTTTAGGGGTCAGGTGATTCCCATTAACACGTTTTGCCTTATTAGGCTTAGCCTTGTGGTTAAAGCTTATTGCTGTATGCGGTGAACTACAACGCTCGAGAAATTGGCTTTCTGGACAGGACTATACTCTTGACTCCCTAAGTAAAAGTGATTGTTATAAGATTTGTTGATTGATATAAAATCTGAATATATAACTTGTTAAATACATAATTGGTCTATGAACAACAATAACTACAACCCCCTGGCTACCACACGTAACTCACTAGTGAGATACGCACTCTGTATAGTGCACTCTAGATACTGAGAACAATGCGTATATATAATAATAATACGTATATCAGAGTGTATGACTATAGCGTTGATTAAAAAAAGATTATGCCAAACTATATTTTAGACCTCATTTTGGTTAAATTTTTAATTATTTGAGATTGGTGAAAGCCAATTGTGTACTTTCTGAGGCCCTGGCCCGTATGGGAGGAGGGGGAGGGAGCATGATCGCTGGGAGGTATATATACCCACTGCATGGCTTGAGTGATGGATACACGACAATTCAATCTGCACTATAGAAGAGTGGTCAGGCAGACACTGTGATATCTTATAGGGCATTTATAGTAACGCTTTTATGCAGCATAATTATTTTCATATTTCTGAATGAACTCTTTGCTAAAATATGGTATTTTGGAGTTATCATGAACATATACTATTTGATTGTACCCATTGTAAAAGAGTGCCACCTTTCTGCATAATTCAGTCCAAAACCTCAGATGGTATGTCAGTGATTAGACGTCTACTTCGCTAATCAGTTTCCTGGCCTAGGATTGTAAAAGAATGGCACCTTTCTGCATAATTCAGTCCAAAACCTCAGATGGTATGGTATGTCAGTGATTAGACGTCTACTTTGCTAATCAGTTTCCTGGCCTAGGATTCGGCGTTTTAATGGGAATAGAATCTTGATGGAATCAAGGTCTTGATGCCTATACTAAATATCTTTTTTTTTCTTTTTTTTCCATTATTATTATACTAAATATCTTAATAATTGATAATAATAAACTGAGTTGACTGTTGTTAGTGTCAGGCTTCAGAGCATGTTATTTCACTTAAGTCGACGAGGCGAGTGGCGAGCGTGCGAGATTGGTGGCTTTACGCCCTTATCAACACTTTGAAGTGTTATATCAAGGGCGGGAGAGCTGAGAGGGAGGCAGTTTATGATCATACCCAGGAAATAGAGATAGAGAAAAAGGGAGAGAGAGACAGAGAAAAGAGATAGAAAGGCCCTTTAAGGTCTTACCCAGGACCACGAGGCGAGTGGGGCGGGGGGGGGGGGGGTTGTATTGGGTGCAAAGGAAAGTGCGCTATTGGAAGTAGAGAGGGTGGATATAGTTGGTGCATGTAGGCTGTCATACCCAGAGTGAGGGGTACATAGCCACAACATGCTATACATTGTGGTAGCAAGATTATGCTGGATACTGCTCTATTTGTATGTGAGGGGGGGGTGGGGGTGGGGGTGGGGTGGAGGGGTTGCAGGAGGAGCCAGGGGTATTAGTGGGGCGGTTAGGGAGTCAATAGCGGATTTGCATGTCCGCCATCTTGAATTTTGAGTTGTCAGTTTAAAATCTATGGAAAACATGCCATAGATATTTAACTGTGATTTCATGTCAGTATTCACGTGTTTCACATAAGTCTTAGTTTTCTTTATTTAGTAACTCTGTTGACACTTGGAATTCTCCTCTTTTCAGGTCTAACAGTTTCAAAAGTGGTAAAATTATTGCTATTGTCCTTGTCCTTGTCCACTAAGCCGATTCTCATGCGATTTTGCGCCGCAGAGGACTCTTTTACACTACATTCTGTGAAAATCGCAAGAGAATCGGCTTAGTGGACTAGTCCCTTCAGATATTATTGATGAATGAGAATCAGAGGGAATCGGGTTTGGGATATAAGAAAGCTTTTCTTAAATATCAGAAAAAAAGGGGACAAAACGCCTTAAGGCCTAAATCCATTGTCGCCTAAAAACGGTGAGCGACTTTACACGATTCTAGAAAACATTTAATATCTTTTTAATTGAGCGACATGCATTAAAGTGTGGCGACTTGGGACATTATTATAGGATACAGGATGAGCGACAACATGCAAGTCGCCAGCCAAAATCGGAATCCACTAGCGATTTATGTATGGCTACTTGGTGGTGTCGCCAAACTTTCACAGCTGAAATGAACATATTTCAGTCGCCCAAACAATTCCAACTACTTGGAGATTGAGCGACTTCAAAGCTTTCCTGGCTTGTGATTGGTTGAGACACCCCAAGTCGCTGAGTTTTAGTTCACTGGCCGGAATCCACACACAACATGCAGCATATCAAACCCACTTGGGCGACCTCCCGACGGGCGACTTCAGGTTAATGACCCCCAAGTCGCTCACTGTTTGAGCGACTGGAATGAAAATGTTTAATCTAGTCGCTCATGTTGTGTCGCCCGTACAAGTCGCCAGGGTAATTAGCACTGTCGCTAGAAGAGATCCTCATTTTGGGAATCCACACAGCAGCAAACATGGGCGACAAGACGGGCGACAATGAGCGACTGAAAACTTGGGCGACTTGGGCCGAAAATATGAGCGACTTGGCCCTGAAGTCGCTGTGTGGATTCCCGGCTTTACCGAGAATTCTGCCACCAACATCCATGAACACGTTTCATTTTTTAATGAAATATTAATTAAGAATGTTTCTTTTCTCTTCTACAGGTGAGTTAATGCTGAAACCTTATCAACAGTCTCGCTATCTGGGATGAGTACTAAAACATTTCTCAGAGTTTTAAAACTCATTAAATCACCTTTTCTCAGAATTATAATCAGTTTCATCCATTATAGTCGAAGTACATGTATGCTGTGTTGTATGCACAATATACTGCCCTGGGAGAACACACAAAAAATGAAAAAATTGAAACTAGTCCATAGATTTTGTTATTCTGTTTTTGTATTTCCCTTTGGATCCGGGAACTAACAATCTGGCTATTTAGTATGTACTATTAGCCACATTACAGATTTTGGGAAATTTGACTGGATTCTGAATATAATTAGCATGGAATGTTGAAATCTTTCACAATCTTATTGCTTGAAATTTGAGACATCACATGAACAAGCTGAAATACACACGATATATCACACGAACAAGCTGAAATAAAACATCACACGAACAAGCTGAAATAAAAAAAGTTTATAAAATAGCATTTTCTACTGTATATATATATATACATCATGACTCTTTGACAAATATAAAGTTTCCACAAAGGGTCTTTACAAAGCTGTTTGAATAATACATTGAATCATGCTTCAAAGCTTGTCAAGGCCGGAGATGTAATGGTTAATACATTTGGAGTAGCTCTTTAGACTGTAAGCTAGGTTATGAGAGCACCGTTTGAGCTGTTGTGAGTGACTCGACGTCCTAGCCTTGAATATATCCCCTCAGGCCCTGAAATCTGCTAATGCATTATGGAAGGCCGGATGATCGCATATTAATATATGGATAAATAAGGGCCGGGGAAGCTGCCTGAGGCATATTTGTTTATTACACATCAGAGGTGCAGGCAACCCCGGGATTCTTATTGGGGGTGACTGGTGGGGGGGGGGGGGGAGCTATTATGACAAAACAAATCTTACCAAATTTACGCATATTCTGACTTATTGCACTGTATTTTGCTGAATCGAAGTCAAATCGACTGAAATAAAACAGCCGCCAGTGAGCGATAATAAGTGAAGCCACCGCAGGAAAGGATTTTGTCGGGCCACCAAAATACAAATGTGGACTTTTCCAAATCCCTCTAGAGAAAAACCTCTTCCAGGACAAAAAGCTTTCAACATTTTGGTCAAATGTCTTTAAGTGTTGGAAAAGCACTAAAAAAACATACACAAATTAGAAATTAGAAATGCACTTGTTGGCAAATTTTATCTGAGTGTGTGTGTGTGTGTGTTTTACTTGCCAGCCTCCTGGAGTCAAGGTGATACCCATCATCACCTTTAGTACGCTAGTAACGCGTCGTCATCTGACGTGTTGCCAGGGTAAACTTAACCTTGGATACCGACCACAAGTACTACTTCTACATCCGGGCCACCCATTGTAGGGTCTGGTGTCATCAGTTGGAGATAGAGGGAGCTGGGAACTGTTCCTTGGGGGATGGGGAGGGGATATGGAGGGAAGAAAGGGGATTTGACAATGTGTGTATAAGGGGTGTCGGGGCAGGGGGGATAGAACTAAGAGAGAGAATGAGGAGAGGGGTGTGAAGGGGAAGAGGAGGCGGTGTGGTATATGGAAGAGAATGACTATATAGGAAGAATAGTGGCAAGTGGAATAGAAGGAAGGTTTAGGCTGGCAAGAGGAAGAGAAGAATTGAAATTAAGAAGAAAGGGAGGAGGGGGAGGACAGTGAGAGGGGGGCACAAGAGGGGAAAAGATAGGGGAAGTTGAGCGTTGAGAATGAGGTCGAATAGAAAGAGTTTAGGGAGGAGAAGGAGGAGGAATTGAGGCGGAGGAGGAGAAGTAGAAGAGAGGAGGAAGGGCAGAAGGTGGGGGAGGGGGGAAAGCAGGAGAAGGGGGAAGTTGAGCGTTGAGAAAGCGCAGGAGGTCGAATAGAAACAGTTTGGGAAGGAGAAGGAGAAGGAGGAGGAGGAAGGGCAGGAAAAGAAAGAACAACAGTAGGGGGATGTTGCATCTGGAAGTGTACCGGTATATAAATCCATGGGACTGTGTGAGGAAGGGATAAGGGTTTAGATCTATAGCCGATCTCTCGTATCAGTTTGAACATAAGTCAAGATGTGTGGAAAGACTGTGGCTTTTCAATGGCTTATATCACCCATGTGATATAAAGGAGGTGGTGATAATGCTGCCATGTTATAGTGGTAGCAACCCACTGGAGAAGCCAGGGAGGGAGGGGGAGAAGGGGGCAGCAGGAGACAGATTTGCGGGATGTTTGGTAGGTCAGAGGGAGGGAATGTATCCCCTCGTCTTAAGTCCGGATGGTTGATCACCTCGCCCTGCCGCTCCGGATCTCTTCATCCCCCTTTTCCTCCTGGGTCTGACGCTGGGACCACACACAGAGGTGAAGAAAAACTCCTGTACGGACTGGCGAGCAAATCCGTGAATTTCTTTAGGGGAGGCATAGAGGAGAAATAAAGAGATCGGATGTTTCATTTAGATAAAGGAGACTGTTGTTACGTCTCCATTGAAACTGACCTTATGGGTGAAGTCGCCGGAAAATGTACAATTCACCTTCACCAATCCTCTCAAATAATCCAAATTTCAGACAAAAATAAAGTTAAAAATACAGTTCAACCTAACCAAACCGATTGCTAGCATCAATGCAATGCCAAATATACTCGAATTTACCTAGTATTGACCAAATTGGAGCCTAATTTGGCAGAATTTACTAAATGTTTACAGCGGCCAATTGTACATTTTCTGAAAATCAGGCCCTTACAGCCATGAGACACGATTCTCTGTCATTCACAAACATGTCATCGTGACATATCGATTTGTTGACAGTTTTAAAACCAATATTGGCAAACTTGATACTAAAGATACATTCAAATCTCTCATATCTTTGTCCTACCTTTATTCTAAAGCATATTCCATCCCAGGATTCTGTTGCGTTTCGTGGTTACCATCAAGTCTGAAGCAATCAGCCATCTATATCGGTCAAGTCGCCAAGAAATGTACAATTGGCCTTCACCAATCCTCTCAAATAACCCAAATTTAAGAAGGAAATCAGGTTCAAAATACAGTTCAACATAAACAGACAGATTTATTGAATGAATACAATACAGAATATACTCAGATATACCTAGTATTTATCGTTGTTCGCTTTAATTTAATTAGCAGAATTGGATGTGTAGAACTGTAGATTGTGCATTTTCTGAAAATCAGCCATCTATATGGCAGGAGGCAAAGACACTTTCTGACGTTTTCTCCCTCTGAATTCATCACTGGAATACTTCTTGGTCTTCTTTGTAGAGTAACTCAACCAAACACAGATATTTACTTCTGTAACTCATATGGAGATATTGCTGAGATAAAATCGACCCATTGTGGTACTAACTTAAATATCCTTTTGTAATATCCCTACTGCAGCCCACCTAACAAACTAAGAAGAAATAATTTTATTTGATATAATAATAATAATAATAATACCAACGGAGCATATGTTACTGCTTGTAAACCCAGCATATATAGTGGATACAAGATACTGGTGAGGGAAAGATTATATAGCAAGGGTTATATGAAGGACTAATGATGTATATTATATCAAAAAAGTAATAAAGAATACTTGCATTCAATATGATAATACTTAAATAAATAAAAAGAAAAGGAGCTTATCTTACCTTGAAGTTGGACACCTCCCCCCAGTATGACCACTAAACCCAGTGGATACAAAATATCGGGATGAGCGCGCGCGGGGGGGGGGGGGGGTCTGAGAGATTATATGGCAAGGATTATGTAAAGGATTAATGATGTATATCATCGCCTGTGAGCCGTTTGCTGGGGCTGATACATCAAGGATTTCTTATAGAATAGATGAGGGATTACCGTCCTTTCCCAGCCCATTGCATTAGCGTCTTATCCCCTATAATCGGGGCTTTGGGTGTCACCTTTCCAATTATTCCTTGCAGATTTCACAATGGCCAAATCATCCTATTCATCACTTAAACCTTGCATGCTTTAATTATGCCTAGAGATTGCTGAGAGGAAACTTTTTAAAGGGAGGAGTTTGAAAGGCTATAATCGTGTCATATAAAGTTTTAAAATTTTTAGTTTGATATTGGATGGTGATATTGGATTTGTGGCTGTACATTATTGTGCCATGCCTCAGGAGTGATTGGTTGTTTGATTGTTGTTTTGAGATTGGGAAAGGTTGTCAGTGCTAAACCTATTGGAAACATCAATGTTTTTAAGCGATGGTATATATAACATGTAGTAAGATGTATTACGTATGCTGCGCTTTATTAGAAGGGAGAGAGAGACTCAGAGAGAGCGAGAGAGGGGGAGAGAGAGAAAGAGAGAGGGGGGGGGGAGTGTGAGAAAGGAATAATGATGGAGAGGGAATGAAAGCATATAAATAAACGAATGTCCATCGTTTGACACTAGAAATATTTGAATATAAAAACAAAAAATAATCATAAGTAGATAATAAATAAAGGCATTCACAAATGTCTGAAGTTATCTTAACTTTGTTTGATGTAGTTATATAGTCATTACTTGTGTATGTGATGATTTGGACTTGGTTCTTAGTGCACTAAGAACCAAGTCCAAATCAGCGCAACATGTTGCGCTCGACCAGAAACCCCCAGAGTATAAAGAGAAAGATGATATTATAAGAAGGTTGCTGGAGTAATGCCTATATAATCCCTACATGTTCGTCCCCTTCTGTATAGGCTCAAACTGTACCTTTGTGCTGACCCAATGGTCACCTACTGGTCATACAGGCAAGGTATGCCTTGTGAAGTAGGGATGAGATATTGGGTGTACATGAGTCCCCCCCCCCCCTCGCCTCTCTCTCTCTCTCCCTCCCTCTCTCTTTCTCTCTCTCCCTCTCTCTCTGAGTGTCTCTCTCTCTCCCTCTCTATCTCCCTCTCTCTCTCTCTCTCTCTCTCTTTCTCTCTCTCTGAGTCTCTCTCTCTCTCTCTCTCTCTCTCTCTCTCTCTCTCCACGCATTCTCAGTTAGTACGACAATCATAGTCTTAAAAATGTGCTCATATTATGACCGATGTTGGCGTGTTGGAGGAGGGTGTAGTTGGGGGGGGGGGGAGACTCTCTACACCCCACCACTATACCATTTCACGCACGAATGTATCAATTGTGAAGTTGTTGTCGAACTCAGAAACTAGGGAAAGGGTTATCCTACATATGTAGTGTAATGTATGGATATATATGGGTGAAGTCGCCGGAAAATGTACAACTCAATTTCACCAATCTTCTCAAATAACACAAATTTCAGACGAAAATAAAGTTCAAAAGACAGTTCAACCAAACCGATTGCTAGAATCAATGCAATGCCAAATATACTCGAATTTACCTAGTATTGACTACATTGCAGCCTAATTTGGCAGAATTTACTAAATGCTTACAGCTGCCAATTGTACATTTTCTGAAAGTCTGGCCCATATCCATATGAATCCATATGATTATAGTTAACTAGAAACTAGCAAAGATTCAGAGCTTGGGGGTGTTTAGATGTAAAAGGATTGGAATGTAGCAACGTGTGTGGCAGGTCACATTTAGCTCCCTTAACATGTTTATTTAGACAGGTCTAGAACAGTGGGTATATATTACAGCTTGTGTTTACATCTCACTGTTTTATACTGTTTACATGCAGGGACAGGGCTACTGTTGTTTCACTCCTACCACCCACTTCTATATACCATATTTGTTAGCTTTCATTTAAAGCGTTGATAAATTTACCTTTGGTATTGTACATTTGTGGTGTAAATTTGTGAACAAGTTTCTAAATGACAGGGTGTCAAGTATGGAAGTATTGTATTTTGTATTTAAAGATTTTTATTTAGACAAAAGCATTGTGTACAAGTACATTATATCTCAGAATTTGCTGATTATCTAATATTTCATTCTTTCATAACTTCTCAAAATTTTAGTGACGATATTGTTCACCTAAATAATAATAATAATGACATATAATTGATATAGACAATATAAAAACATAAGCACATACGATAGCTGTATAAAAACAAATACCAGCGCGTTGTTCAATATCATGACAATCAATGAATTTTACTATTTTAAGTATATTAAACATTCCAAATAATGTATTGACACGAGCAGAGATTAATTGATTTGTACTAACATCCAAGTTCTATTATACTCCGATAATAGCCAAATAATGGTTAAATGTGGTTTTCAAAATGGTTATATTTATATTTTGAATATTCCATCTTAACATCTACATTTTATTTCATATTGAACATTTAGCACCCGACTCGGGATAACTACATATTTTGAGAAACGTTCCTGATTTTTCTTAAATGTTTTGAAGTTTTGTCTGACATCTGATAATTGAAAGTTTACCTTATGTCACCGTCAAAGGAAAACATTAAATTCACATTTCTTGGTTTATATATATAAAAAAAAAAGCATTTACATTATTCAAGCCAAATTATAATCTCAGATCATAACAACCATGCAGGTGGGCAGGACAGCTTCTGAAAACATCCATAAAGAATACTACGTTTTTTTCTTGTAATGTAATTTGAATATTATATTGTCCTTTCAAATGAATAAAAGAACATCTCCGCATATCCGCCTTAAAGGACCACAACTGATATTTCTGATAAAAAAAATACATATTTTGTTTTATATTTTATGTTTTGACACTATTCATTTCGATATCACACAAGGGTGCCCGGCTTTCCAGCAGATCGGCTTGATAAGATGACAAAAAGCCGGAGAAAAAATAGAAAAGGCCCGCAGCAGTGAGATAAATTAGCCCTCTTCATTCACTCCGAGACAAGAAGAACCTGTTCTCTTTGTCCCGAAAAGAATGCAAAGTGGCCTTCGAAATTTGTCATTAGGAAATTCAATCTGTCAAAAGCAGCCAGGGTTTTTTGAGAAAAGAAAGGCAGAATTTGCGAAATGTACGGAAATCTAGTCATTATGGCGATGCGATTTTTCCGGCTCTGTTTCGTCACATTTGCGAATTTTCTTTGTAAATCGCTTCGGTTAATGACTCCGGCCATTTTCCTTGAGGAGATAATCACGTGGGGTGCTTTTAGCCAATAGGAATTTGAGCTAATAGGGGATGTGCATTTGGCACTGTGAAAGGGCAAGGGGTTTGGGCGGGTAATGCGCATGTCTTCCAGTGAAGGATTATGGGATGGACTGAAGCCATTTTTTATTTTCTGTAAAATTGAGAAGGTTAGGATTTCGTAGCTTATTTTCAAAATATTGGGAGATAGCTAGACGGAGAGAGGGGGAGCAAGGGATGGAGAAACAGGAATACGTAAGAAGGGAGAGAGAGGGATAGGCACATAGAGACGGGGAGAAAGACTCAGACTGGGTGGGGGGGGGGGGGGAGACAGAGACTTAGAGAAATGGGGCAATATGGATATGGGATATGGATGGAAGACAGGAAGAGGGGAGGATGGGGTAGGGGGGGGCATACAGACTGGGGGGGGGGGGGGGATACAGACAGAGTATTCACCCATCTATACTACAGGTTTCTCTTCCTTGAAAATATAAAATGACAAGAAAAGGGGATTTTAATATCATTATATCTCCAATGCAATCCCTCCTCTTAGAAATCAGTTCCCTTTTACTTATCATCTTTTAAAATTGAATCAAGTTGAATTAAATCCCCCGAGCTGACTTGACAAAACTGTCAAAAATACCTCATTCTGTGTTTCCTATTTATCTGTCTCTCCTTCCCTATGCCTTAGATTAATCGAGGCGTATAGTGCCTCTAATATAGACATCTTTAAACGATAAACATCCCAGACCTACACTGGTCCAAGGACACATAGTGTAATGTATGGATATGTACCCTGGTTAACTCTCCATTGACGAGCCCTATGTTACATTGATGAGCCCTATATCTTGTGTCAATGACTTCTCCTGCCCGTCCTTAATGCATAGTTAAAATCCCCTGCCCTGAACCCTGCCCCGGGCTGCATATTGTAAGAAACATAAACTTTTATAGCTTTTAATTCATTGATGATTCTCTGATATTTGCGTCTTGATTGTGTTGTTTCGTTTGGTCAAGGCTTGTTATCCATATAATATACGGGTAGAGCAATTTCTACGAAAAGAGGTAGAGAAGAGGGGTTTCTTTGTGTCATATGTTCTCGAAATCTGGGGTCTCCCCATCTACTTTGTTGGCCTCTACAGGTCCGTTGACCCTGTCTGGAGGTCATTATATGTGGTTTGTGAAGGTACCTGGGGTGAAAATGTGATTTTGAAGCCTTTTTTAAATTGGGATCTCTAGACTCTATGTATAACTTGGGAAAGCTCCTGTGAGACACTACATCATTTCCCACAACCTTTCAGGGGGACCTAACTACATGCAGAGGAGTGGGAGAGTGCAGAAGAGGGGAGGGAGAGGGGGAGGGTATTGGAGACAGGGAGGTGATGGAGAGGGTTTGGAGGGGGAGAGTTAAGAAAAGGGAGGGTGGGGGAATAGGAGAGGGGGATCGAGGGGGAGGGAAAGAACGGGGAAAGAGGCGAGGGAGAGGATGTAGGGGAAGGGAGAGAGGGGAGGGGGAGCATGAGAACGAGGAGAGGGAGTGTGGGGAGAGAGGGTGACCGTCCGGAGGACGGGTACTTTGCCAGTTTTAGTATAAAATGGTTGGTGTTATCCCTATATGAGAACACTGCCGTACCACCAGGCTCGCCTATCCCTACTCCTGAGCTTGCATGTCTTACTCAAAGCGCCATATCCCACGTATAATGCCTTCATGCTAGTGATCTATATTTGATCAGATCCTTTACCTAAGCGCAAGGAAACCTTTCCCAGGGTACCTACTTAGGCAAGCCTACTGGACACAACAGAATGGTCAGTGCCGGGTCAGTGGGTCAGCTTTCTTGCGCTAAGGAAACATCAGAGGTAATATAAAACAATACGAGGTAAAGATTTGCTAAAGTCAAAAGAAAAGATTTTGCGATATCTAGTGGATCTAAAAAGTATTTCTATATTTTATGTTTGATTTATTTTTATGTTTGAAAAAGAATATTTCTTGACGGGTGGAATAACTAGTAAAGCAGCAAATATACTCAAAAACACAAGGATATATTTAATACAGTCTTGAACTTTAGGACATGTAATCATACGACTTCAAGCACTAGATACCAAAAGAACAAAGGGATCTTTTGGATAAAACACTTAGAAAAATATCAGTTGTGCAATTTATGACTGACTCATTTGTCTGTGGCACATCAGCCAGCAATTTCTTCGTACCATATAGATTAATCTTTATAATCTAAAACATTTGTTGCTGTACATATAGAATCACCTTAAAGTCAGTTCCTAGTAGTAACATGAATATATATATAATGGCAGTTATTTAAGGCAATACAATTAAAATTGAACCTGGTGTATATTTACAAGTCCTTGGAATGCTTTATGCCCTATGAGTAGAGGTCGGTGTCAGTGGTTTATGCAGAGAGGAAGGCTGTAGCTATGGGTTTGTGGGCTCAGGGGAGGGCCCTAATCCCTTAAAAGGTCTACATTGGCCCTCTTGCAAGCCCTGTATTAACAGCAGGATTTAGATCTCTCCCAAATGTTCTAGGGGTCTTTTAAGGGTATGTGGGTTCTGGCTTGTTTTGGGAATATTCATTGCAAAAACATTCATTGCAAAAGGTACCTCAGACAATATATAGGAACATGACTGACTGCTTTTGCGTTTAACATGTTTGACACCATTTATTAAGTTAAATTGTTATAATGAACATATATAATGATTGCATGAACATGATATTAATAAATGAAATATATTTTTGGATTTTTTTTGTAGTGGCCATAAATAAATGGGAACTCATCGCTCTTCTAATACTTAATAATTTGATCAAAATATGAAAATTAATCAAATTATATAAAATTTATATGGAAAATTAATCAAATTATATGAAAAATATGAACCATAATCAAAATTATACTTCTGCATCTTTTTCCCATTTCTCAATTGACTCTCCAAACATATTTTAATCTCATGTGACTGCTAAATCTCATATTACATTTTATAGTCACTTTTTCTAACCACTTACCATGACCTTTCCACACTACTTTACTATTAAATATTTACGCTAGACCTATATGTGTATCACTTCTTGACATTTCCGGACTAAAGTTTATTTGAAAATAGATCCCTTATGATCGTCTATGACCATAAAGTGCCTTTCTGTCTCTTTTCTCTGTATCTCTCTCCCTTCTTTTCTATCTCTTTTTCCTGGGTATGATTATAAACTGCCTCCCTCTCAGCTCTCCCGCCCTTGATATAACCATATTAAATGTGTTGATAAGGGCGTAAAGCAACCAATCTCACTCACACTAGATCCCTTATGCTGATGCACGTGTATTTCAAGGAAATATTAAAATAACATTAAACATTAAGATAGCGAGGCAAGCTAGTCATGGATTTGGACAACTCTCTTTGTGCTCCAAGTGTGTAAAGAAATATACATCTTTAGTTCATATCAATTTAGATACTTAATTGTAATCACCCTACCTCATTATGCTATATACCTTATCTAAACGGCTTGGACTGTATGTAAGCTATTGAATTTAATGTATTTAAGTTAAGGGTGGTCTCCACTGGCTGCGGTAAGCTCTGTGGTAAGCTCTGCGGTAAGCTCTGCGGTAAGCCTTGCGATGGTGCTGTGTTGTTGAGGAGTGACGAGGTTCTCTCTACATGGTTCACTGACCATGTAGGCAAGTACCTCGTCATTCCTCTCCACCTACAGAACCAGCACAAACCATCGCAAGGCTTACCGCAGAGCTTACCGCAGCCAGTGGAGACCACCCTTTACTCTACTTCTACTATCTTGAATGTACTTGTGTAAATTTCTAAATGGCTTGTCGAAATCAACTCAAACTGAGGGGTATGCTTTATAGCATCTTTGATTCCTACTGCATGAAACAATGCTGAACTTCAGGCTGATTGTGCAGTATATTTAGTTTTATCAGGAACTCATGAAACACTCATTTTCAAGAGCAGGGACAACCGTCGAATAAAGATGCCTCAAAATCCATTCTCCGATTAGATAATAATAATACGTTATATTTCAACAACCCCAAAGAAACAATGAGTTAGCCAGTGCAGACCTATACTAAAAATAACACTTTCTGTCCCTATATGTCACTGTGTGTCGTCTCCCTCCCCCGCCCTCTCTCTCTCTCCCTCTCTTTCTCTGTGTGTCTCTCTCTACCCCTCTCTCTACCCCTCTCTCTCCCTCTCTCTCCCTCTCTCTCCCCCTCTTTCTCTCCCTCTCTCTCTACCTCTCCCTCTCTCTCTCTCTCTCTCTCTCTCCCTCTCTCTCACTCTCGCTCCCTCTCTATCTCTGTCTCTCTCTACCTCTCTCTCTCCCTCTCTCTCTCTCTCTCTCTCCCTCTCTCTCACTCACCCTCTCACCCTTTCTCTCTCTCACTTACCCTCTCACCCTCTCGCTCCTATGTTTCTCAAGCAAGCAATCAATCAGAATAGTTATTTCTGCATGATTGTTGGTAAAAAACGACTTCTGACACTTGTTCATCTCTATAGTCTGTGTACCTTAGTATTGGTAGTTTCTCTATCTATTGTCTTTAACCCAAAGGTCTTCCACATAGTCCACCACATTTACTAGAGGGGGAGTTTGGGGAGGGGCTCACCCTCTGTATTGACTGCATGATTACTCATGAGAGTACTGGAAATAGGTTAATTACCCTCCCCATGCAATCGTCAAATACTGGAGATTGAAAGATATCAAGGTTTAAGCCACTCAGAACACTGTGAAGCATCTGTCTTCAGGGCTATGCACGTTAACTATACATTACTAATATTTGAAGAGATTCAGGTAAAACACTGGTTAGTATGTTTCCTCTGAGCACTAGATGGTAGTATACTGCATAGGTGTCTGCAGCTTGTAGGAGTGTGTCGTTTCTACTCCCTCTCTATATGGGTCAGATTTTCAGAAAATGTACAATTGGCAGCTGTACACATCAGGTAAATTCTGCTAAAGTAGGCTGCAATTTGGACAATACTAGGTAAATTTGAGTATATTAGGCATTGCATTGATTCTAGCAATCTGTTTGGTTAGGTTGAACTGTATTTTGAACTTTATTTTCGTCTGAAAATTGGGTTATTTGAGAGGATTGGTGAAGTTGAATTGTACATTTTCTGAAAGTCTGACCCATATACCTCCCTGATTGGAAGACCAGTTATAGGAGCTAGACTTGTGAAACTTCACACAACAATAGCTGGTAGTATACTAGTGGAAGAGCAGCTCATGAAACTAAACCAGTTCATATAGCTAAACAGACTGGTGAAGCTTGATACAACAGCACCCCTGCATCAAATCCACACAGTGCCTTAAATTGTCCTTCCCCCTCCCCCCAGTGCTCCCCCTCCCCACAGCGCTCCCCCCCCCCCCAATACCCCCAGGAGTATACCACAGCCCTACATGCAAGTACACTCTGGAGGGACATGGATCATTTCCCGCCACCCTGGAGTTAGGGCCCTATGGTAGGAATAGGCTGTAGATGGGCTGGAAGGCCCCTGTAGGGCCCTCGCCGGGGCCCCACACCGGTAACTGGGGATATGTATTAGGGCTATTTACTGACCATTGTTACAGATCGTGCCTTTCTCTGTTCACTTCCACCTAGTTGTTTATGGGATTTATTATAGTTTGGGGGCTTGTGTGGTAATTTAACAGTTGGTGTAATTTGATTCTATTGCTGGCTCCCCTCCCTCTCCTCCTTCCGGGACCCTTCTACCACCTCGTCCTGATATTGTCCCCCTTCTGCTGTTCATTCTGCTGCTGCTCCTCCTCCCTCCCTCCTTCTCCTCCAGCTCCTCCGCCTACTCCTCCTGCTCCTCCTCCTCCTCCACCTCCTCCTGCTCCTCCATCTCCTCCACCTCCTCCTGTTCTTCCTCCTCATTCCTGTTCCTCCCCCTTCTCCCCCTCCAGCTCCTCCTCCATGAAGGACTGTCCATGAAGAAATGTCCATGTCCATGAAGAACCGTCCATGTCCATGAAGAATGTCCATGACAGAGACAAGATACACATTTCTCCCTGACACTAATTACTATTGATCACCAACTCTGACTGACCAACTCCTGAAGAAGGGCAAGTCGCCCGAAAGCTCGAGATAACCAAATAAAACAACAATCAAGTTTATTATGCTCTTTCATCAATTACATCAACTATTTAAGCCAGCCTCCCCGATATACAGCAAGCCCCCTACCCTCTACTAATTACTATTGTTTTATTGATATTACTATTGTTCATGTATAAAGTGATTCATATATGTATAACCGATGAGGATGAATGGCTTACCTTGTACCTGCCTATGACTGCCAATGTTCACCATGGAATCCTCTATCTGCTGGTCCCTCACGTCTGACCTGCCTGTCTGTGCAGTCTTTCCTTCACGTCCATCAATGCCCACCATCTTCACCGTCCCCCTTTTTGCCCTTGTCCGCGTTTTTGGTCTCATAAATGCCTCGTGTTCCGTCTCATAAATTTCCACTTTCTTCACCTTTTTTTTTCCAAAAAATAAATCAGATTTCTTTCTTGCTCAGTTTCTGACCCTGACTAAGAAGCATCATCATCTTCCCCCAAGCAGCAGCTGATCCTGTGGGATCCTTCCTCTCTGATATTGATGCTATTGCTTTTATTTTTTTCTGTTCTTAGTAATAGTTTTTGAAGCTGCATTCTTTAGGGTGGTCTCCACTGGCTGCGGTAAGCTCTGCGGTAAGCCTTGCGATGGTTTGTGCTGGTTCGGTAGGTGGGCAGGAATGACGAGATTATGCCGATATGGTTCACTGGCCATGTAGGCATAACCTCGCCACTTATCATCACAGCACCATCGGAAGGCTTACCACAGAGCTTACCGCAGCCAGTGGAGACCACCCTTAAGCTATTCTGCCACAACCTAGCCTGTTACGGCATAGATCCGCAAATTGCCTTTGTTTTCTGTAAGTGATGTGCTTCGCGGATATGCAAAGGCATTTATTAATCTCGTAGACCAATGTAAACTATGTCGGGGGAATTGATTGTGCAAGGTTATTTCACCATTTTAACATGGTAGTTGAGATATAAGTATGGAATATCAACTCGTTGCTGTTCATAAATAGCGTATTTGACACACTTGGACTGTAAATGTACGCATCATCGCTTGTGGCTTCGAGACAAAATGGCTGCTGAGCTGAGTGAAGCCACCTCTGGAGAGGACTTTGGGGGGTCTCCGAAATATGAAATTATAGATTTCAATTATCATATTGCATTATATTAACGACTATTTTCGGGGGGTGGGGGTGGGGGGAACTCAGATGAGGGAAAGCCCACAGGGAGATCTGTAAACCCTAGTTAAAATAAAATCAATTAAAACAAATATTGTCAAAAAAGAGCAGGCTCCACTGCACTCCTGGGTTGGTATAATCAAAGATAAGCATCAAAGATACTCCACTCTTTGGTATAATCCCGCATTGCACATTGAATCCTGGAAGCCATATATATGGGTCAGATTTTCAGAAAATGTACAATTCTCCTTCACCAATCCTCTCAAATAACACACATTTAAGACAACAATGAGCTTCAAAATGCAGTTTAACATAACAGAACTGATACTTTAAATCAATGCGACACCAAATATACTCACATATATATACCTAGTATTAACCATTTTTCAGTCTATAATTTAGGAGAATTGCCTAAATGTGTAGAACTGCCAATTGTACATTTTCTGAAAATCTGACCCATATACACATGTTCTATTCTGTACACTTCTACACCCTATACTCCAACTGTCACCTACGGTTGCTCGGCCCTGCATAAGGTACTGGGCGACTGAAAGAAACGTCCTTTATGGAAATACTCACACAGTCAGGGCACGTGGGCTCTGTTAAAAATAGATAAGAAAACGAACAAGTCCTTGGTCCTGTGCCTCCCTCAGCCTCCTCCTGTGTTCACCCTTACTCAGCTTGGTGATGTACTGAATGCTGTTAACCGGCGATAAGATGTATAAAGCTGGAATTCGCCTTTACCAATGTGACTCAAATAACCCTTTAAGATCCTGAAAATAATGTTAAAATACAGTTCAGGGCCTTTACTAATGTTACTCAAATAACCCTTTAAGATCCTGAAAATTATTTTAAAATACAGTTCAGGGCAACACCAAATACACTCAGATATACCTAACTTTTTCATTCGTGGGTCTAATTTAGAAGAATTTGGCAAATGTATGGAACTGCCGATTGTACATTTTCTGGTGACATGAGCCGTATGTGCTCTCGCTCTCCCCCCCCCCCCCCCCCACACACACACACACACTCTCCCCCTTCTCCCGCCCCACCCAATGGTTGGGGAATTCATTGAATCACACAGTCCACACTCCCATAGACACTCATCGATTCTTTACTGGGAACAATTGCTTTATAAGTTAAAGTGGCTTCACAGCAGAAGCCACAACTGAAGCCAGGTCTGACTCGGCAACTCTCACCCAGCTTACATTGGTGCAGGGTCCGTGGAAAGGTCTGTGCGAATCTGGATTGAGTGTGACTCTGTCTCTAATGCCCTTTGTTAATGGGGGATTAGTGAATGTGTACACTTCTATACATGGGTCAGGTCTCCAGAAAATGGACAATTCTCCTTCACCAATCCTCCCAAATAACCCTAATTTGAGGCAAAAACGAGGATCAAAATGCAGTTTTTGGAAAATATCCCTTTTGCGACTTGTGACTCATTTCCCTGGAACACAAAACATATGGGTCAGATTTCCAGAAAATGTACAATTGGCAGCAGTAGGCCTACACATTTAGTAAATTCTGCTAAATTAGACTGAAAAATAGCCAATACTAGATAAATTCCAATATATTTGGCATTGCATTGATTCTAGCAATCCGTTTGGTTAGGTTCAATCGTGTTTTGAACTTCATTTTCGTCTGAAATTTGGAACATTTTTTCTGAAAATCTGACCCATATGTGAGTTTGCATGAAGGCACTGGGATGACCTGAGCTAAGAATATAACAATAGTTTCTTTATCTTTCCTTATTGGACTTTCCATGCACTAACTGCTCCTCAATAGTTGTTCTCTGCATCCAAGATATTATTCACGCAACCCTTATTATGGCCTGCAAGAGTGCCTCATCTCTAGTAAGAAGTCCAGACGTTTCTTTGAACACTCTTATCAAAGGAATTGAGAGGCCCTGGCGAAGCTTAGTGCTTAGAAGTTTGCCTATTTAAGGGAATTTTAAGGTGATGCATCTCTGATGTAGGCGTATGGACTTCTGCAGTATAGAACATGCATTTTGTACCTACTCTCTTTATTCAGGACAATCTGTTTCTAATTTGCCTCTGAAATATAAGTTTTCTACCAAGGTCTGTTGATATAATGTAAGATTGGGTGAGGAATGGGTATTAAATCATGTTTTGTAATTTGTATAAAATCATGTTTTTAACTCTTCCCTTCGTCTCAATAATCCACCACTGACAAGGTGATATGAGTTGGAAGTTTGTTCTTAATTCTCATTAATTATCGTGTACCTTATCATTTTTGTATTTAATTGTAACTTAAATTAGTAATTATCTCATATTTAATATATGAATGTATTTTGAATTTGTACTGTCCTAAACAGCGATAATGTATAACATCTTCCTTTTCTCTAATTGTTTAAATCAGGCTGTCCTGAAAATATTCATACTTATACGTGTGGAAATGTTGTAGACCTGAATAAAATATTTTCTAAATCTAAATCTTAAAGGGTTAGTGGATGGGGCTGCTGGTGCACTGTTTGGTGCATAATCCCGAGGCGAAGCACAAACTGCAATAATCAAGGATAAGGATGCTAGTTTTGAGTACATGTACTAAAATCAATTTGATTCATAAAAGAGATGAAACAGTGTCAAAATCGTCACTAAAATGCTAAAATTTCCACTAAATTTGGTGAATATTTTCCCAAATTTGGAGAGTTTTTCTAGCAAAACTAGACCCTGGCCTCGTCAGACTTGCTTCCCTAAATAATGTATTGAACGCAACATTCTCAGCTATTACAACCAAAATAATCTGGTCAAATTGACTCATATTAAGGGTGGTCTCCACTGGCTGCGGTAAGCTCTGCAGTAAGCCTTGTGATGGTTTGTGCTGGTTCCGTCGGTGGTGAGGAATGATGAGTTCCTGCCTACATGGTCAGTGAACGATGTAGGCATGACCTCGCCACTCCTCACCAACACAGCACCATTGCAAGGAGGCCTACCGCAGAGCTTACCGCAGAGCTTACCGCAGCCAGTGGAGACCACCCTTTATGATGTCTCGGACTGAATTCTGTAGCAAAAGCAACCGGACAGAATCATCCAAGACTGGTCAAGTGACTTTCAGCTGGGTTGGACATGAACCCCCAAAATGTAAAAAATCTTCAGTTTTTGACTGATGTAAACTGAAACTGCAGCTTTAAGTTTCACCAGACACTACAAGAGACAGACACATCACCTTAAATTATCTAAATATCAGTGAACGGGTGAAATGGCAACGTTAAAGACTATTGCACGAAACATGCAATGCAGTGATTTGTTGCTGCTCTCTGCATCTCCGATTACACACTTAGAGGGAGTTGAGAAAGCACTCACAGACCGATTGTATACCATTGGGTCCATTGTTACTGTCCCTGTTTACTTGCTACTGTTCAGACTTCTTGAGAGGAGCGTACATAAGGTATTATAGGCTTTTAGAGCTAAACGTATAAATTAGGTTTGTCTTGTGGCTTTCGTTTAGGTCCCATCGCATCTAGAACTAGTATTTGGGATGTTAGGATTTTCTATCGTAACCGGAATGGACAGGATTTTCCCAGTTTTTTGGTGCGTTTTTTTTTCATCCTAGATCTTTAAGAGCATGTAACTTTGTTAGTTGCGTGTCTCAGTGAAATATCCTGTTAAAAAATGATATATGCAAAAATATCTCCAGAGTTTGGCTGAATATCTTCAATGCTAGGTGCATCTGAGTATATTTGGCATTTTGTAGGTTCAAAACATCTGTTGGAACATTTTGAACTTCATTTCTGTCTAGAATTTGGGTTATTTGAGAGAAATGGAGAAGGGAAATTGTACATTTCTGACGCCCTGACTTGTAGTCTACAGTTTGATGTACTGGAACACCCTGGAGGGCGTTCCTCCAGTAGCCTACACACCAGTCTCTCTACCATACTACACCTGGAGGCACCCAGCTTACATTAAACTCCCTGCCCTTCTAATGTGTAACCCCTGCAGGCTACCTGTAACACCCCTCGCCCCAACCCTCCCCAACCCTCCACACCCCTCACCCAACCTCCTTGACTACCTTAACATGGATCACCGGTTATTCACAGATTCACCCTCCAGCCTCCTTGTAGGAGTGCTGGGTCTCTGGAAATATTCCGCCTATTTGTAAATAAAAGAGATGTGACTAAATTTGTATGTCAGGTGCTGTGTGACCCTGACCTCAAGAATATGACCTTAGGCTAGAGGCTCGAGAACAATAATCATATATTAGCTTTAGATTTTAATATTGTTATTATTTAACTTTATTTCCACAAGAACAGGTACCCGATACTTTTATCTAGAAGAAGGTAGAAAAAGGTGAATATAACCTTAAGTTAGAGAACAGCAATACTATTATTTTCAAATAATAGTCCAGGAGGCATTATTTGGAAGTATGTCATGTAATACCATATCCCAGGGATTTTGAGGGCTGGATGGTTGTTATGAAAACGCTAAGATTTAATATATATATTTATAGGACTTTTATTCTGAACACATTAAATACATACAAAATTGTCAGAAACGGTTATTTCACTCCGCACACATAGCAGGTCTTCCGGACACACCCAACTTACATCATGATTTTCTGCAAATAATATTAAAATTGCAATCATTTAAAAAGCGAAGCAATAACATTGAAAAAGATAACGATTATGATGGTGATGAATCCTGCTTACAAAGTGGTTTGATTTGCCATTAGTAATTTAGAAGCAAACCAATTGCATTATTGATAGTTTATGATTGCGAAATCGCCAAAAATCCCCATCAAGCAAATCGTTTTCTTTGCTCAGATTGGAAAACTTGCGTGATGACATTCCTTCCCTCTTCTTGTTTTAACGAGGAACAGAAGAAACTGTCTCCAAGTGCCTCAACACTATAAACGCCATGATACATGGAATAACAGCACTTTCTTATTTCATAAAACACCCATCCACTTTTATCCTAACCACCTTCAGTGAATAAATTACTAGAAATAAAATGGGGGAAAGCTTCATCTTTTTCCTGCTTCTGTGCCTGTGCCTGTTTCTTATGTTCTTCTTGTTACTGATCCTGCTGCTCCTCCTGCTGCTCCTCCTCCTGCTGCTCCTCCTCCTCCTGCTCTCCCCCACCTTCTCCTCCTCCTCCTCCTCCTCCTCCTCCTTCTCCTCCTCTCTGTTCCTCTTCCGTCCCTCCCCCTCCTCCTCCATCCTTCTCCTCAACGCCAACTTCTCCTTCTGCCTCTCCTCCTGCTGATGCACCTGCTCCTCCTCTCCCCTCTTCCTCCTACTCTCCCCCACCTTCTCTTCCTCCTACTCTTCCTGCTCCTCCTCCTGCTCCTCTTCGCCCCCGCTCCTCCTCCATCCTTCTCCTCCTCAATCCTCCTCAATCCTCCTCCTCCTCAACCTCCTCCTCGACCCCTCCTCCTCTTTCTGTCCACTCCCCCTCCTCCTGCTCCCCCTCCTCCTGCTCTTCCTTCTGCTCTTCATCCTCCTGTTCCATCTTCTCCTGTTGTTCCATCCCCTGTTCCTGTTCCCTCTACTTCCTGCTCCCGCTCCAAATCTTGAAATCCATCGATTCCAAGTGGAATTAAGGACAAGTAACGATTCTTCTGTAAAAACTGTCGCAAGGCCTTGAGGCGCTTTGAGGCTGTTTGCGCCCCGGTAAAGAGAGGGTTGGAAACAAGGCCCGCCAGACAGGGGAAGAGGTTTGTACATCTTCGCGGTGTGTCCTCGGGCGCTATTGACTGGGCCTAAGAAGGAAGGGGCGCTATTGGCAGATCCTTGCTTTCACATATCAACACATGCTTTACTACCCTGCAGCTTAGGCTTTCCTTTCATTTAGCTGTTTTCACTTGTGTTTTTTTCTGTGTTTGTTACTCTCTGTGGCTATTCTTTTTTTGTCTTCTCTTTCTCATTGTTCTGTCTCTCCCTCAGTCCTCTCCCTCTCTGTCATCTCTCTCATTGTTGTTCTTTCTCTGTCTGTCTGTCCCTTAACTTCTCTCCCTCTCTTTCTGTGTGTCTGTCTGTCTCTCCCTCTCTCTTTGTCTCTCTCCCTCCTCTCTCTCTCTCTGTCTGTCTTTCTCTCAACGTTTCTCACTCACTCACTCACGCATTCTCCCTCTCTCTCCCTTCATCATATGATCTCTCTGTCCGTGTTATATCTCCTCTCTCTATATCATATATGCTAAGACTTGTTATACATGTACGTGTGTATGGGAATAATCTTAACCATGTTTCACTTTTACATTTACAGGTGAGGTTCACATTTGTATTACAAATAGCTATAGCGAATGTACACTACACGGGTAAGGTGACCATTTTATACACAGTTATTTCATCCGTACCATACATTTATGGTGTTGGAACAACAAACTTTATAATTCAATGAAGCAAAAACCAACCGCCCCTCCCCAACCCCACTATCTTCTGCTTCCTTTATTTGTATCTTTCTCCTTTTCTCTGCCCCTTTCCCTCTTCTATCTCCCTCTCATTTTTCTCTCTCCCTTTTCTCCCTCTCTCTTTTCTCTCCCTCTTCTCCCCGTCTCACTTTCCTCTCTCTCTCTTTTCTCTCTCCTCTCTCCCTATCTTTCTGACTCATCCCTTTCTCCCTCTCTCTCCCTCTCTCTTGCCCTCTCCCTGTGTATCCCTATCCCCTCCCCTCTCTCTGTCTCCCTTCAGTCTTATTACCCCCTTACCCCATATCTCCATCCCACCCCCTTCCCCCGCCCACCCCCCCCAGCAACAAGCACCCCACACCACTAGATCAATTCTAAAGCGGGGTAACTTGGCGTTTATCGTGACAATGAGAGGTGTCACTCCCCCTCTGGGGTATTCGCTCACCCCTACCCCAGTGGGACAAGCGTAGGGGGGGGGGGAATTTGGAATATAAATGACCACTCTTCAGCCCTCTTATCAATCCATATCCACCCCAGCACGGGAAAGACTCAATATTCATATCTCCCCTGAGGCTCTGGCTTTGTCAGAGACCCTCTCTGAACGTCAACCATTCATATTAATACTTACAACACAAAAGCTGCCTTCCTTTCTACTCCTAACGTAAATCTCTCTGCCTGTGGATTATACCTTTAATTATTGACTTCATGCATAATTAATAAAGATAATATTGAAGCAAATTCGAAACGATGCTTTGGGTATAAGTCATCGGTTATACTTGCTGTGAAGGAAGAAGGAAGGGTAGAATGGAGGAGACAATCCTTCCTGCACCACATTGGGTTATGGATTTCTGCTTAATGTTTTGGCTTTAATTCTGTTGCCTATCGAGGGAGCTATGGTGGTATTATTGGATAGGGGATTTCCAGGTTTCCCTTCCCAAAGGCAAAAGGGTGCCAAAGGACCTATTATGGGCGGCAGTGACTGGGACTAAAGCGTGGCTGGCCCACTAAACCGTACTGTATTCATGGAAGGGTTTGTTTCTTAGAGCCTCATATGAATGCAACATCATCTCTACCTTGATCCTGTATTTCTGTACAGATGAAAGTGATACTATTTATTGCTTCCTAGACAGGTCTTTGGTATTCACTGTCAAAACAAATGGGTTTTTAAAGGAAGGTTTGCGCTTTTTCTCGTGCCTTGGCAGACTAAAGATCTGTTTGGGGAGTGTAGGAGGGAATTCTTTCTAGATGGGGTTGTTTTTCGGAGCTTTATTTACTCTAGGAGTGAACGTTCCAGAGAGGGTCTGTGATTGACCTTTAGAGAATAATTTCTCTAAAGGAACTTGCAACTTTTTGTTCCAGTCAAAGTTCCCATCTCTTTTCTTGATTATCTTCTCCTTTCTCTCCTGCTTTTCACTATCTTTTCTCTCTGCCCTTCCCTCTCTCCTTCTTTCTCTCCTTTCTTTGTCGCCCCTCTTCTTTCATTTCCTCTCTTCTATTCTCCCTCTCTTCTCTCTCCCTCTCCCCTCTCACTCTATTCTCTAAACCTCTCTCTTCTCGTCATCCCTTTCTCTCACTCCCTATACCTTCTCCCTGTCCCATTCCCCTCTGCCTCTCTCCCATTCTCCATCTCTTCTCTCCCTCTTTTCTCTCACTATCTTACTCCCCTTTTCTCTCCCTCCTCTGTATTCTCTCCTCTTTCCCATTTCCCTCTTCCTCTCTCCCATTCTCCATCTCTTCTCTCCCTCTTTTCTCTCACTATCTTACTCCCCTTTTCTCTCCCTCCTCTGTATTCTCTCCTCTCTCCCATTTCCCTCTTCCTCTCTCCCATTCTCCCTCTCTTCTCTCACTCTCCCCCCCCCACTCTTTGCTCTCACTCTCTCTTCCCCCTGTCCCTTCCTCTATCTTCTCTCATTCTCTTCTTCCTCTCTCCCATTCTCCCTCTCTTCTCTCACTCTCACAGTTCTCTATCTCTCTCTCTCTTCCCTCTGCCCCTTCCTCTATCTTCTCTCCTTCTCCTCTTCCTCTCTTCCATTCTTCCATCTCACTTCTCCCTACCCCTACCCCAATAGTAATAAGTACACTACCCCAGGAGTATATCTCTAATGAGGGTCCCTATTGAAGCATTGCCATTAAAATGTCAATGTTAATTATGAATCACTGATGCCAGGTACCTATTTTGAAAAGTGTAATTTTCTAAAAGGTATCCATCAGAAAGGCCTGACAGGTTCCCATGCCGTTTCATTACTTGTGATTCCCACGTCGCTCTTTTCTTAGTGGCGGCTTTTCTTGTACAATAGGTCAATTGTCTTAGCCGCTATTGTTGCATTGTTCAGATAGGTATAGTAGGGAAGTGGATTCCTGTCAGAACCATCAACACATGTATGCAATAGGGGATTTGCATAGCCGCCATTTTGAAGCTAGATTTGCATGGAATTATGGGACTAATGGTACAGTATATAAGATACAGAAAACATATTCAGCATGGAATATTTCTTAAAGCTCTTATGTCAATATCTATGTGTTATACATGTTTCCGTAACACAAGATATGTCTGGTAAAACATACAACAGTACATGGTAGTATACTACCCCAGGAGGCAGTGGACCCGCTATAAGAGCTGAACTGTACGACCTGGTACCACTAATACACAATACAAATCCCCTATTGTCGCCCGGATGATGTAGGCGCATGATGGGGCTAGTATACCAAGGCAAACAGTTACAAACAAACTCCTTTTTCTTGGTGGCGGGAGGGAGGAGCAGGGAGGAGGGAGGAGAGCAGCCCATATGTTCTCTCGTTATGAGCTCCTGTCGTGTATACAAGCCCATCTTTTTTACTTTACAAGCAAACATATTTGCCACAAACCCTTTGCGCCGTCTACAAAAACGAGACAGCCATTAAATTGTCTTGGAAATGCGCTTCTGCTTCCTTCAAGAACACACACACGGACTAAATTAGAAATGAGCGAAATGGCAAATGTATATTTACGGGATTAACTTGCTGGTAAGAAGTAATATGCTAGGTTACCATGGCAACTGATTGTGGTACTAGAGAAGAAAAGAAGGGTTTATTTTAAGAGTGTTTAGTAGCGAGTTTGTTTGTATAGGTTGTTTGTATGCGAATGCTGCTCTCCAGTGTGGGCTTAAATTGGATTTGTTGTTGGTGGAAATTATATTGTAGTCTGGGTTTACACTTAACGTTGGCTATCCCCTTACATTGAAGAAAATTAATTTTAAAGCAATTGGTCATGAATATTAATGTTTGTAAAGAAAAAAGAAAAATCCAGTTTCGAGGCCAGTAAGAGTACCATATCAATAGTTAGAAACTGGATGTGCCCTAGAATTACATGAGAGGAGCTTTTGTCTCTAGAAACACTACTGACGATTTATATGGATTTTTAATTATTTCATTTTCATTTTAATTGTTTCCCCTGAAAGCTCCTTTGAGAAACCCATTCCCAGAAACCATCTTTTGTTCAGGTTCAGGTTCAGACCGCACCTTTGGCCGTGGGAGAAGATGCACTGTCCAAGAGAGTATGGGACAGACACCCAAATTAAAAGCCGACCCAGCTGCGACCCACCCAATCCTCCACCCATAGACACTGATGATGGCCAATGTCACCCAGGCATATATATGTGGGTGGATGTGGATGTACAATTCACCTGCACCAATTCTCTCAAATATTACAAATTTAAGCCAAAAGTCATGTTAAAAATACAGTTCAACATATCGAACAGTAGTTTGGCATGGGTGGGTGGAGGGTGGGAGGGGGGGGGGGGTGAACAGGTTCTCCTCTGTCCTCATACCCTATACACCGTATCTACTACGGGGAGGAGGGGGTTGGAATTTGTAATTTTATTTAGCTCATTTATACAGCCATAATTGTGCAGTATTTTGCTGTAGAAAGATTGATCTTTGGGGCATAATATTGGAAGAAGGTCATATATGATGATGACAGTTGGCATAACTTGACGAAGGACATGGTATATTGTCCAGGTGTATAGGATGGGGGGGGGGGGGGGTCTACCATTGCGACCCTCCTCAGCCTGCTGGAGGGAGGGAGGGTGTTGTGCTGTTGTAAGGGCAGCTGATGGCTAGTTGGCAGGGAGCCAGCAGGGGTGTGTCTGGCGGATATGACAGTGAGTGACAGGGGAGGTGGCATCCATATTGGATGTATCGGTGAGTGGGGTGGGGGGTCTGGTTACATACCCTGCCAGCCCTTCACTTACCTGGACCACCTGATACCCCCTGCCATCTCAGTCAGTACATGGTGTTTACAGGTTAGTGATGGTCGAAATTGTCTTAAAATAGACTAAATGGATTATTGACCTCCGTTTCTGACACCATACCCTCCCCCACATCCACCACCCCTCCACTACCACCACCTCCACCACCCACAACATCACCACCACAAGAAATCACAAGATTAAACACAGACATCTTGTTGACACCCAAATGAAAAGCCGAGCCAGCTGCGACCCACCCAATCCTCCACCTCTTTAAGTTGCAATTAATTGCATGTATGATGAGAAATATAAAAAAAATAATCTAATATACTCACATATATACCCAGGATTTTCCACTTTTCACCCTAATTTAGTAGACAGTCCAGATCCAAATCCTCAGACCAGATAAAAATGGTATGTCAGTAATTAGACGCCTACTTCGCTAATCGGTTTCCTGGCCTAGGACTAGGCTTACTAATGAGAATATAATGACATTTTGTAGTTTTAATGCAATTATAATGGCACTTCGCAGTTGGAGGCGAGAGGGTTTCCCTCCGTTTGAAGGGACTCTCAACTTTGGGCCTGGACATTGAAAATGCAGAGCGGCCGATTGTACAATATGAGACGATGTCACCTATATGATGGTTTGTCCTCCCATATCTAACCAATACATATACACCCTGTTTACACAGAAACAATTAGTGCACTAATTGCATTTCAACACCATGAGGTCAATACAGAACTGGCCCTGAGACTGGAGCTATGGGATTCCCTCCATGAACTTTGCCCCGAGGGGTTTGGCCTGTGTGAGAAATTGAGTTATCTACTGATGCAGGTTGTATACTGGGTGATATATACCTGTACGTGGGGTGGAGGGGCGAGGTATTGCCTGTACTACTAACTAGTTACATCTGTATGCAATGCCTATGGAAAGCCATTTAAGTAACAATTTAAACAGTAGTTAGTATCAGTGTTTGTGATAGAAACAAGTCTTACCGCGATAAACAAGGTTTATCGGTTGATAAACAAGGTTTATCGGTTGATAAACAAGGTTTATCGGTTGATAAACAAGGTTTATCGGTTGATAAACAAGGTTTATCGGTTGATAAACAAGGTTTATCGGTTGATAAACAAGGTTTATCGGTTGATAAACAAGGTTTATCGGTTGATAAACAGGCTTTATCGGTTGATAAACAGGCTTTATCGGTTGATAAACAGGCTTTATCGGTTGATAAACAGGCTTTATCGGTTGATAAACAGGCTTTATCGGTTGATAAACAGGCTTTATCGGTTGATAAACAGGCTTTATCGGTTCATAAACAGGCTTTATCGGTTGATAAACAGGCACGCTTTTTGTCGAATTTGTGCCTAAAGGGCTTGCCATGAAGATATTATTTATTCCAAAATTCTAAAATCTGAAATTAATTCAGGATATCAAAACGATTTTTTTGTAAAGGTGGGTAACCAATTCCTTTTAAAAATTGATTACTATTATACAAAGTACTGGTGGGGACATATAAATGACCTCAAAGCAGATTAACAAAGGGCATATGATAGATATAGCATATGGTACTCTGTGCAGTAATAGGAATCTTATGGAACCTTCCAAATAACTTCGTACCATTCTCTCTATTTCTCCATCTGAGATCATGACTTCACAGATGTGAATGCAAGTGGGTCAGATTTTCAGAAAATGTACAATTGGCAGCTCTACACATTTAGGCAATTCTCCGAAATTAGGCTGAAAAATGAAGAATACCGGGTATATCTGAGTATATTTGGTATCGCATTGATTTAAAGTATCACTTCTGTTATGTTAAACTGCATTGTGAAGCTGATTTTAGTGTTAAATGTGGGTTATTTGAGAGGATTGGTGAAGGCGAATTGTACATTTTCTCAAAATCTGACCCATAAGTATAAGAAATGACGATATTTCGAGTTGTAAGTCTGAGAAATGGAGAAAGGCTTGATCGAGTGTGGGAAGGTATCTATTGGGACAGTATTGCGGCCCCCGTGGAGACGGTAGAGCAGAGGGTAATAGCCTTGTTACATTGCGGGACCACCCATACCACTACTCATGCTATATATACAATATACGTAGTGAAAGTATCCCTTAAACCACCCTGTATATACCAGATTCCTGTACATAGAGAGAAGAAAGAGAGAGGGACATACAGGGGGAGAAGCGAGAGAGATGAAGAGACGGGAGAGAGAGAGGGAGGGAGAAGAGAGATATGGAGAGACAGGAGTAGAGGGAGAAGAGGGAGAGGTAAGGAGAGACGGGTAGGGAGAAGACAGGGGAGAGAGAGGGAGAGACAGGGGTAGGGAGAAGACAGGGGTAGGGGGAGAAGACAGGGGAGAGGGAGGGAGAGACAGGGGTAGGGGGAGGAGAGAGAGACAGGGTATAGGGGAGAAGACAGGGGAAGAAGGAGAGAGAGAGACAGAGTTAGGGGGAGAAGACAGGGAGAGGCAGGGGAAGAAGGAGAAAGAGACAGAGGGGGAGAGAAGAGAGAGAGAGACAGGGGGAGAAGAGAGGGAGACAGGGACAGAGGTAGAAGAGAGGAAGAGACAGTGGAGTGAGGAGAGGAAGAGAGGGGTGATGGGAGAGAGAAAGAGAGGGAGAGAGAGAGAGAGGTGGTTAAGTCCCCCCCTCCACACTCTCTCAGTTTGCTTCTGAGTATCCATTGTATAAACCGTTCCCTCATACAAGCCACTATTGCTACTACAAATATCAAACCTTCGCCCTGTGAATGCATACTGAGGCCAAAACTTCCCATCACTGGAAGCGCAAACAATGGCCATATATGTATTACCCATTCCATACAGAATCCTTTTAAAACTTTTTATTGTTCAAGAGTGGGATGGGATGTTGCGAGCATACAGCTAGTCTAGTCTGTAGGTAGTACCAGGATTGTATCTTGTTGAATTGTTGGACCAACTCTTTGTGAAGTTGGTCATTTAAAGTTTCCTTTCTCCTATTTTCCCCTTTTGTTATATAGAAGGATATAACACAGAGTATTAGATAAATAGATATATATGAGTAAATAAATAAATAAAACAAATCAGTCATCGATCTGAAGCTATACCAATTTCTCATGATATTTAAGTCAATTTAACTCTAATTCTAAATATCAAATATATGAATAGGAAAAAAATCTAAACTAATAGTAATAAACCTGTCAATAAATGAATAAATCCGAAGAAAGCACACCAATTTCCCATAGAAATAAGCTTTTTTCAGAACTGTCACACGACAAATGTTTCCTCTCTAAACACTAAACCCTCTTTTAATCAAAGAAATCCGGAAAAATCAAGCATATTGCCAAAGGTTATAATTTGTTTACAATAATACATTTTTTTAAAAAAAACTGCCATGATTCTAAATACCAAGAACACGGCCTACATATGAGGGCATGACCTGTAGTCCCCCAATATCGCCCACCTCTATGTCTATACAAGAATGACATCAGCAATGTTTATATCGCTACCACGATCTCTGTTTTAGTACATTCACTCTGAGGCCTTTGGTAGTGTCTTTGTTTTAACACTGACGTATCCCTGCTTCTAAATATTCCTTGGGTCAATTCATTTTTGCACTGTGTTGAAAACTTCAGGAATTACAGAGGAAAATGTGGATATAATTCGCAGGATTTCATTAGAATTGTGTATCAATGTAACTGTTTCCGTTTTTTTTCGTTTGGAGATATTAATTTATGATTCTTTTTCTTTTACCTCCGAAACAGTGCCAACTTGTTATGTTTTGGAATATATGCCAATTTGAACAAATAAATTTATGTCAGTACTTTAAAGGAATGTGGCTTTTTATTTTCATTCTCATTTCATAAATCATGTATACATAGACTGAGTGTCTAATCTATCTCAGTGTATGTAGACTAGCACCAAGTCCCTCAGCTTTATCTTAATGTGTGTATGCATAGTCCCTTAACCCATCGCAACATGCATAAACTGAGACGGGATCATGTACCCCAAGTAAGAATAAAATCAAAAAAAAAAAAAAAAAAAAAAAAAAAAAAAAAACTGGCGGCAAGTCTGGGCCTAGGGTTTGATTCCTTCAGTGGAGGCAACAGAGACTCTGATATGACTGATTTCGTTTTTTAATTTGCATTTAAACAATAAAAATCGCACAAAATCCAATAGGACACCAATGCAGTTCCTCTATAGGGGATTTGTATAGCCGCCATTTTGAATCTTTATTCGCATGGAATTATGGGACTAATGGTACAGTCTAAAATCTATAGAAATCATGCCATGTTCTGCATGGAATATTTATCAATGCTCCATTGACAATATTCATGTGTTATACATGTTTCCATCACACAAGGCCTCATCTTTCCCATCATGCATTTGGTTTTCATAAATCATTTATATACAAGCTATGATATTGGTGAAAACATTTTTGCAATTCTCGATAAAAATGTTGCCAAATATTTGTATGTCAAATTTCAACAGAATCCATCCCAGGATGCACTGTAACAGACATGAGCAGTGGCACATGCAACTCCCCTATTGAGCGGTTTATGCCCATAATGTATAGGACAGGGGGGTAGTTCATTAATGGAGATCCACAGCCCTGTATCTGGGCCGGGGCGAGGACACGTACACGCCCAATAGCCCCTAATTCTCCCTGCTCCCTATAAAGTACCTCCCTCTCCGGCGGTTTAACGTGGAATAATACTTGTAGCTCTCATGTAACGAGTCTTTTATTTAATCTAATATACGGCTAATTCTAAGCCAGGCTGCTGAAGATAAGGCTTGTTAAAATTGTATTGGCCATTAAACTAGTCTTCCGCCGCATCGAAACAGTCTTTATATTATCTTACTCGCACTCGCGTCTTAAGAGTCCAGTCCACTAAGTCGATTCTCATGCGATTGTGCGCCGCAGAAGACTCTTTTGCACTAAATTCTGTGAGAATCGCGTCAAAATCGGCTTAGTGAACTAGGCCCTTTCGTTAACCCAAAAGGTATACTAGTAAAACGTGTAGTCATGTCCCTGAAAACTCTAGTCATCAAAACCGAAGATAATCCTGTATTATGATCTAACATTTGAACCAATAATATTCAGGATATTCAGTCAAGTTGACTCTCACACATAGATAAAACCAGGTGGCCTTAATTGTGGTATTTCAGAATAAGAAAAGGAAAATATACAGGATCTAAGCTTCCTGTATTAATGTTCCGACAGAGAAGGAAGAGATATATGTGTGTGAGAGATGGGGGAGAGAAGAGAAAAGAGTGGGAGGGAAAGAGGCAATGGGGAAGCAGGCAGGGCCAGAAGGGGAAAGAATGGAAGAAAGGAGGAAGAGAAAAGAGAACGGGAAAAGCAGGAGAGAAAAGCGAGGATAATCAGAAAGGAACATGATAGGTACCCTTGACTGGAACAAACTATTGAAAGGTTCTTAAGAGAAATATGACGTGTCACAGAAAAACATAAGTCGAAAAAAAAGTATGAGAAGAAAGAAAAAGAAGTGAGACAGAAAGAAGGGAAATGGAGGTAAGACAGAAAGAAAAGAGCAGAGAGAGAGAGCGAGGGGGGGGGGGGGGGGAGAGGACCGATCAGATAACAATGTCAGTAATTGGACGCCTACTTCGTGGCGTTCTAATGGGATTATGATGACATTTTGCAATGCTAATAGAATTATAATGGCACTTTGAGGTGAGGGGCTTTTCCCCTCCGTTTGAAGGGACTCCCTCATCTTAGGGCCTAGACTGGGGAGAGAGGCAGGGTTTATGTTTTGGCCAGTTTATTACCCGTCACATGTATTTCATGTATCTCCCATTAACAGGCCCCTAATCCCCATGTAACGTATCCTCACCCCAACCCTGATCAACATCGGTATAAAACCCGGCCTTTCTTTTGATTTATTGTGATTTGGTCAGAATGCAGGGGGACCATGTAAGATATACACACTCTGATCACGACTTCTGGGCCCGGGAAAGCTATTAGAGGGGTAGCCCAAATTAGGGCCATCAAATAGGACCCATGTTCTGACCCTAGTGCCCTATTGCATACGACATGCATGGGACAAAACCCCAGTGATACGCTACAGTCCATTCCATAGAAATTGATGTGTAGTGTCCACTATATATACAGTGAGTTCCATCTAACATGAAAAGCCCGCCAATGTGGGGCATATTGCCACTTCACAAAGGCGTGGAGAGGGGACAGGGGGCAATGTCCTTTACCCACTTACCCTGCCTTTTTAAATCCATGTATTCCTCCAGTATGTACAAGAATGTATCAATATTCTTCAGTATTTGTACTGAAATCAATATTTTTTGAAAACTTTGAAAAAATGAAAGTCTCCAAATTCGGCCATTTATAATTAAAACTTTTCCGATTTTTCGGGGGCAGATTTCGAAATCCTATTCGAATATAAGTTACAAAATGAGCATTTAATACAATTAAACAGGCTATTTAGTATTACAGTGTAATAATACGTTGAACTATAACATTCCCATCGTCTTATTAAAGACTTAGAGAGGAATGTATTAGATACATTATCCAATGGTAATTCCAATATGGCACGACATTACGATCTTTGTCTTTAGTGAAACAATCCAAATCTCTCTGTGAAAGAGGGGAAAACTTTGAAACTGCCTTTTAGAAAGAAAGATGTACGACACAACCCACTCGAATCCATTCCTTAAACATGATCGATTCTGACACATTAATATTACAATCTGTCCCCTGTTTTGTAAAACGACCATCTATTAAATCTCAATCGCTCCTAATCAGTGACATGGATGGAGTGACCTTGACATTGAGAGATCTGGGCAATACGCCTCAATGAACCGGAAGTACTTGGATAGCTGGGTAGCAGGTGGCCGGAAGTGAGACCATGCGGGAAGGGGCGTCTGGAGGGCGTTCGTGATAACGGTGACATACTGTAGAATACAATCAGACGCGCAAAGCATGATGGGAAGGTTATGGTCACGTGGGCCGGCCGCCGAGTCAGAGAGATAGGTAGAGAGAGGGAGAGGAAGAAAGAGAAAGGGGAAGAGAAGAGGGAGAGAAAGGGATGGAGATAGGGGGTGAGAGAAAGAAAGTGGAGAGAAGAGGTACTGGTAGGGAGTGAGAGAGACATGAGGGAGAGGTAAGAGAAAGAGAGGGAGAGGAGGGGTTGAGAAGGGTATGAGAACACGAAGGGAAAGGGGGTAAGAGAAAAAGAGAGAGATGAGAAGAGATAGAGGGAGAGAGAGAAGGAGGAAGGGGGAGAGGGGGGGGGGGGGGACTAGGGGACTGATAAATGGGATGTCAGAGAGACACAGACACAGAGAAGATACAGATAGAGGGAATTTAAGAGACGAATGATTCAATCGGCCAAGTCCATCTGTATGGTCCATTGCATACACTTCCATGCAGGTTATGAGATACGTGGTATAGTGATGGTTGGGATGGTGGCGTTCTTTGTCGTTTTTTATTACCATGTCAAGATAAAAAATAATGTGATATCAGGTCATAAATGGAGGCATACTACCTCAGAAGTTGGTAGAATGCCATCTATACTATAGAAGCTGAACTGAACAGCATGGTAAAATGTCGTTGAACAATAAATATCAGTATAGGCCTACTACTACCCCAGGAGTTGGTGGAAGACAAGCTATATGAGCTGAACTTAAACATCCTGATAAAACATCATACAACAATAGATGGTAGTATACTACTTTAGAAGCTAGTAGTTTCGTTGGATCTAAACTAATAGTAAAACATAATACAAACACCTCCCCCTTGCCCCTGCCCCTCCCCCGTCCCCCTGCCCCTCCCCCCAGCCGATGCCACTCCCACTCCCACTCGCTGATGTGACTAGCCTCCCGATGCCCCTCCTCCCTATGGGCTAGCGTTAACCTTGCGTGATCTATCCGCGATAAAATCAGCGTTTAAGATCCCCTTGTGAAAGTTTGATATTGGATTCCCACGGCTACAGGCCTCAGTGGTGGGTGAAAGGGACATTAGCGGTGATATATACCATATATCCCTTACATTGTAAGTACAATGTTGTTTGCTGTGGCCCTTCCCCTAACCAGGGCTTGAATACATACTGAGCTTTAGGTGGGAGACGGTCTGGTGGGGCAATGCAATCATGTATATGTGTTATTGGCCATGTTTCTGTGTGATTTTATCGTTTCCATTGCATGTAGTGCTCGTAACTTGTAAATAGAAGAACTGGAAGTTTGTTCTGAAATGAGCATACATCGTATGCACCTGATGACCTCAGATACGATGTGTCCTGGTTGATTGTTCGGCTAGAAATGATGTCTATTTTGTCGGCAACTTTCAAAATCATAGCAGATATATATGGGTTAAGTTTTCAGAAAATGTACAATTGGCCTTCACCAACCCCCCTCAAATAACCCAAATTTAAGACGAAAATCAGGTTCAAAATACAGTTCAACATAACCAGACAGATTTATTGAATGAATACAATACAGAATACACTCAGATATACTCAGTATTTATTATTATTTATTTATTATTTATTTTCCACTCTAATTTGGCAGATTTTGAGAGATGTGCAGAACTGTAGACTGTGTATTTTCTCAAATCTGACCCATATAGGGAATTGTACTATCATTGTTTATTTCTTTTTTTTTAGTATTTTTATTCAGCCAATCTTCCCAATATGGCAATTGAGTTAGAAACAAGTATGTACAGTGTACAATGGAAGTAACTTTCTATATTAGATATTTGTAACTCTCTAACTGTCCGTAATAGCGAGGTGTGCTTCAGTCGTGTTATACAGTGCTCGGTAAATTACATGTAGGTAAACCGTTCCCCCTATAGATATTTTATCCCAGAAAAAGAAATATTAATCTCCCAGTCCTCTTTCTCTCTCCCTCTGTCTGTCTATATCTCTCTCTCTTCTCTGGCTCTCTCTTTCTGTCTTTCTGCCTCTCTCTCTCTTTCTGTCTCCTCTCTCTCTCTCTCTCTCCCTCTCTGTCACGTGTGCTCTGTCTTGCTCTTTGTCCGTTGTCTGTTAGTGTATGTTTCTTTCTCTGTTTCTTTCTCTGGTTCATGTTTCTATCACTAGGTTGTGCTGTATTGAGGTAAAGTAACAAGATAAATAACAGTTTCTCATGTTATACTGCAATGGTGATCATTTTCTCTCTCTCTCTCTCCCGCTCCCTCTGTCTCTCTGTCTCTGTCTCTCTCTCTGTCTCTCGTTCTCTTTCTCGTTCTCTGTCTGCCAATATCTTCACTCCCGGAAAATGAAATATTAAACGTTAAATATTATACAGTTACCCCTGGAGAAGAGGCGTCTAGGTTATCTAGATTATCGCCCAGGATGAATGCACACTGCCGCCATATTAGCCATGCAGGCAGCACCAGACATAATCATCATTTCTTGCTCTTTCCTTGGACGCCTCAATTGTCTGTGTCAATATCCTCCTCATCCTCATCCTCATGTTCCTCCTGCTCCTCATCCCTCTCTGATGTTTGCTCCTCCAGGTGTAATTAAAGTGCACAATAGTAATCAATTATTCACGCCTGTAATTAGTGTTCCGTCCGCTTTGTACGATTGCGAGTTGTAGATGTCTAGATCAAGGGACTATAGGGAGAAGCTAGCAGCAAGAGGGGATACTTGTCTAGTAGTTTATATAAAGAGAGGGAGTTTTACACTCTTTATGTATGGGTAATGTCGCGAAAGAATGTACAATTGACCTTCACTAATCCACTCAAATATTATCCCAAATTTAAGACAAACATAATGTTAAAAGTAAATTTCAACGTTTCCATTGACGAATATCTTAGGTCATTCATACATGTTATGATATTGGGGAAAACGTTCTTGCAATGTTCGGTGCAAATATGTTGCTAAATATTTGTATATCTGACATGAACTCAATCCTCCTCTGATGCTATTTTCTGATATATATGGGTGAAGTCGCCAGAAAATGCACAATTCACCTTCACCAATCCTCTCTAATAATCCAAATTTCAGCCAAAAATAAATTTCAAAATACAGTTCAACCTAATCAAACCGATTGCTAGAATCAATGCAATGCCAAATATACTCGAATCGACCTAGTATTGAGCGAATTGCAGCCTAATTTGGCAGAATTTACAATATGTTTACAGCTGCCAAGTGTACATTTTCTGAAAATCTGGCCCTTATATATACCTGAGTCCGATACCTTTGTTCGTATACTACTACAACGAGTTAGCATAATGTGTATAGGATGTCCGTGTAACTGCGCGGGTCTTGATTCCATGTACTTCTATATTTACTCACGAATCCTTTAACCTTAGGGAACAACTCAGAGAACACCTCCAAACTGATGGAATTCCTCTCGCTCCAAAACGCAAAATACATTAAAATCCCATTTGTATGTTTCCCATCATGCATTTGGTTTTCATAGATCATTTATAAAGCTATCATATTGGTGGAAACATTCTTGCAATTTTCAATAAAAATATTGCCAAATATTCGTATGTCAAATTTCATCAGAATCCATCCCACGATGCACTGTAACTGACATGCCCAGTGGCAGATGCAAATCCCCTATTGCTATCCCCCTCCCCCCAGCAACTGGCAAGGGATCACCCTATATCTCACTGATGTTTCCTGTAGCTTCTAAACCTGGCATTGCTCGACAAGCTATTGTCTGTGCACGTATGGGTTGTGGTCAATAGTTGAGATGTAATGGTCACCTCTCCCCCTCCCTGAGTGACCATTGTCCGGAGCCTGACAACTGACCCATGTTCACTCACACATCCCTCTGTGTTCGCTCGCATGGTGGGTTTTCATGGACAAACAGAAGAGAAGAGAAGAGGGAGAGCCCTGGTAATATGAACAAATGTACAATACAGCCCTACCTTCAGACTAATCGGGAAGGAAGCTTTATTTATAAGCTCTTGAATAGGGGATTTGCATAGCCGCCATTTTGAATCTTGATTCGCATGGAATTATGGAACTAATGATACAGTATACAATCTTTAGAAAACATGCCACGTTCTATTAAAATATTTATCAGTGCTCTAATGTAAATATCCATGTTTCCATGACACACATCCACATCTTTCCCATCATGCATTAGGTTTTCATAGGTCATTTACAAAGGATAAGATATTGGTGAAAACATTCTTGCAATTTTCGTCGAATCGATCACAGGATGCCCTGTAACAGACGTGCGCAGTGTCACATGCAAATCCCCTATTTTCTAATGCAAGCTGAAGTATAAGAAAATAAGAATAAAGAAGGAAGACTTTGTTGTCATAATCATTAAAAGCTATATTACATAGATTAATATTCTCTGAATGAATGTAGTGGAAGGCACTTCTCTACAGCCCCCTCCCCCCTTCCCCCCCTCCCCCCCCTCCCCCAGAACCCGTGTTATATGGCATGCACCTCCACTGACCCACAACAACCCCTTTCAGCTCTATCCCTTGTCTCACTCACCGACCGGTCAAGCGTGCTCATACCATCAGGCAGTGGTCACGCTTTACCCTGGCTAATGGTGGACAATGGTCAGATGTCCGCTGACCGTTCACCCTATATATAACCCAGTAAAGCTCCCTGGATGCTCTTAGAGTCGCTCGCTGTATATGGTCGAGTTGCTCTCGTACAGTAACAAATGGCCGCCAATGAGCTAATGTGACATTCTGGGTTTGTTCATCGATCGTGTGTTTGTTCCTTGACCTTTGAATGGATGGGTGAGTGAGTGGGTATAAGACACAAGGATCCTGATCAGAATAAAATCCTGGTTGTGGAATGGTGAGATATATATATGGGTGAAATCGACAGAAATTGTACAATTCGCCTTCTCCATTCCTTGCAAATAACTCAAATTTATGACAAAAATAATTTTCAGAATTTGGTTCAACATATATAGCCAAACAGATTGTTTGAATCAAATACCAAATACATTTAGATATACCAAGTATTGACCATTTTTAGTCGAATTTAGCAAAGTTTATTAGATGTGTATATCTGCCAATTGTACTTCTTTTTGAGGATCTCACCCATATAGGGAATATGGAAACCCGTTGATACAGTCCAGGCTCAGAGTTGAGAGAGTCCCTTCAAACTGAGGGAAAGCGTATTGCTCCAAAGTGGCCAAACCACATAATGCTATTAGAATCCCATTAAGACGCCCACTCCATGGCCAGGAAAGTCATTAACGCAGTAGGCGTCCAATCACTGATATTCCATTCTTATCTGATCTGAGAGGCTATGAGGCAAGACTGAAAATAGGAATTGAACATGGAACATCGCCACTCACGACAATACTTACATTTTCACTCTTTGCGTGTCTGATACGCTATTTCAGAACAACCACTCGTTGCATTCCATCTAATTATTTACCATGACTAAATAATTTAATGGCAAAAAGGTTGAAATTGAATTGGAAATTGGAAAAAAGTTGGTTGAAGGAGGGTGAATTACATGGCTCAATTGTGCTGCAACGAGCACACTCTTCTAAATACCAACATTAATACGAATATATATGCATTTAATAATCCAAAGGGAATATTTTAAGTCGTATAGTTGAATATGGTGTAGTACACTGGCACTGTTTGCTCCTGTTTTCCTACCATCTCATACATACATGTATTGTTGCGTATACGAACACTGCAATAACTACAGTTTCCCTCAAGTACAGGCCAGAGGTTTCAAATATCCAGAAAGCTTTGCTTTCATTATTTCTCACGATTGAGGAATATTTGTTCCCTATAAAAGGTGCAGTGGTATAGAGATGGGTGGTATGGTTGTCAGGGAGTGTATGTGTTCCCCCTAAGGAGGGCCTGCTGATTGCTGCTGTATAGGCCCCAGTAACTAGATCATACACTGGAGGGGCATTTGTGATGTGTCACAGGAAAATGAGTCACAAGTCGCAAAAAAAGGATTTTGAGATATCACCATATTTGAAAAGATGAGATCAAGCCGATTCTAATGATAGTAAATATTGAGGACATTAAGAAGTATTTCTATATAATGTTATGTTGGATTTATTTATGTTTGAAAAAAAGTTTGCAATAGTTCTGGGTGGGCAATTACCAGTAAACTAAATAAATGTACTCCATAGGATGACCTTCGAAACGCAAGGGTATATTTAATACACTGTCTTGAGATTTGATACACATATTCATATGACCTATAGCGCTAACACCCCCAAAGATCAGAACATTACAGCAAAGAAATCTAGTGAAATGACAAAAAAAAAAAGAAATCTAGTGAATAAACAATTTAGAATATATGATTTTTTCGACTTGTGACTCGTTTTCCCGAAACACATTACATTTTGGGTATACCCTAAAGCAAGATGGCAAACTCGGTATGAGGAACTATACAATGTTTTAAACGTGTCTAAGGCCGATCTCTTCAGAAGTTTTAATGTTTTTCTACATTTATATGTAAACTAGTTTAATGTGCCTCTGCGCATGTCAGAGATGTACTTATTTCATCTGACCTGTACAAAGGCTAATACAAGTAATATTTTATATTAAAAGCCTCGAGAATATTGTCGCCATCATTCTAGCTACATTCATATAGTAGGAATGATGCCATACAAAAAGCACAATGGGATAGAGAAGATGAAACATTATGTTGTACGTATATCTAAGCAACTAGTCCCATATATGAACTGCATGCAAGGGCAGAGGCACATATATCTATTTCTAGAGGGCTTTGGGGATAAAAGTCTGTTGCTGAAACCGTACCTGAGTACAAAGGAACTGTATTACAGAGAAGAGTCTAATTTCAAAGACAAAGCTTAAGGGGGTTAGCTTGTGCTGTATTAGTAATTCAGTTTCTAGTGTATGTACATCCATATCCTCCGGATTATGCTGTATTGCTGACAGTTCAAAACGTATGGAAATGCAACCTCGGGGTCTTTTACTAAATATATCGACAAAAAAGCTTAAATTGACAAAAATGTGGATTTCTACTTGGATATTTGAGATATGCAATTTGTTACTGTAAGTACTCCCTCCCTCTTCCTCTCCCCCTCCCTCCTTCCAGCTCTCTCCCTCCCACTCCCCGTCCCTTCCCCTCTCTCTCCCTCTCTCTCCCTCCCTCCCACCTCAAAATAATATCCAGACAATTGGTTCCGAACAACTGACCTCTACTACAATAAAAAGGCTACTTTTACTTTTTTACCTTCCCCCCACCTTCACCTCCCCCCTTCACCTGTGCCCCCTCCCACCCTAACATGAGTGATGGATACTACTCACTTGACTCCATGTCAACAACATGTGCCCCGCTCCTCCATACATTTCCACACACAATCCCTCCACGGTCCATCTATTTATTCATAGGTGACCAGGGCCGTGACAAAAACTCTCTAAATGCGAGGCATATGCCATTAGATATTGCTTGCTGGTGGTGGTGGTGGAGTGGTGGTGGTGGTGGTGGGGTGGTGCTAAGGCCTGGGTATGATGGATGGGTCACAGAGACGAGAGCTGCTCCACTGCCTGGGCCGGCTCATATATATGTGGGTCAGATTTTCAGAAAATGTACAATTCAACTTCGCCAATCTTCTCAAATAACCCAAATTTCAGACGAAAATAAAGTTCAAAATACAGTTCAACCTAACCAAACAGATTGCTAGAATCAATGCAATGCCGAATATACTCGAATTTACCTAGTATTGACCAAATTACAGCCTCATTTAGCAGAATTTACTAAATGTGTACAACTGCCAAGTGTACATTTTCTGAAAATCTGACCCATATATGCGAGCAGCTCTGTAAATGTGATGTATTAGCTCAGGCTATGGATGGGTGAACTCAGGGTAGGAAATGAATGGAGGTTTAGGGTTTGGTGCAGGGGAGCAGGAGGAGCAGGGTTCTAAGGGTACTACTACCAACCTCCTGCAATATTTCAATTTTGTTAATGATTTGGCTGTTTACTATATATTGTGATTAGGATTTAGCCTTGGGGACGATTTCGGCTATAGCTGCCTGCTGAAGCCAGGCATTATAGAGCTATAATGCCCTGAGAGAACTATAATGCACCTGGGAGAACATTATAGAGCTATAATGCACCAAAAGAACTATAATGCACCTGGGAGAACATCATAGAGTTATAATGCCCTGGGAGAACTATAATGCACCTGGGAGAACATTATAGAGCTATATTGCACTGAGAGAACTATAATGCACCTGGGAGAACATTATAGAGCTATATTGCACTGAGAGAACTATAATGCACCTGGGAGAACATTATAGAGCTATATTGCACTGAGAGAACTATAATGCACCTGGGAGAACATTATAGAGCTATAATGCACTTTAATACACATCATGTATATTAGGTATATCAGGTATCCCAACCCATTAGTGTGTTTCCTCTCTCGTCCTGATATGAACAAATATATCTACAAAGTATGGTGTTAAAACACAGTGTAAATCAACCACCACCACACCACCCCACCACCCCACCACCACACCACCACACCACCACACCACCACACCACCACACCACCACACCACCCCACCACCCCACCACCACACCACCACACCTCCACACCACTCCACCAACACAACACCACACCACCACACCACCACACCACCACACCACCAAGTAAAGACAACAATTGTTATTATCCCTTGATGTTTGTCTACAACTTGCTTATTTCTCATTTATATCTCCTACTGCACCCCTCACACATATATGATACCCTCTAAAAGATACTTTCCTCGCTTAGCTCTACAACAACAAGATCTGAGAGATGATGATGCAGAAAGCCGCCACACAAAGCTGGTGATGGGGGAATATTAACACAACCCAAGCCAGGGCATATATGTGTATGTAAAGCCCGAATCAATCATACATAGTCCTCTCACTCATTCCCATCATAAGCCAATAGTCTTACCTAAGCCAATTGTCCTATGGAGGGCTATGGAGGAGGTGTCTAAGCTTGAGTATATATGTGTGTGATTAGCCACTTTGTGTCCAGACTTGGTTCTAACACACTAGGCCCAAAGTTGAGAGAGTCCCTTCAAACGGAGGGAAAGCCTCTCGCCTCAAACCGCAAAGTGCCATTATAATTCCATTATAACCGGAGAATGACGACATATTCCCATTAGAAGGCCTAGTCCTAGGCCAGGAAACCGATTAGCAAAGTAGGCGTCTAATCTCTGACATACCATTCTAATCTGATCTGTGGGTTGGGACCTAGACTGCTAAAGATTAATACATGGACCTAGACTGCTAAAGATCCCTGTATTATATTAATACAGGGATCCATCCAGTTTATGTTAAAATATTTGTTTGGGCTCACATTCACTCTCTCGTTTGATACTTCCATTTACGTTTTTTTTTTCTGGAGGGGGGGGGGGGGGCTTGTATTCTATACACTGTGGTTCCTCGTATTATATATTGGTATTAAATTTAATTAAACTCCAGAATATACATTATATTAATACAGGGATCCAACCTGTATATTTTATTATTATCACAAATAGTTCATTAAGATAAGATACTACTTTATTTATCAAACTCACACAGTACATTATAAGGTTATAGTTGTAAATTATTTTGGGGAGGCTTAAATGTTTTCATAGTCTAAAGAATCTTATAAATATCACAGCTGTCCTTTCATTTAACAGACTGACTTCTCAAGTCTTCCACCCAAATGGTGCTATGCAGAAGAGAACAAGGCATTACCTTGGCCTGTCAGTGCTAACTTAGGAGGATATATTTTTCCCATTCCTCCTGAGCTGTTCTGATGTAGGCTGCCAAGTTTTCATTAGCTTCCCACTCCGCGTTCCTTCGGCGTCCTTGAGGAACCAGTAGACAGTCATGTTTTACTGAAGTCTCCCCGGTTAGAAGCACCATACATTTGTCGCTGTTGACTTGTCTCAAACTTAACCTACTTTTCTAACGTGTTTATTTGTTTATTTGTTTCTTTCATGGATAAGTTTGCTTAGTCAAACTCTAAAAACTATTTCTTGGCTCAAAAGCTTCCCTGCCCTCCATCCAGTCTATGTTAAAACAGTTTTCTGTGGTCACCAACAGAGCATTATTCACTTTATCGTTTGAAACTTTCATTTTGATATTTTATTATTTCTGGAGGGAAGGGGAGAGGCTCTCCCGATATATACACTGTCTTGTCTATAGTAATAATATACAAATTAACACAGGAATCCAACTAATATTTTTTCATATTTGGGGATTAGTGTAATCACAAATCATAATTGTGGGGAGGCTAAAATATTTACATAGTCTCAACTACAAGGTATCTCCTTACCCAAACTGCGCTATGCAGAAGTGAACAGGCATAACCTAGGCCTGTCAGTGATAACTTAGGAGGACACATTTTTTCCATTCCTCCTGAGATGTTCAGATGTGGGCTGCCAAGTTTTCATTAGGAATGTTGGTTAAATGACTTTTATATGGGTAGGAAAAGAACAAGAATGGAACAAAAATATAAAAAAAATCTAGTTTTTTTACCGATTTTAGCTGAGAGTGCAGCTTTAATGTAGTCATGGAAGATTCTATTCCCTCTGTAAAAGGGGGTCTCCACTGGCTGCGGTAAGCTCTGCGGTAAACCTTGCGATGGTTTGTGCTGGTTCTGTAGGTGGAATGATGAGGTCCTTGCCCACATGGTCAGGGAACCATGTAGGCAGGACCTCGCCACTCCACAACAACATATCACCATCGCAAGGCTTACCGCAGATCTTACCGCAGCCAGTGGAGACCACCCTTAACACTTTAATTGTTGATAAACTCTCGATTGAGAAAAGCTCCAGAAAAAAACTTTTAAATTGTCTGACAATCCATGCCAGCTAATTCTGCTCTTATTAGCCAATATTGAATTTATAATCTTAAATTGCACAACCCAGACCGAGCATACATTGACCAGATTTTTTTTTTTTTGTCGAGTGGCAGAAACTTGTGACTTGTGGTAGCACAATCAATTGAGTTGTTTTGTAACTGATAAAGAATTGACGCCAAGGTCAGAAAGCTTGAAGGCTTGGAAGCTGGGTTGTAGCAGGAGTAGGTGGTGAATCGCCTTTGGCTATCTCCCCTCCACCCCCACCCCAACCCCTTCAACCCCTAAGCTGTTGTCTAGGCATATGTCTCCTCCAGTCCCCCCCCCCTCCCCTAGAGAGAGGAGTGATGGGAGGGGGGGGGGGGGTGAGGGATAGACCCGGTTCTCTCTGGTCATCCAGCCCGGCACTCTATCGTTGGACAGGTCTAAACCTTAGATCAAGCCTGTTTTACTAATGAGTTTATATCACTGGTTCTGCAGCAAATCTAGTTGTCTGTGAATATCAGGGGTGAGGTGCATATCTAGGGGTTTCCGTATGTATGGGAGCCACATATAGCGGGGTTTCTGTGTTTGGTGACAATGGTCACATCAAAAGCACTTGATAATTAAGATGGGTTGTGCCTATTACAAAGATGAGTCCTGTCTAGCAGGGAAAAGGGGCCTTTCTGTCTCTTTTTCTCTGTCTCTCTCTCCCTTCTTTTATCTATCCTAGGTAGGATCATAAACTGCCTCCCTCTCAGCTCTCCCGCCCTTGATATAACATTCAATGTGTTGATAAGGGTGTAAAGCACTCGCTCACTCCTGTCTAGTACAAAGACGGGTCCTGTCTAGTACAAAGACGGGTCCTGTCTAGTACAAAGACGGGTCCTGTCTAGTACAAAGACGGGTCCTGTCTAGCACAAAGACGGGTCCTGTCTAGTACAAAGACGGGTCCTGTCTAGCACAAAGACGGGTCCTGTCTAGTACAAAGACGGGTCCTGTCTAGTACAAAGACGGGTCCTGTCTAGTACAAAGACGGGTCCTGTCTAGCACAAAGACGGGTCCTGTCTAGTACAAAGACGGGTCCTGTCTAGCACAAAGACGGGTCCTGTCTAGCACAAAGACGGGTCCTGTCTAGCACAAAGACGGGTCCTGTCTAGTACAAAGACGGGTCCTGTCTAGCACAAAGACGGGTCCTGTCTAGTACAAAGACGGGTCCTATCTAGCACAAAGATGGGTCCTGTCTAGTACAAGGAAGATTTTTATGAATCACAGAGGGCAACAAACTTCTGAGAATACTGTACTTATGCAAAATGTAATGTAGCTGAATAACAAATATTTAAATGAATACAAGTCACCCTATGAAATGTGGTCCTCACCTTCAGCACAGGAGAGTATACAAACACATCACGTGCTAGTGAAACAACCTGAGCAAGGTGAAGGTCATCAGTTCTGCCCAATGCTCACAGAGGGCAGTAGCGGCGCATGGTTCAGTCGGCCCCTAGCGGCCGGCAAGTGAAGGACGTGGGCAAGTCTTTGATCTGGTTACCAACTAATCAGTATAGGATCTGTGACTGCTTCACCAAGCCAGCCTATATACAGACTTGAGTAGATTGGAACTTAAGAAGATTATGGATTCGCATGATCCGCGACAAAATAAGACAATTAGGGAAACCGTCTCTCTCCGTCTCTCTCCCTCCCGACGCCCCGCTATAAAGCACATCACAAGAAGAAATTGAATGATTTTGCAGCGCAGAAAAAAATAAAGGATTTCTTGTTTTTCTAATGATGGATCACACAGGGCTGAGCCTGGATAGAAAGACACGGTGGGGATGGATTTCATTGCCTGTGACGAGTTAGAATCTGATTATTTGTTATTATTTTCTGTTTTGTGGTAAGGTTCTCAGAGAGGATTCTGGTCATCCTTGTTGATAACCTTATGTCTGGTGCGGTTAGTTGACGACCTTATGTCAGGGAGCTAGAAACAAGAAAAGAAGTTGTTGGCATTGGATTACTCTTTTTGTCTTTTTTTGTTGTTTCTTCTTTGTTTTTCTCCATACTTGTATAGCTCTTTGTTGTGCTTCCATTATTCTCATGAGCTTTACTTTTAATACTTAATTAATGCTTTGTCTTGTATCTATTTCCTCCTTTCCTCTTACCTATTTTCACACTTGCTCTTTTCCAGCTTCTTTTTCACTCTCCCATGTCCCTTTCCTATTTCTCCTCCCGCATTATTCTCTCTCTTTCCCTTTTTCCTCTTTTCCTGCCCCCATCCCTCTTTTGCCTTCCCCTACCAGTATGCTCCCCCACCTATAGAAGCCCAAGCCAGGATTTATACACTAGAGTCAAATGCTTTTTTGTTGAATTCTAATGACAGAGAGGGAACGGTATACATACATGTGGTGGGGTGCTAGTTGCTGCTAGCTATAGTTTATGACCAACTGCCCATGTCAGTAGATAGGACGGCTAGTCAATGAATAACATTCTATACCTCTTCTCTGCTGTATTTACCTTACAAACGTCTTCTATACCCCCTGTGCCTCCCCTCTCCCTCTCTCTCTTCCTCTCCCTCCCTCTCTCTCCCTCTCTCTATCCTCTCTCGCCCTGCCTCTATCTGGCTCCTCCTTGTGTCCCCCTCCTTCAAGGTTCTCTCCCTCTCTCTCTCCCTCCCTCTCCTCTCCCTCTTCTTTCTCTCTCTATCCCTCCCTCCTCTCTTCTCTTTCCCTCTTTTGTATTTTCTTGTATTTCTTTTTTACGGCCAAGATATTTAAATGAAGTTCGAATGTAATAAACCATGTACAGCCTTCAGTAATGAAAAAAATACACTTTGTCCACCATGGATAAGTGTTGCCTGTTTATTTAAATCTGATTTAAAATCTATCTGTCCCTCTCTCTCTCTCTCTCTCTCTCTCTCTCTCTCTCTCTCCCTCTCTCTCTCTCTCTCCCTCCCTCTCTCTCTCTCCCTCTCTCTCTCTCCCTCTCTCTCTCCCTCTCTCTCTCCCTCTCTCTCTCTCCCTCTCCCTCTCTCTCTCTCTCTCTCTCTCTCTCTCTCTCCCTCTCTCTCTCTGCCTCAATGTCTATATTCCTTCTCACCCCTCTCCCTGTCTGCCTACCGCCCCTTCTCCCTCCCCCCTCCCACCCAGCTCCTTACCTCGCCTTCCTTGCAAAGCAGAACTACCACAACTCCAGTCAATCCCAGATGAAAGCAATCTCCAGTCGACTTTCCATGTTTATAGCCCCTATAGCTTAAAACGTCTGCAGTTTGTTTTACAAAAAGTTAAAGTTATAAATATTAAAGTCCCTATCACTCTAGGCTGAATGGAAAACCGGCAAGGCAGAATTGATAGCTTGCTCTTCCTCATTTCCAAGGGTAAAAAAAATCCCCTTTGGCCTGTCTCCGGCCATGATTCCCATGGGTTTAGAGACATTTCTCTCCGGGCATACCATGTTAGAGAGTTGGGAGCTCCAGAGGGAGCCGAGAGCCTGTTGATAATTGTGATGTGTTACAGGAAAATGAGTCACAAGTCGCAAAAAATATATTTTTCAATGTGTTTTATTCACAAGATCTCTTTGTAGGAATATTAACAATTTTGTGGTATCTAGCACTTCGAGTCGTATGAATGCATGTACCAAATTTTAAGACAGTATATTAAATTATACCCTTGCGTTTTAAAGGTTATCCTATAGAGTATATTTAGCTACTTTGCTATAGTAATTGTCCACCCAGGATTATTGCAAACTTTAAAAAAAACATTAAACTTCAAATATAGAAATACTTATTAGCTATCCTAATGTTTACCATCATTAGAATCGGCTTGTTCTCATCTTTTCAAATACGATCATATCTCATAATTGATTTTTGTGTGACTCATTTTCCTGTGACACATCACAATTGTTAACGACGCTCGCTATGGCTGGTCCCTCAGTGCTCTATCACCAAACGTTTGCTTTCCATGGTGAGTGGGGCCCAGGTGGAAAGGTTGCAATGGTGGTGCTACCCTGGTATAGAGGATGGTGGGGCAGTGGGTCCATATGTAGGGGCATATATTCAAAAGGAATTGAATTCAATATGTGATGTGTTACAAAAAAACAATCATGAGTCGCAAAAACGTACCAAAGTGTTTTATTCACAGGAACTCTTTGTTGGGATGTTGTCATGTTTTGGGTATCTAGTGATTCGTATGAACCGTATAAGTCGTATGAATACATGCCACAAATGGCAGGACAATGTATTAAAAGGGTAAGATTTTCAGAAAATGTACAATTCAACTTCGCCAATCTTCTCAAATAACCCAAATTATGGACGAAAATAAACTTCAAAATACAGTTCAACCTAACCAACCAGATTGCTAGAGTCAATGCAATGCCAAATATACTTGAAGTTATCTAGTATTTGCCACATTGCAGCCTATTTTAGCATAATTTACTAAATGTGTAGAGCTGCCAATTGTACATTTTCTGAAAGTCTGACCCAAAGACAGTCTTGTGTTAGTTCCTATGAAGTATGTTTAGCTAATTCGCTAGTAATTGTCCCCCAGAAATATTGCAAACATAAAGAAATCAAATATAAAATATAGACATATTTGTTAGTTTCACTAAATGTTAACATCGTTGGAATCGTTTCAAATCTATTTCTTTTGACTCATAACTCATTTTTCTGTGATACATCAGATATAGTATGCATAATCTATAAATAGGCAACGTAAATTGGAAACATACCTTGGAACAGACAGACCAGTCCATAAATTGAACAAACGTTTGAAAGAGTCCTTTTTCTTCCCAACTTTCTATTCCAATTCCAATGTTGTTCAAGTCCATGTTTATAGTCACATTCCCCTTGGTAAGCCAGACAGCTATATGAGTCAGATTTTCAGAATAAGTACAATTGGCAGCTGTACACATTTAGTAAATTATGCTAAAATAGGCTGCAATGTGGCCAATACTAGATAAATTCAAGTATATTTGGCATTGCATTGACTCTAGCAATCTGGTTGGTTAGGTTGAACTGTATTTAGAAGTTTATTTTCGTCTGAAATTTGGGTTATTTGAGAAGATTGGCGAAGTTGAATTGTACATTTTCTGAAAATCTTACCCATACATACACCCTCTGTATAGGTATATATATCTCCTACAGTGCTTAATAATATAGCTTGATGGCGACAGGAGACAGTGTGAATAAAGTGCTTTATTGGTAGTTGCTGTTACTTAATGGTAGGCACTACAGACAAGTTGGAGTAACACCAAACATGATTATTCTATATTACCCTCTCGCTGAGCCCATCTTTAAAGGATTATTGGCATCATTTATAGGGCATTTTTTAAAGCCGCACTTTGAGTTACACTACCCATTTAAATACTCCTCATTATAACTATAAATATGAATATTGCCTGAACAACTTACTACCAAATCATGGCTATACAACATGCTCTATGTAATATTCTTTTTTATAAACATGTTTAGTTCGCCACAAATTCCATATTAATGGTACTTTTCTTTGTGCGAACTATATGAAATATATACTGGGCGCATTTGGAAATCTGGGAATCTGGGAAATGTAGTTGAAATAAAATCTTTTTACAAAACTGAATCTAGCCCCGTAACATACATGTGCACTTCCCTAAACCTAACAGTAAGCATTACAAAACTAATGATTCAGAATTGCAAAAAAATGATTTTTGACATATCATCATATTTGAAAAGATGAGATCAAGCCGAGTCCAATGATAGTAAACAATAAGACATATATGATAAGTATTTCTATATCATAAGTTTGATATCTTTATTTTGGAAAAAAGAAGTTTGCAGTATTCCTGGGTGACCACACCAGTAAAGTAACTAAATACCCTTCATGGCCACGAAGACCTTCAGACCGCAAGGAAAATGTCCTGAGATTTGGTACATAGATTAATATATCTAAGAGGGCTAAACCCACCAAATATCAGAGCATTCTGATAAAGAGATCTTGTGAAAAAAACACTTTGAAAAATATCATTTTTGCGACGTGTGACTCATTTTACTGCAACACGTCACAATTATGGATATGGATACTTAATCCCTATTGTGCATCCCGGGAGTGAGTGATGGGTGTGTATTGGTGGAGATCATTCCCCTAAGTGCTACAATTGTGATACTAACTCGCATTAAAAGCCAGTAAAGAAAGGCTTTGTCTCTTCAAGACAAAACCTCATTAAAGCACCATAATAGATAGTTAAGTGCCTCTAGCAAACAGGAGGAGGATGTGGGACTTTGTTTACTGCCTTATTTATTCTCCTGTATTGGTCAGATTTTCAGAAAATGTACAATTGGCAGTTCTACACATTTGGGAAATTCTGCTAATTCTGCTAAATTCGATTGAAATACGATAAATACCAGGTATATCTGAGTATATTTGGTATCGAGTTTTTTCAAAGGATGTGTTGAATTGTGTTTTGAACCTCATTTTTGCATTAATTTGGGTTATTTGGGAGGGTTTCTGACTGGGAATTGTACATTTTCTGGACATTCCACCAATATAGAAGATGGCGGAGAGGGGGGGGGGGAGGAGGTGTGAAGTCACGAGAAAATTTTAAAGTTTAACATAAGCTCATATTTCTTAATCAGCTCAATACAACATATACTCATACATAGAGTATTTATCATTCAGACTAATTTAACTGCCCCTTCAGTTAAAAAAGATAAGTAGTTATAGTTAAAACAGCTTTGCCGAGAATATAGAAGGAAGTTTTGCACAATAGTGAGGTTCTGCAAGCAAACTATCTCAATTACGTAACCATATCCGTATCTTTTTTGTGAATTACGTCGCATTTTTGTGATTTAGAAAAAATAAACTGTGAGATGAAACATTTTGCTTGCTATTTAACGTTACGTTTTTCCCGCCACGTTATACTGATCCTCTTTCTTTTAATGTATGTTTGTATATATGAGAGATACGGATACGTTTACGCTTACGTATAGGTTGGCCTTGCTGAACCTCCTTAATGAGTTGGGACTACTGACTACAGTGTAGGGCTGAGATGGCAGCTTGTATTTGCCCACAGCGGGGCAATCAGCTGGCGGTAAAAAGCAACCTCCGTATGTTTCTTAATAAGTCGGGGGGGGGGGGAGGAGGGAGTGGGTGGGAGGGGGGGGGGTAGAGAGAGAGGGGGGATTGACAGCGAGAGAGAGGAGGAGGGAGAGAGTGGAGAGAGAGATTAACAGAGCCAGGGAGGAGAGAGGGGGGAGGACGAGAGAGAGAGAGAGAGAGAGAGAGAGAGAGAGAGAGAGAGAGAGAGAAAGAGAGAAGAGCGGGGGGAGTGAATGTCTTAAAGGCGATATAATTATAAAATGATTGGCGATATAATTAAAAAATGATTATTTTGGTACCACATCACATTCATAATACAAGAGTCAACAGGGAAGATTACCCTAAAGCATAGTGTTCAACATAACAAGTGATGATGTACTATCTATTATAATCTGTTTTTAACTTGTTTTATGCCTTATTATATTATACTGTATTATATCATGTACTTAGTATTAGACAGTCACTCTCATAGTCTAGCAATCTTTTATCTTTAATGGTAACAGCTGGTAGACCTGGATTTTATCCAGAAGCCTGATTACCTATTTGTCTACCTCACATAAATAAATTATTTCTATAACCTTTGACACATATCCTACAGTATTTTTCAATTCAATTCAATTAGGCCTCACATAAAGGGCCTAGTCCACTAAGCCGATTCTCATGCAATTCTCCCAGAATTTAGTCTAAAAGAGTCATCTGCGGCGCAAAATCCAATGATAATCGGCTCCTGATTTTGTGGAAATTTGCCTGATATAAATCTGAACTATATTGTAGTTCATTATGTCAGTGACCAAAACCCGGGATATTTTTTTTTTTTTTTTTTTTTTTAATAAACCCGGGATATTAATGTTTGAAATACATGCAATTTTTTATATATCTTTTAAAAAGAAATTCATTTAATAACACCATTTTATCCTCTATTTTCCAGGTGACGGTGACGGACAGTGGCTACCCTCCCCAGTCGTCCACCACGCGGGTGGTGGTCACTGTGGCTGACCTCAACGACGAGGAACCCCAGTTTACAGAGCGGATGTACCGCGTCCGTATTCCCGCCCTCTCCGCCTCCTCCTCCATGCGCCCTCTCTACCGCGTCTTCGCGTATGACAAGGACATGGGCGCGAACGCCGACATAGACTATAGCATCAAGTCGGGCCGAGGCAATGGGCGCTTTAGGATCAATGCTAAAACTGGCATGATCTTCTCTGATAAGGAGTTCACCGCCGGTAGCCAATATGACCTAACTGTAAGTATGATAATTTATATATAGGTTAGAGCGCCGGAAAATGTACAATTCGCCTTCTTCACCTATCCTCTCAAATATCACAAATTTGTTTTAAAAAATTAGGTTTTTCCAAATATAGTTTACATAAACGAAGAGATTTTCTGAATCAATGCAATTCCAAATATATTCAGAGATATACAACCCAGTATTTATGATTTTTTGGTAACATTTAGCAGGATATTACAAAATGTGTAGAAATGCCGATTGTACATTTTCTGACGGTTTGTTCCTTATACTATGATAGTTCCCTTCAATTAAATTTAAAATTGATGTTTGTGTCACGGACTTGTAATTTTTTTGGTCAGCATAACTCATTTGTATTGTTTATTTTCCTATAGTAAATAACATTGTCGACAAAAGGGTTGTATTAAAATATAATATATTTGTAATGTAAGTTATTACACATCTAGTTAAATGTGTACTACAGAACATCCCGGTATATGGGTAAAACCCCCAGAAATTGTACAATTCGCCTTCTGCAATCTGCAACCTTCTCTCAACTAAAATTTATGCCAAAAATAATGTTCAAAATACAGTTCAACGTAGGCCAACAAATTGTTTGAATCAAGGCAATATCAAATATATTCAGATATACAGAGTATTGGCCATTTTTCAATCTTACTTAGCAGAAAATGTGAAGATATGCCTATTGTACATTTTTTAAAGAACTGGCCCATATATGCACAGTTTAATCAGGATTTATTCTGCCCTTCCCAAAGAATCGTAATTAACTCTCGGCTCAAACTCAGTCCGCAGATTGGTTTATGTAGAATTAATTTAGAGATGAATGTGGAGTAATCATCTGGCCCTACAAATGTACATTTGGGTCAGATTTTCAGAAAATGTACAATTCGCCTTCACCAATCCTCTCAAATAACCCAAATTTAAGACGAAAAAAAAGTTCAAAATACAGTTCAACCTAGCCAAACAGATTGCTAGACTAAATGCAATGCCGAATATACTCGAATTTAACTTGTATTGACCAAATTGTAGTCTATGTTAGCATAATTTACCAAATGGGTACAGCTGCCAATTGTACATTTTCTGAAAATCTGACCCATTTATTTGTGTGAGATTCTGTTTTCCCCATGCAATGTAGCTATTTTAAGAGTGGAGGGATATGTAAAAGCTACTTCAACGTCGTTTTTTATTTGGACTATATGATCATAACTAACTACAAATGAATAATTAAAGACGGTAAATGAAAATAAAGATTAATTAAAGCCAGCATACACACTCAAGTCTTTATTAAGGCCCTCCTCCACTTGTAGGATATGATGTACGACAAGGCTGCGATATATAATCGCATGCAACAACAAAGTAATGCATTCATTCTGAATTATCACATCAATGTCGTTCCATTCTCCCTTTATTTTTAGTAGTGGATGGACATAATAAACTGTCTAAATATTTAAAAGAAAAGCAGATTTTTGGCGTGGGACTACGCCAATATTGTCTGAATAAAAAGTAAATCTTTCTTTTTCACTTTGCCTATTTTTGCGTGATTTTGTTGCACAAAAAAAGCTAATTAAAGCAATAATACAAGTCTTCCTAACCAGAAAATCTTTAAAAGATATATTGCTACAAAAAATTAAAAACATTTTTTGGTTCCTGGAAGGTGGTTTCCTACAACCAATACCCCAATTTTAATTTCAACTTCTGTTACACATCTATTGAACAAAAAATAAGTTTTTAAAAAAAGGGAATTGTTTTGTCTAAAAATCAATGAATCAATGAATCAATCTCTCTTACTCACTACAGATCAAGGCAGTAGACAACGGTCGGCCGCAGAAGCGACAGAGCCGGCGGGTAATCTTCACGGTTGTGGAGTGTCCGTCAGAGTCGCTGCACCAGCCCACCTTCCTCAACCTGGCGGTGGAAGCCCAGGTGATGGAGAATGATGTGGTGGGACACATGGTGACCATCATGAGCGCCACAGACGAGGACGGCAACAAAGTGTGGTATTCCATCACAGGTGAGTGATTCACGAGCTACTCGGGGCTGGGGCTGGGGGTAATAAGTGCTGAGTGAGTTATTTGCGAGTCACTTGTGTAATGTGGATGTGCTGGGGTAGTTAGTATAGGCAGTGTAGTGCTGAAACAAACAAGCAGATGCATCTCTATAGCTATGTTACTCTTATTTAAACACGGTCCCAAGGTATTTCTACTGAAATTAGTATGTTTGAGAATTTCCAAAAAGTGTCCCATCTCGCATCTCCCCTTTTTATAACCAAATTTTGCCATGATTTAAAGTAATTTTTTGAAAGTGTCAATTGGTCAAAGTTGGTAATTTATTCCCTCACGTCTGCACAGGGATACAAGCGTTCAATATTTGTGCTGGAAAATAGAAAAGAAATGTCCAAACATCCCCCGATTCCACCATATATCTTCTCGTTTGGAGGAATAGACTTTAATGATGTGTTACCGTTTAAACCAAATACACTCAAGATTGAGTGCCTCTTTATAGCAAGCCCAGCACTGTGCTATTTAAGCAGTATAGACGTTCTATAGCGATCTGATTTACTTCACATACTTCGTTTAGAGTTAGAAAGTCTTGTAATTAATCTTTCTTTTACTAATACCTCCAGTTCGGGAAACTCTTAGAAGCAGTAAACCACAGCAGCCATGAAAGCTATTAAATACAACTCACACAGCAATCAATTTGAGCATTTGGAGAGATTCCTGGATGCAATGGTCGCTAGTAAAGTACACAAGTCAGGGGAGTTTATTACCTGTGTTTAAAGGTGGCTCATGTGTCAGGGGTGGAGTCATGGCTGGGGGTGGAGTCATGGCTGGGGGTGGAGCCATGGCCGGGGGTGGAGTCATGGCCGGGGGTGGAGTCATGGCCGGGGGTGGAGTCATGGCCGGGGGTGGAGTCATGGCCGGGGGTGGAGTCACGGCATTTGTATGGGGCAGCGACACGAGCAGTGCATTATGGGAGACTGGCGGCAGAATATAAAACTTAGGTGAGGTACTGATAGGGGTTTGATATAAAACTGTTAGGTGAGGTACTGATAGGGGTTTAATATAAAACTGTTAGGTGAGGTACTGATAGGGGTTTAATATTAAACTGTTAGGTGAGGTACTGATGGGGGCGGATATAAACTGTTAGTTGAGGTACTGATGGGGGCAGAATATAAAACCGTTAGTTGAGGTACTGATGGGGGCGGATATAAACTGTTAGGTGAGGTACTGATGGGGGCGGACTATAAAACTGTTAGGTGAGGTACTGATGGGGGTGGAATATTAAACTGTTAGGTGAGGTACTGATGGGGGATTGTGTGGATGGAAGTTAATGGGGGGGGGGGGGCAGATGATGTGTCTGTTTAGCCTTATATCTTATTAGTATATCTTTTTACTTCGGGGGGCGGGGGGGGGGGGCATGAAACCATTCCAGAACCGCTAATCAATCCACTAATAGCTCTAGCTCTCCCTCCTCACTCTCTCCCTCTCCCTCTCTCTCTTCCTCATTATCTAATGCATACTCTAGAGCTCATTCCCTCTCTCCGTCTCACTCCCCGCTCTGCCCCCCGCCCCCCTCCACCCTCTCCCGGGGGGTGGTAGTTTCCTCCACAGCTCTTTAGTTTGTCCGTTTCTGCATCAAAGCCAGCAATGCAGTCCATCTGTGTTGTAAGATGGGCTACACCATTACTCGCTACAGATAAGTCCCTCCTGATAAAAACTTCCTTCTTCCTATACTACTCACCAATGTCTCTCCACTCTATCTGAGAACCTCCTCCTATGCCATCTACTGCTAATAGCTTTCCTCCCTGCCTCCTCTGTACGTACGATTTATACCCCACCTCCTCTTAGAACCAATTGCGGGCCCTTCGCACCTCTTCCACTCCATGAGGCAGATCTAGATTTGTTCTTGGGCCGTTGGGGTGGGGGAAGGGGGGGGGGGGAATATTGGTTAACATTTATTTGGGTCAGATTTTCAGAAAATGTACAATTTGCAGCTCTACACATTGAGTAAATGTTGCTAAATTGGGCTGCAATTTGGTCAATACTAGGTAAATTCGAGTATATTCGGCATTGCATTGATTCTAGCAATCTGTCTGGTTAGGTTGAACTGTATTTTGAAATTCATTTTTTTGGGTTATTTGGGAAGATTGGCTAAGTTGAATTGTACATTTTCTGAAAATCTGACCCATTTCAATTTTAGATAAAAATGTTGCTAAATAAAAATACTAGTATGTCAGATTTGAACTGAATCTATCCTAGCATGCACTAGTACTATAGTAGTAACAGACATGTATAGTGAGACATGCAAATCTCCTATTAAACAAATTAAACTCCAATGCCAATTTCTATAGCATATGTATTGCAGGCTAATTTGTGTTTTTAATAACATTGTATTTTGTATTTAAATATTTTTATTCAGCCATAGCATCATTTTGTAACAGGTACAATATTCTTAGATCTTGCTGTTATGTTTATAAATATCAATTCAATGGTCCTAGTCCGATGAGAGGACATTACCCAAGAAACCTTTATACAAATTCAAAGTACAAAAATGACAGAGTACTAATAATGGTAATATTACTTAGGCAAAAATTGTAAAATCCACTCCCAGCGTTGTGTCTTATTCTAACAGTCAAATGAGTGAATCCTATTCATGTATATATTAAACATCCCTAGGTCTATTCACACTCAACGAGAAGTGTTAGTTGAAAGTATACATTGAAACACTGGACCATCCCATACCGCATATGACAAGGAAACATGCATGAATATACTACGAGCCACATAACCGGAATTTTAGGGGAAATCAGAAAAAGTTCAGGTTAATCGAGAACTCAGCTAAAGAGAACTAATAAACTAAGTAGCGCATCTGCAGGGAAATTGAAAAAGACATTTAGCTTAACCATAAATTATTAGGACACTTTTATGAAAATTCATGTGGGATAGAAGGTTTTGGAACTTTGTCCCTTATCTGAACTGGCAAGGCCCCCCCCCCCCCCCTTCCCCCACTCACTCCAACTCTTTCCTACCCAAACGAGTGTCATCCATTTCTGACCGCCCGACCTGCATAGCCAACAACTCCGACCACGTGGTCGCCACCACTTCCGGTATGCGCGAGGAGATACCCAATAAGCTGCGCGAGGTGCCACCCCAAAGTGAGGCTAGGTGAAAGCGAGGCTAGGTGAGATAGATAGGGCCATTTGAATTGCACGCGCGGTGTGTGTGTGAAAGTGGTGGTGGTGGTGATGATGGTGGTGGTGATGGGGTCTAGTAACATTCTACTTTTTTTTTTTATTATTGAAGTGGCCTGCCTGCTGTTAGAAACACAATCCATCAAGTCAGGACCACACCTTGTGGCCGGTTTGTTGCTTGCTAAAAATCAGCACTATCGATACGCCATGTTGATTTGATGTATCGCTTGTTTGTAGTCGATTCATCTCCCCTCTGTAGTTAGCCTGGTGTGAATGACTCTTCCCAGCCGTCCCTGTGTAGATCTGGAGCTTCAAGTTCAAGTCTACAGTCTAGGCCCAAAGTTGAGGGAGTCCCTTCAAACGAAGGGAAAGCCTCTCGCCTCAAACCCGCAAAGTGCCATTATAATTCCATTAAGACTGCAAAATCTCATTATATTCCCATTAAAACACCGAGATCTAGGCTAGGAAACCGATTGGCGAAGTAGGAGCCCAATCACTGACATACCATTCTTATCTGATCTGAGGGTTCGGGCCTAGAGTGTCTACCGTTTCTCCTTAAACTGTACACAAGTTACTGGTTAGAGAAGAAGAGCAAAGCGGGGTGCTAGACTATCCAACTGTATCTCAGTTACCTGCACTTGTATGTATACACGTTAGTATAGATGTCTCCATGCGTATAGGCATGTCAATGCTCGGGGCAAGGGATTTCTCTTGGCCGATTCCTGAATTACGAACATGAAGATTTGTTCTGTAAGTGGTTGGCTTTTAAATACAGTGTTAGAAATGACTAAATCACATTCCACTTCATTAGAGAGAAAGAGAGAGAGAGAGTGAGAGAGAATGAAATAGAGAGAAAGAGACAGAGAAAGAGACAGAGAGAGTGAGAGAGAAAGAGAGAAGAGAGAGAGAAAGAGAGGGAGGAGAGACAGTGAAAGAGAGAGAGAGAGAGAGAGAGAGAGAGAGAGAGAGAGAGAGAGAGGGAAAGACAGACAGACAGAGAGAGTCGGTAGGGGCGGTAGAGGGAGAGAGAACTAGAGTGGGTGAGGGAAAAGGAAAGCGGATGTGATTGTTTTGTAGGTTGATAATAGACATACATAGTGAATACAGTAGATATGAAGAGGTATGGAATAGAGCTTGGTATGGAGACAAACAAACAGACAGGGAGGTAGAATGAAATTAAGAGAGAGAGAGTGACTGGGAGAGAGAAGAGAGGAGAGAGAGAGATTGACAGCGAAATAGGGGATATGGCGAATGCGATAGAGTGAAAGAGACGGTGAAGGAGAGAGGGAGAGAGAAAGAAAGAGAAGATAGAGAGAAATAAAAGAGTCAGACCGACAACAATACATCCAAACATCCACACACCGCTGTAAAGCTGCTCTAACATGCTCCTAACTTTCCCTCTCCATGCCCTGACCTTTGCCTCAACTTTGCCTGACCTTGTCCCAACAAGACACTCAAGTTGCTTAACACAGAGTAGACTAGAGGTCTGGCACTTGTAAATTGGCAAAGATGGGCTCCTGAAGAAAGAGGCACAGCCCACCACACGGAAGAGTTAGTAAAGGAGAGAGAAGAGCCATCTCCATAATGGGTTCCAATCTTTCTACCCTGTTTACGAACGCACCGGAAGTGCTCTCTGAGAGAAATTTTACTTCCGGCGGTCTCTGTGAGCGCCTGGTGGGCGTAATACGCGTAACGTTTGAAGCGTAATAGGGTAGCGGCTGGGCGGGAAGCATATCAAAACGCCCTACAAGTCTTACCCTCTGGCTGTTCGTTATTGTTGTTGTTATTGCGACCGGTTGGAAGGGAATGTTCGTGGAATTTCCCAAACCTTTCCCCATTATATAGACATATTTTGAGGATACAGATAATTCTAATAGTGTTCTTGCATTGTTATCATACGTATTCTGACTGCAATCGGTTACTCTTGATAATCGTATTTATATTGTACCAGCGCCTACTGCATGAAATGCTCATTTCGCTGGGAATTGCTTACCGCTCAGAAACCCAGGCCACGAGACTCATTTTTCAAGGGTCACGGCAACTTAAAATTCTTGAAGCTGCTGTAATAACCTACTCTTTTCGTCTATGATGTATTTAACTTGCACACGGATGGCTTTTGATGAACTTGTAATTCATGAATTGTGAGATCATTTCTGACATTTGGGAGCTCACTCATCGATTTTCCGCTCCCAATCCCCATCCAGTCGAGGCTCAGAGTTGTGAAGAGTCCCTTCAAACTGAGGGAAAGCCTCTTCCTCCAAACCGCAAAATGCCATTATAATCCCTTCAAGTTCCCTTCCTCAGGACGTGGAAGGTCATTAGCGCAGTAGGCGTCCAATAACCGACACACCATTCTTATTTGATAGAGCATAGACTGCCCATCCATGATCATTCTACAAACAGAGATTAGTCTCTATGTTCAGTCTGCCCTGCAACCTCCAGCTTTTTCTTGTAATCAAAAGTTTCTCCCTCTTTCTCTTTCTCTCTTCTCCCCCGTCTCTCTCTCTCTCTCTCCTTCCTCTTTCTCTCACTCTCCCCTCTGTATCGCTCTCTTCCTCTCTCTCTCTCTCTCTCTCTCTCTCTCTCTCTCTATCTGTCTCCTTCTATCTCTCTATCTCGCTCCATCTCTCTTCGCAGTCTCTTTCAGTATGACACATGACCAAACTAGTCTCCTGTATTCTCTAAACAAATGTGTCTGTATCTGCGGCTGAGGATGCGTATAGCGGATGATCCTGTAGTATTCTACTGCTATAGTAGTAGTAGAGGCTGGGAGAATAGTAAAATGCATCGTGTTAGATAATCTAGTCAGGGCAGTAATAGATCTCCAAATGTCGTCTGCTGAAGAGGAGGAGAAAGGTGAAGGTCGAGGAGAGCATTGGAGTGTCCCTACTCGCTTCCTACATTGGGTAAGACACCTTTTGAGCCAATGATTGAATGGTCCATTAGACTCAGGCTTTCTTAGCGATATCCCTCTAAGATTCTATTCCTCGGGGACAGGCATCGTCTCACACGCTTGTCGCGATCTTGCAAGGATCGTTTTTAATGGATCACTTTGAAGTGTGCCCGACCCCATCCCCAGTGGTTCGGCCACTTGGATATCGAGGGAAAGAAAAAGAGTAAGAGAAAGAAAGAGAGAAAGCAACAACTTCAACTACCACCTCCACCCTCTCCACCTCAGTCTCTCTCCAATGGTCTGGTGGTCCCCAATGCTTTTTTACGATTTTCCAAGAGAAATAACATTGGATATATGCGAGTTGGCCATGTCTGGAATGAGGGGGTGGATCAAGCGAGGACTGCTTCGGGGAGCAAAGGTTTTCTTGCTTAGGGACCAAAAAGGCCTTGGGAGAGCTTGTATGGATGAATACATCCCTGGCATCGCTCCGATACGGCAACAGCTCGAGCTGGGCAATTCAAATATATTTTCTTTTTTGTTGTTGTTTTGAGGCCAAGAGTGTGGAAGGATGTTGGAAAGAAGGGAAGGGTGGAGGAGATGTGCCGACGTGACACTTGATCGTTTGTAGAGATTGCCTGAAAGTGGCATGATTGATTGTCGGTTCGACGGACGAGTAAACTAAAAAAGATGATAGGTTTGTTTTGATTCAACTGCTGCTGCCTATCCGCTTATAGTTCGCTGGCCAAAGATAACCACTCTCATTGGATCGTTCTGTAGGGGAGTGGACAGGTTGGTTTTATGCGGTGAAAAGGGATCTTTTTTTATAATCCTTTCATGCTTTGGATCTATAGCCCTGCGTCCCCCCCCCCTCTCTCTCTCTCTCTCTTTCTCTCTCGCTCTCTCTCTCTCTCTCTCTCTCTCTCTCTCTCTCTCTCTCTCTCTCTGTGTTTCTGTCCCTCCTGCTTCTGCTCCCACTCTTCACTTCCACCACTAACTACTTTTGCTCCTCCTCTTTTTTTTTTTTTTTATAAATGTCTCTTTTTCTCTGTCTCTCTCGTCCTTCTTCTCAGTCTTTATTTCCCGGGTAAGGTCATAAACTGCCTCCCTCTCAGCTCTCCCGCTCTTGATATAACCTTCAATGTGTTGATAAGGGCTTTAAAGCAATCAATCTCACTCACTCCTCTACTTGTTCCTCGTACGACTGTTCTGACTGTTCTTCCTCCTCCCCCTTTCTCTTCCTCCTCCTGCTGTTCTTCCTCCTGCTCCTGCTGCATGCTCCACCTCTGCCCCTCTTCCAATTTCTCCTCTTCCAACTAGTCTTTCCTGCTCCCCCTTCCTCCTGCTCTTCTTCCTCTTCCTCCTCCACCTCCTCCTCCTCCTCCGCCTCCTCCTGCTCCTACTCTTTCCTTCCCACCACCTCCTCCTATACTCTTCCTTCTCCCTTCCTCTTCTTTCTTCTTCTTCCTTCTTCTTCTTCTTCTTCTTCTTCTTCTTTTTCTTCTTTTTCTTCTTCCTCCTCCACCTCCTCCTCTTCCTCCTCCTCCTCCTCCTCCTCCTCCTCCTCCTCCTCCTCCTCCTCCTCCTACTCTTTCCTCCCCACCACCTCCTCCTACTCTTCCTCCTACTCTTCCTCCTCCTCCTTTCTTCTTCTTCTTCTTGCTCCTCCTCCTCCTCCTCCTCCTCCTCCTTCAGACCCTGGTCCAACAAGGTCTAAGTGAGGCTTTACCATCGGTTTTACTTAACTTCCATTACGTTTGGAAAGCTATTCACTGGACATTCATTGAGTATTCATTAAATGTGATCGAGACACGTGTTTGCACTGCGAATGGCACAGCAGGCCTTGGCAGCAACTTTACCCACTTTACTCGAATGACGAACTGCAACCAACTTGGCTAAGTCTTGCAAACCGACTTCACTCCTGACATATATACCACTGGGAGGGAGGCACGGGAGGAAAAGCTGTGCTCCCTTCAAATCTTTCATCATTCACAGTTTCCACCTAACTTTAAAATTTTAGCAAAGATTGTTGAAAGAAAATTCTCATCCGCAAATCATCCATTTACGTCCTTTTTGTTATGTTTAAACAAAAGAATTCATTAAATAACTATTTAAATCGGATGGAAGTTATGTAAAATGATATTGAACGATGAACAAACATGAAACATTGAAAATGAATGATAGAAAATAGAAAGTAAAATATTCATGACATGCTTGTTCATGAAACATGAAAAAATAATCTAAACACTATTCAGTACTTTTATAAGTAATATTATCTAAGTCTTAGATTGGAGGCCTTAAGCCTTGGTATTTAAGACTTGGTCTATGGCCCAGTATCCCCCCACCTCCACCCCCAATCCTCTCTGCTAAAGGAATCTCAGGAAGCCCGCTTCTGGTGGTCTGATTGCCTAAATCTATGGCTGACCAGATCACCCAGTGCGTCCACAGGTCAACTTGTCTTTAACCTCAAATGAGAGCGGGCGCCTTTCGCTTATTCCTAGAAAATCTGCTCAAAATGGCGTCTGTGCAAGACCTGCTTTGATCTGCCTTCCTGAATACTATACGACTCACGTATACATAGTCTTTAAACCACCCTGGTGTTTTTTTGGGAAAGAGGTAGAGAAAAGTAAAAGTATATATATTATAGGCTTGCTTGAAGAGTTTGGCTGAACAGTTATTTGGCCAAGTTTGTTTCCTCGATTAGATTTATTTTAGGAAGAGGCATTTCATCACATATTTATTTGTTGTTTTCTCACTCAAGAAGTTGATTCAATTAAAGTAAATTGTTTTCAAGGATTTGCTTGAGGGGGAGGGGAGATTCGGGTGGTTACAGTCAGTAGTAGAAAGCCCTAATCACCCCCTAACTTTTAGGGATCAGGTGATTCCCAAATAATGTTAACACTTTTAGCCTTAGTCTTAGCCTTGTGGTTAAGCTTAGCGCTGTATGCGGTGAACTGTAACGCTCGAGGAATGTGGCTTTCTGGATAGGACTGGTTAATCATTCTTGTGTTTCTCTCTCACCATGAATCCATAAATTTACCACTTCCTATCCATTCGTATATTTAATTTCATTTCATTTACAACTGATAGATAGAAAGACAAGAAAATAATATCCTCCAAACATGAAATACTCGGGAAAAGGTTTTCCAGAATTTGAGTTCCAATCTTGCAAAACGAAATGAAAATCAATCCAATCAAGCTATACACGATCTGCATTCAATCTACCTGAATAAATGTCTGACTTCGAGTCCCCAAACTTGCTCCACCCCTAGAGCCAAGCCATTTCACAAAGTGGTTACTTTCTATATTCTACTCTATCCAAGTTTCCCCCCATGTTTTTTATTGCCAAGTCCCATGCACTGAAAGGTAGCTAAGCGAATAAATCCCAGCTCTATTATAAGTGCCACAAAGAGAATTAATGGAGATTTACGGCCGTCTATAGCTTATGCCCTGAATAACGCTTTCCTGGGGGGAAAAGACTTGCTAGTTTTTTAGCGTGTCGGGCGAAATTCTTTGCCCATATGTCAATGTATATTTCCTCCGGTTTCTGCCTTTGCCTCTCGATCATTGATCCCTTGTGATCGAGCATACAGCGCAGAGTGCTTGTTTATGATGTACTAAACTGAAGCATAACCCCGCAGTTGAAGATATTGGATATGCATGCTAGCAGTTTCTCTGACAACTTTTGACGATTGGTGCCAGTCTGAGCAAGAGTTATTGAGCCCCGTTGCCCAATTCTCCGCTTGTTACTCGAGCGATGGTGAAAGAAAGTACCAGATGCAAACGTGTTTGGTAGATACAGTCCAGGCCCAAAGCCCCTCACATCAGATAAGAATGATATATCAGTCATTGGACGCCTACTGCGCTAATGGTTCTTCTCGCCCAGGAGTAGGTGCCCTAATGAGATTATAATGTTATTTTGAGGTCCTAATGGGATTTTAATGGCATTTTGCGGTTTGGAGTGAGTGGCTTTCCCGCAGTTTAAAGGGAGTTTCTCAACTTTGAGCCTAGACTGGATAGGTAGGCTTTTTCAGTCTTGCAGATCGGATGAGAATGATCTGACGTTAGTGATTGGACGCCTACTGCGCTAAAGGCTTTTCTCGCCCTGGAATAGGCGTTTTAATGGTATTTTGTGGTTTGGAGCTAGATGCTTTCAGGTTGGAGGGACTCTCAACTCATTTTATGTTCTGTAGAAGTTTACAGTGCTAATATCTAAAAAATGTATTTGCACGACGTTAAGTGCATGTTTCATTCTATAACTACTAAGGTTATGAAGCGTGCTTTGATTTTAAACCACAATTGAACTTTACATCTGGTTCAAATATTTAGAAATTCTCAAAAAATTTAATTTTACATGAATGATTGAAGCATCGACCTTCCCCAAAAGTAGACTTCATGCCTTGGTCTTAGCTTATATAAATGTTAAAGTCACTTTATTATGGGCGGACAGTAGTTAAGTGTTGCTCTATTTTCGCCCTAATGCACTGGGGGCGTACTCGAACGCACCACACTTGACCAGAATAACTTGAGGGAGGGTGGCAGACATCTTGACTTGTCCTGGTCCCCGGGTCTTACACATGGCCCCGCATTATCGCCCAACTTCATGAATGGTAGTTGGAGGGCCCGCCGTTTGGTGGCCAAATTATGGAAATATTTGCCAAGTACTGTCTGCTGGCACGGCCCAGGGAAGCATGAGTACACTCTGTTCGAGACCTACTTAGAGTAAACATAAAAGCGACCCAATGCTAACCCTACGGCAAGCCGCTCCAAGTAGATCTCAAATAGAGTGTAGTTGGTATCTGCTCAACATGGACCAAATTGGTTACAGTCTAGGTCCAATGCTGAGAGAGTCCCTTCAAACGGAGGAAAGGCCTTAAACTCAAAAGTTCCATTATAACTCCATTCAGACCGCCAAATGTCATTATAATCCCATTAGAACGCATAGTCCTAGGCCAACAAATCGATTAGCAAAGTAGGTATCCAATCACTGACATGCCATATTTAAATGAGCATGTTTTCTACAGACTTTACGTTAACACACACATCCCACGCGAATATTAAAGATGGCGGACAATCAAATCCCCTATTGATGTCTAATTAAAAGAATAAAAAGAAGAAATCTAATTCAATTGCTATAATTATACTGCCTCTCCGCACACATATGCCAGGGCCAATTTAAGGTATTTCCACTGTTTCAAGTTCTTCTAAACATACATTGTGAAGGTGTATACGGGGGCGCTTGCCGGACACAATTCTATGGCTTCTCTGGAGGAAAAGCCAAGAAGAGAAGCTCTTTTATCAATTATTCGACCCACATTGTTGAAATTTATTCCTGTTTTTGCAGATTGTAAGATGCTCATGTTTGCACCCCATAAATAGCTTCCTCTCTATATCACCTTTTTTCACACTTTAGTGTGTATATATATGTAGTAGCTGGTGTTCAGCTGCAGCAATTTAACCTATGTTTTAAATAGTTGCTTTTCCTTTTCTTGACAATAAGATCTTTTTAAGCACCTGAAAGTAGCTATTTACTTACATTATCTAAAGCTAAGTTCCCAGCCTATAAATCTTACTAAATTTACTCATATTAAGATTTATAGGACTGAATTCATCAATATTCTGCTGTGGTTATATGTTTGAACACACATTTGAAGGTGAAAACGCCCAGAGAAACCGGCGATAATAAGTGAAGTCCTCGCTGGCGGGTCCTCCATATGTAAGGTTAAGGACGTTTTAGAAGCCCTGTCGCAATAAGAACGAAACAAAATCAGTTAAAATTTTCGTCAAATGACTTTTAGATGGGTTGGAAAAGAATAGCACAAAAGTTAGGAGGGCCTTTCTTGAAGTAAATATATTCAATTTTTCACTATTTTTCCTCATGGAGAAGATGAGAGATTGTTTTAAGACTTTTATTCCCGCCAATTCCACAAATGTGATACGTGGGAGAAGGTAAAATTTATAGCGTTATATCAAGATAATCAACATGACTAGAAGTTACTAAATTACATCATATATTTATAATTATGTGTTAAGACCACAGATAATATACATACTTTCATAATTATTATGCTCATCATCATCAATTTCTTTTATTCCAAAATTACCAGAAATACAAAGTCCGTTGATACATTGAATAAGAAAAGGTCAAATCATTACAGACAATTATCAATCAGATCAATAAATTTAAGTCAGTACTATAGCAGTAAGTATTCTATACTAGTAAGTATTGATCATAGTACAGTGGAACTTCTGTATTGAGACCACCTTTGGGACTGAACAATTTGTGGTCTCATAGCGAGGTAGTCTCATTAGAGGGCCTAATCTAATTGGTCTTAATAGAGGGGTGGGCTCTATACATAGATTCCACTGACGTCACAGGCATCGCCATTTTAGGGGGCTACCCCAGGTATATGTTAGATGTCCAAGACTCGAAAATACTGTTTTCCGGCCGTTTTAACCATTACCAATGTTAATGAACCCTTGTTGATATAATAGGTAATCTTTCTTTAGTAAATTATTGCTAAAGTAATCAAACATTGTGGGGTTTATCAGCTTTGTTTTCATAAACACGCTATAGACGCAAGGGTAGCGCTGACCCCTGTCATGGCGGCCACTGTGATTCCCCAGCCAGGCGTGTGGCGTCATGCAAAATCTTTGTATAGAGAGGTGGTCTTTATACGAGGTTCCACTGTATATATAGTATTCACATGACGTCACCCCAGTCAGCGGCTATCCTCACTGGCAGCCATAATGTGTGGCAGCATAGATAGCGGGAGACACTAGATCGACAGGATTTCCCGTTTCAAATGTTTGCTAATGGCAATTATACTCATTATTCCATCATGATACACTAGAAAATGACCATATAACCTATCAGCATACTGTATATAACATTCTCTAAAACTTTTGGAGGTGAAAACTGCATTTTTGAGGCTTGGAGCACTCATGTCCAGCTAAAGTTGACCCACATTATGGCAAGCCGCGGCTAGCGCCGTGACGTCAGTGAATACTATGTATATCAAAAGTATCTATGCAAAACCCCACATTGAACAACTTCCAACTTACATGGCGAGCCCTTCCTGCACTAAAACATCCCCATCTCCTTCTGCTCACTTTATGCTCGCGTCCTTGAAGCTCTGGTTCCGAGCAACTCTCTCTACAGTGGTCTTTATCTGCTCTACCTCCTCCTGGACATCCCCCTCTCAACACTGGACATGTAATCACCCCCAACAAGCTTATAGAAGTGAGATCACTGTCTCCTCGCTGAGGCTCCCCACTCCTAATGACCCTCTTAAGTATTCCTCAGTTAAAATAGCACTTAGCATCCCTCCTTCCAGAGCCCCATTAAAAGTTGGTTGATATTTGGAATGACCTGTTTGCTTGGCGGTTGCATTTCGCAGTGAGTATGCTTGATCTTAGGTTCTCTCCGTGCTTGCCATGTAGAAGTGAGGTACTTTTTTTATTAGTTTTTTGTGAGGGTGATTAGATGTCTTTCTCTTTTCATAGAACTAGATCTAGTTCTATGCTCTTTTCAAGGAAAGCTAAGATAATTACTCCCACCTGGTCATATTCAATGATAGATGGGTGAAATCGCCAAAAAATGTACAATTCCCCTTCACCAGTCTTCTCAAATAGCCCAAATTTAAAACAGAAATCAGGTTCAAAATTCTGTTCAATATAAGCGAACAGATCGTTTGAATCAAGTATCTGCCGATTGTACATTTTCTAAAGATCTGACCCAGATATGTCTTTATAGTTTGTATTTTTGTTACATTTTCATTAGCTAACGCACAGGATCAGTTTACTATCGTTAAGTATAGGATTAAGAACCATCTCTCACCTAGAAACTGAGAATTAATTCCATTTGACATTTTAATTAATTCCCTTAGCCGACACATCACTTGGTGTCAATTACTGTAATGTTTCTGCACTTAATAATAGGGGATTTTCATAGCCGCCATTTTGAATCTTGATTCGCATGGAATTATGGGACTAATGGTACAGTGTAAAATCTATGAAAAACATGTCATGTTCAGCATAGAATATTTATCAATGACTAATGCCAATATTCATGTGTTATACATGTTTCCATAACATAAGCACCCATCTTACCCATCATGCAATTGGTTTTCATAGATCATTTATAAAAGCTTTGATATTGGTGAAAATATTCTTGCAATTTTCGATAAAAATGTTGCCAAATATTTATATGTCAGATTTCATCAGAATCCACCCCAGAATGCAATGTAACAGACATGCGCAGTGGCACATGCAAATCCCCTATTCTAACGTCTTCACTACGGGTGCGGGAAAGGCATTACCTAATTTCCATCCACTGTATTTTACCCAGTTTCTTGGCCTAAAATACTCTCTTAATTTCCTGTAACTTGGTAGTCAGGCTTTTCATTTCAATAGGTGTGATAAAAACTTGTCTCTCCTGTTTAATCTCAACCGGAAGTCATCGTCGTTAGCGCATGCGCACTGTGAGCTCCTGCGAGGCTGTTTTTTCTGGCTTAAATAAATATCCTTTATAAGAAGGTGTGGGGAATTTGCGGGGGAACGTCGTCTTAAATTAGGATATTCATCTGTAAAATATTGCCTTTAGGGCGGCCTTGGACTAAAGAGTGGTAAAAGGAGCCTAAGGACTTTGCCCCCTCCCTCCCTCTAAGATCCCTCACCTTGGGGTATTGGTACATACTTGGGTTGAGACCAAAGGTTAGTCTAGCGCCCAAGGTCTGTAATAAATGTACGTGTACATGTTATTTTATTCTAAGCCTCAACCGCTTTCTAATATCTAATCTAACTGCATCAGGGGCGAATCTAAGAGATAATTCTAAGAAGATTAAGGAGGTGGGGGGCTGGTATTTCTTGTTCTGAAGCAATACAACAGTGCAATGGTTACCAATATCATAGCTTGTGTTAATGATCTATAATACTAAATGCATGGTGGGAAAGATAAAGTCTTGTTTGATGGAATAATGGGTTATCCCATACCTTATTTTTACTATGTTTAATATTAATAATTAAATTTGATAATGTATTGTTCGCGATGTGATTTAACGTAATTGAGCAGTCTTTACAAAACATTTCTGACAAATAAAACGTATAAAAATGTGAAATCTTGTCGTAAAAAGTTTATAAAAAAAACAGCTCCTTAACCTGAATATGAGGGGAAATCGGTAAAAGGTTCAGGCTAACCGAATGTTCACCTATATATAATATATAAGTAGGACATCTGCAGGGAAATTGAAAACAAAATCAGCTTAACCGATATTCCATGTACACCTAGTTCAGATTACTTGGAACACATGCAGCCTATATCGATTAGCATAAATCTTTTTATTTTTTGTATTTTTTTTAGTACCTGGGCTTTTATAAACGAAGGTCCTAGACCCCCCCCCCCCCCCGCCAATCCCTTTAGCCCCCTCCCATCCTAAATCCCCACCCCCACCCCCACTCCCATAGTACAAGCCTAAGGCTTAATTCCAAGGCGGCCCCAAGTCCCCAAGGATAAGATCGATGAAGAAAACAAACTTATAAATCCGCTTGGTGTCTTGGCCTTGGGTTTCAGGTCATTTATAGAGGTAGGCATCGGTGGAGCGGCTTTATTCGCTGGCCGTATTAAGTTAACAAATGTTGGCAGATCCTTCCCTCTTAATGTGTTTAGCTACCTACCACTTGCTCGTATTATTCCACTGCATTCAGTATATGGGTCAGATTTTCAGATATTGTACAATTAGCAGCTGTACACATCTAGTAAATTCTGCCAAATTTAGCTGCAATTTGGTCAATACTAGGTAAATTCGAGTATATTCGGCATCGCATTGACGCTAGCAATCTGGTTGGTTAGGTTGAACTGTAATTTGAACTTTATTTTCGTCTGAAATTTGGGTATTTGAGAAGATTGACGAAGTTCAATTGTACATTTTCTGAAAATCTGACCCATATCCCCATATTCATGCAATCTATTCAATTAGATTTTAAAAAGTCTATGAGAACTGCCATGATACCTTATCATCAGGTTCATTACTGTAAGATCTCCTATTATCGTCTAAAGAAAACAGTCATGCTGACAGTGTTAATTCAATATTTGGAATTGAAATAATTATCCTAAAAGTGCAATCAATTGGGTTTCAGGATCGTAATAGGGAGGTTCTGCAAGCATCTCAATTACGTAACCGTATCCGTATCTATTTTGTATAACATGTTTTCATGTAGTATTAGTATAACAAATAAACTGTAAATATGTACAGATTCCCAATAGGATGTGATGGGTGGTAGTGGGTGTTGCCCTGTTACGTCATATCCCCAACAGTGGTTTTAACCCATATGGATTCTTTTGGGTTGTTTTTGTCAGGATCCCCTTTCTTTTTTATTCGGGATTCAACACATTATGGAGTTTACATATTTAACATGCATGCATGTATGTATGTATGTATGTATGTATACATATGTATGTAGTATGTATGTATACATATGTATGTATGTATACATATGTATGTATGTATGTATACATGTATACTAAACTGATTCGAGTTGACCTGAGCCTCACCTGAGATTGACCCCATTGTGTTGACCATTGTTCAACAGGAGAAAGGTAAAGCCTACACAATGATTTGAGATCTAATGGAGGAAGCATTTGTCTAGTAGTCAGTTAGCCCTCAGCCCATCAGGTAATCACTCTATACCATGTGGTCAGGCGATGCATTGATTAAGGGCTTAATTAAACTATGGCCTAGTTCTTGGTCTATGACTGGTCCAAGAGAGTCCACTCTAGAGACATCTAATTACCCGGTGCATGCATATATAGCTCTGTCGGTCTGAATATGGGTCAGATTTTCGGAAAATGTACAATTCAACTTCGCCAATCTTCTCAAATAACCCGAATTTCAGACGAAAATAAAGTTCAAAATACAGTTCAACCTAACCAAACAGATTGCTGGAATCAATGCAATACCGAATATTCTCGAATTTACCTAGTATTGTCCAAATTGGAGTCTAATTTAGCAGAATTTAGTAAATTTGTACAGGTGCCGATTGTACATTTTCTGAAAATTTGACCCGTATACATGTACATTTGTGATGTGTTACTGAAAGATGAGTCACAAGTTGCAAAAATGGTATTTTCTAAATGTCTTTATCACAAGAACGCGTTATAGGAATGTTTTCATTCTTTGACAGTTTAGTGATAGTAATACATGTACCAAATTCCAATATTGTGTGCTGTTTCTGAGGTCGTCTTAAGAATTATATTTAGCTAATTTACTAGTAATTGACCATTAAGACATTTTTTTCATGCCTAGAATATATTGAAGTACTTATTAGACATCCTAATGTTTACCATCATTGAAATCCACTTGATCTCATCTTTTCAAATATGGGTCAGATTTTCAGAAAATGTACACTTCAACTTTGCCAATCTTCCCAAAGAACCCAAACTTTAGACGAAAATAAAGTTCAAAATACAGTTCAACCTAACCAAACAGATTGCTAGAATCAATGCAATGCCGGATATTCTCGAAATTACCTATTATTGACCAAATTTCAGCCTAATTTAGCAGAATTTACTGAATGTGTACAGCTGCCAATCGTACATTTTCTGAAAATCTGACCCATATGATGATATCTCAAAATCCATTTTCTTGCAACTTGTGACTGAATTACCTGTGACACATCACATTTCTATTTTACAAGCCACACATTCTATAGTAGAGGATTTGCATATGCCACTTGACATGGCTGTCATAGTGAAAGCTGGGATGGATTTAGTAAAAAAAATAGGATTATCTCATGTATAAAGGCCCTTGACCACTAAACTGAATCTCACCGAATTTAGTGGAAAAGGGTCCTCTGCGGCACAAAATCGCAAGAGAATCGGCTCGACTAGGGACTTAACCCATGACAGATTACCTTGAAGCATCTATGTCTCTATGCATAACGTCTATCTGCAGGCTCAGGCGATAGTTGTGGAAAAAAGAACATAGCAACGTCATGATGAATTGATATATATAGAAGCAAACTGAATAGACGAATTGTATTGTACTGTTTAATAATATGTAAAGACATGGAGAAGAATAAGGATGCTTGTGATTTCGAATGAATTGGTTGGGTTGAAGATGAATCAGTAGAATATTAGTAAATTGTATATGCTATATAAATGTGTAATATGAAATTAGAATTGATTAGAATCTGGAAGTCAACGCAACAAGACATCGGCAGAGTCGACATGCGTATTTGTTATGATTGTATTAAATGTGAATGGCCTTATTTTTGAAATTAAAAAAAAAGCAGTGATAAATATTCCTACCCTGAATATAGGGTGGTTTCTATAGCTTCTAATTTAGATTTGACATTGTCTTATTCAGTAGCAAAATTACATCAAATTCTGATTTTTTTTCTCCGTGGTAAGAAATAACTTCTATTACTTCGTTCCAATAAACAATCTATCAATTATGAACCAGCTACAGAAAAATAAATTGCAAAGATAATTTCATCTGTAAAAATATGTTTCTGCTGAAAAAAATCGGTTCAAATTTATATTGAACTGTAAGTTGAACCTCAATTAAACTAGGGTTATTTGAGAAGATTAGTGAAGGTACATTTCCTAACGCCCCATGTATATATAAAAATAGAACCCAATGCTAAATCAATTTTTATGACTGTGATATAATTATAGCTCAAATGATACGGCAGGGTATTATTAGCACTGTGCGCTCCGATAGCCTGTGACCGGGTGGGAGGCATAATTCATGAATGGCCATATTGAATATCAAGCACCAGTTGCTCTGCAGCTAATATGCACTTTGCCAACTGCTCATTATTGTTTTATTAATATATGAGAGCTGCTCGGCCGACCTCCATGGCAGTAGTGAGCTGGTGGTTTGATTTTCTCCTATAGAACTTCACTCTATGTCTCTACCCTGTTTTTAGACATTTTATTTCGCATTCATATGTAGATATGTGATGTGTTACAGAAAAATGTAACTTGAGCAAGTGAAAATTGATAAAATCATATAAAGAAAATTTACAATATTAATTCATTTGTTGTGTTCAAAACTTCCATCTATGGATTGCTAATTCTATTTTTTTTCGATTGTAATTTTTACCATATTGTCCATTAATAAAATAGAAGAAACAGAACATACCACATCTGTTTTGAACGCGAAAGTAATGAAATACGAAAATAAAATAAAAAGGAATACAATCTAATTACCATAGGTAGCCGAAGTGTGAGCCACTGAACCTGTGCAATCTAGAGAAACAAACATTAAAAAATAAAAATCTAATTATCACCTTTTAGTCAGCGCCGCTCTCTAACTTGTTTTTAACTATGAGGCGTGAGATACAGACACTCTGAAGATGTGATATATCCTATCAGCACACGAGTCGTAATTAGCTAGGTCTCTTATCTATTTGCAATCTTGGATAAAATGTCTCGGTGTAGAGACATTTTTTTGTATAAACTGCTAACCTTATGTTAAGACTAATCTATTCTTCTTGTAAAGGGATCTTTAATGTATTTAACCTTAGAGTCGTCCTTGGCCTTGGGTGTAATAGGGCGACTCCACTATAAAAAAAAGAAACGGCGCCGACAGGCAAAATGTGTCGCTGACATGCCTAAAAATTCGGCCCACAAAAATCACTAGTGGAAGAGGGGTAAAATAGGTTGTCGGCAACACATTTATTTGTCGCCAACAATTGCAAAATATCTAACGTGATTAGATATTTCGTCGCAAAAACTTCGTCGCAGCCGTTTTTTGCCGTTTTTCCCTCAGTGGATTCCCTGCATAATACAGAGATATTGTTACTTGCATAGCCGCCATTTTGAATTTGATTCGTATGGATTTATGGGACTAATGGTACAGTGTAAAATCTATAGAAAAGATGTCATGTATAGCGTGGGATATGTATCTGTGTTCCAATTTCAATATCCATGTGCTGTACATGTTTCCTTGAGTGAGTGATGGTTGCTTAATGCCATGACGACATCCAAGTGGAGTCATATTCATGGCAGTCGTGTTTCCTTGACACAAGTCTCCCATCTTTCCCATCATGCATTAGGATCATGTATACAAGCTCTGATATTGGTGAAAACATTCTTGCAATTTTCGAAAAAAACTTTGCCAAATATTTGTATGTCAGAATCCACCCCATGATGCACTGTAAGAGACATGCGCAGTGGGACATGCAAATCTCCTATTATTAGCAGTATACATGGGAAGAACTGAGCCTAGCTTGGTAGAGTCTGCTATTTGTCATCTTGATATATATAATTCTAAATAAGATAAATAATTATTATGTTTCATATTACATCTTGCCACGCATGAGGCGGGAAACTTAGTCAGTAAAGCTGTGGTTCCACTGGACCACTCTGCTATTGGGTCACTTCTACATACTGCGCTTTTCATTCACTCTTCATCCACTCAAACCAAACATATCATATTTTAGCGCAACGTCCTGAGGGCTCCCAATGAAGCGCAATTGTTGAATTTTAACAATGGATACAGAGTGCATTAAGCAATTCCACTGGTCCGTTCTTGCTTAAAAACAGAGCGAACCATTTAGTGTGCATAAAGAGCGGCCTAGTGGAATAGCAGCTTAAGTCTCAGTTATCTAGTAAGTGATATCTACCTGAGACATCCAGTATTGTCTCCTGTTATGGCCAGAGTTACCGATGCCCAGTCTCTAATAGCTATCACAGAAACTACACACAAATATCAGTTTTAATGTAACTGCAATGAACATCCTTTAGTAAGGGCTTAAATTATGATACAACAGGTTTATTTTGTTTAATAGAATTTATTGAACAAACTTTCAGTTAAAGCAGTTATCCTGCATGATTATCCTGGAAACGTTTCAAGTGATTTAATTCGTTTCTACGGACATTCATGAGAAAAGAATAAACAAAAAAGAACATGGTCACTTTTAAGGAATTGTCTGTGTTCCACTGGATGGGTCTATAGATGAGCCAGACTAGGCAGTATACTACCTGATAGACAATCCGGGGCAGGGGTTTCCTATTAGCTAGTCGACTGGTGTCGGATCATCTCACTGGTATAATATTTATATTGGAGAGATAGGGGTCAGGCATGGTTATTGCCTATATAACCATTGAAGCACATATCAGATCCTATTTCAGGTCTACTTTATCGCTTGCCACACGCGCTCTCTACCTTATTTTTTGTTAAAACTCCCGTGTAAAAAATAATCCTGTGTGGTTTTATCATTTTAAAATATAATTCCGTGGGATATTATGATATAAGGTCCCCGTGGATAAATCATGAAGGATTGAATTCTTGTTTTTCTTTCTCAAAGTGGTTCATTATTGCTAAGGGAGTATTGGTTGTCAGCTGAAATTCTAGTGATATTATTTTTTTCTAGTTATATTCCAATTATAGAGACTATTCTAGCATGAAAAAGTTAAAAGCGATAAGCTTTACTTGTCTCAGTTCAGTTTTAACGGAGCCCACATGTTCTCTTTCATTCAGTAGGTAACGTAATTCTATTAAAGATATAAGTAATAATTATTTTGAATCGAGCCCAATGCTGATCCTAGTTTCCATAATTATCGTTAACGTCTATCTGCATTAAATGCTCCTCTTTCTTCTATAAAATTCACAAGAGAAGAATAACGAGATAGGTGTGCAAAAACTATGTAAAAAAAGGCAGTAAAAACATGATGAAAAGGAGAAAGGAAATCCTATACCAGAAACAGGCAAAGGAAAATGATTTTGTCTTTCCTGAACAGTTGATTCCCTTTTGCTCTATCACTTTCTTACTTTCTCAGAGACTTAACGGTTATACTAGAACCGCTTATAGGAGTGATCCATCCTTTTCATTCATTTTCAACTTGTTTAGTTTGATTTACTTGTGTCAATGATTCTTCAATTTCCTATATTAAGGGCTAGAAGTTTTGATATGGGATTTACATTACCTATATAGATAGTTTCGTAAGATTAACTTTACTTACATTGAATCATATTCATCAAAAAACTAATTTCAGAGTACATGGTCTACGTCCATTGTAGTAAAACAATAATTTCAGTTGTTGTAAACGAAGGGAGTTGTATTTCTTTAAAAAGATCTCAATACAAATTCGTATTTTATAGTCAAAATGGTTCTACGAACAGTAGAGAGACTGTGTGCATAGAAATCTGTCCTGTCCCAGGTATCACAATTTAAGTTTGAAAAAAATATCCAAGGCGAATTTAGCGCCAATCTTGAATTCTATTAAATGTTTTTCATAATCAAGAAAGTATATATAATAATCACCTAAGGTTACGTGCATGGAAATCAGTTCAACACGAATAAAGGATCAACTTGGTTTTGGCTGCTGAAATTGACATGCAGGGAGTCGATGTGTTCTATAGACATAGTTTATGAGATGCCCACATCATGGCGCTGTCAATGTCAGACGCAGGAGCTCGATGTTAGTTCGCAATATCACCGCCGGGAGTGCGATCAACCAAAACCTTCCCAGGATGCATCAATGGTCAGCGACCGGAAGTCAGCAGTGCGTACGCTAAGTGCGCCGGCGCAAGAATTACGACCTTCCGGTTATGTTAATGAACATGTCACCTGTATGGCATTTTTGGCGAATCCAAAATGGCGTTTGGCAGATCCAATATGGCGGGCATAGTTCATGTGTTATCACGAGCGTAAATGGCATGTCAGTATGTTGCGTGTGGTGTATATATGCATTAGGTTTTGGTGTATCATTTTGCTAGATATGCGCATGAAAATTTATGCAATGTCTGGAATGTTAAATTTGATATGCGATCTTTGTGTGAGGGATATCATGTCATGTCATGAATGCTGTTGGAGAGAGAGAGAGAGAGAGAGAGAGAGAGAGAGAAGGAGGGGGCAGAGAGAGTGGGAAAGGATGAGAGAGAAAGAGAGAGGGTGAGAGAAAAAGAGAGGGGGGGGGGGGGAGGGAAAGGGAGAGAGTGGGAGGAAGAAAGAGAGATATTGAGAGAGAGAGAAAGAGAGATAGTAAAAGAGAGAGAGAGAAGGGGGAGAAAGAAAGAGACAGAGATAGGATAATATGAATGAGACAAAACTCACTCACAATAACAGTTTCAGGTGTAGACAGAATACAAAACCCAACCACGCGGGTGGTCTCGTGATTTAATTAGGCATTTTTTCACGAAGCAAATAATGACATATTTACACCTGTCATGGTTCCCTATATACCACCTTCATGGTCAATTTAAAACATATGGATAATAATGAGAGAAATAATCTGCCCTGCTTCTGGGCAATATTTCGGTGGCAGCCATCTTTATTGAATACAGATGAGCAGCTCAGTAATAGACTGAGTAACTCGCAGTGAGCAGGTATAGGAGGATGACTCGGCAGTTTAGCCTCGCCATGTTTCCTGATGGCAAAAGCGGCTTATATTGCTACACTCAGGGATTGTTGCAGACAGAGACAGAGATTGAGGTCTCAAAAGCAGCTTTAAGTTATCTTTTTATTTCTTAGTTCGTCCATAATAGGTACAGTAGTATTTATAAATACCATGGTCTGGTCTATTTTATGTAATGCAATTGATTTCAAGCACTATTTAGTATTCAAAATCACAAGGCATTCTGTTAATTATTGCATGACATTGACATGTCCTTTAAGTTGTAATTTGGGATACCACTCGACCACATGTGGCTTAAGAGGAACTCACAACGTAGTTACCGAATAACTCGCAACATGGTTACCAAATGACTCACAGCATAGTTACCAAACATCTTGCAGCATAGTTACCAAACAACTCGCAGCACAGTTACCAAATAACTCGCAGCATAGTAACCAAACAACTCGCACCATAGTTACCAAACAACTCGCACCATAGTTACAAGGTCACAGCATAGTTACCAAAATTCAGCTGGCCATTTTTAACAATGAACCTGTTTACACAAATGCCCTCTGAAATTGGAAAGTTGTTCATTTGAGGCTTTGCAATCATATACTTAGCTTTTGTGATGCATCACCTTCTGGTAGGGAACGAATGGCTTCTTACCCTGACCCATAACTTACCTCCTGGAGACGGGTCAAGGTTAAAGGTCAGGGGAATTGCTTCTCCTATTCAGGGCTGAAACCATGTAGCTACCAACGCCCCTTGGGGAAAGGTTGAAAATAATTTGTTACTGGAAAAACTATTACACCAAGCGTTTTAGTTTAGAAGTATGAAACAGTTTCTTTCCCCTGAAGGGCAATTTGTCTGAAATATAATTGATATCAGAAGTCCCTGCCTTCTCTCCATTAGAAAATAAGTGATGAAAACTCGGAGACAGGAACTTTTAATGGAGGTTTTCTCATCTACCGATATAAGAGTTTTTGCCTTAAAAGTGGCCAATAAATCAATAAGGAACTAAAGCGTTTTCTTCGAATTCCTACTTGGAAAAGCTAATTAGATTTTTTAATAGAGCTTTTAAGAGTAAGTACTTTTTATGGGATTCCTAAAGTTGTTGATAGTATCTGAGCAATTCAGCTTAAGAAGGGAGTCTTCTGTTGGGCACCACGCTTCTGAATCGAGATATTTTGCTTAAAGCTGCATTCTCAGTTAACATCGATCGAAAACTACAACTTTTCTTTTTTTGTATTTCTCCTGTAGAGATTTATGTTTAATTAACAAAGATTCCATCAAGTGTTGACCTGAATCCAAGCAAATGGATGATAAAAGATCCTTAAGTATCTGAGGAAGATGGATTAAACCTCATACATCAAATATCCACACAGTGCCCTAATGCAAGCTGGTTGGGCCTTAATGAGCACAGGATAGCCCCCCTGAGAGTTCAAGTTAAGGGTCTCACATACCTTCTCCCCATCACCCCATAAATCAGCCATGTTATTTGAATCTCTAAGGACAGATTTGAGCTTTTTGGTAAAGTTGCTCAATTTCGGTTCACTTTTGCAAAACACTTTACAGGGTCGCGCACTGAATATCAGAGTGCCTTGTTTTTAATAGTCATCCATATTTGCCATGTTTGGTCGTTTTTGTTTTGGGGAAAGATTTGAACTTCACTCTCTATGTCATTTGCATCTGAAGTTATAAGGTCTAAAATAAAAGGCTTTCAGCTTAGGTCTCGAATATGTTTTATATCTACGCTATATCTGTAAAGTATCAACTTTCAGCTTATGTCATACGTTTCATATCTATATCTATAAAGTATCAAGGCAGCCGAATATGTGTTTCTTTTATTCGATTTAGCCGAATACTTACTGTTCCGCTAGTATCAATCAAAGCCAGGTCAGATATATCTTATATATGTGACATAACTCAGAATTGATCAAATAAGGTCTCCCAAACGCAGCTCAACTTCCCGAGTAGAATCGTTTTCTGATACGTTCCCTATCCTGTTAAAAATCATTTTTTAAACTTCCAAGGACGCCAGCCTCGATCTGGCCTTGAACGGAAGTGCCCTATGTATGACGTAGTAGCGCCTGAGATGAGCAGTGCCGTTTATTCCCACTAGAGGTCATCTTAACACTTTGAGTGTCGTTTTTTGAGGCCACCACGGTCAACCTCATTTCCTAGATGAGGTCCGCACTGGCCTATAACAGTCCCGCAGCAATCACTTTACTATGGCGATGTCTTTTTTTATTGTCATTTTAACAGTTTGTCCCAATTTTTCTTGTTATTTAGCGTTTTGGGTTGCCAAAATATTTGATTTATGCAAGCTGTGGGTATTTATTCTTTGAGTTATATGTGGCAGGTTTTTATTGGTTAAGCATAACAAGCTATTCCCAACATTGAAGATAATCAAGTCCAATAATTCATTACTGGGAATTCATATCTATTTTTAGATTGGCGCAAACAATATTTTGGTGAACATATATTATTTTTCCTTAATTAGCCTGAGATCAGAGAACTGAGGATTGGTTTTGCCTTTCAGACATGAATTTACCCTGCAAAGACGTTAGCTAGTGCAGCTACTATTGTTATCATGTTATGCAACTCATTCAATTCGAGATCATCCTTTAACTGATAATAGCACGAACATGGGTCACACTCATTGTTAGTAGTTAATCCCATGAACAGCCAGTTAAAATGCTCTTACTATTCTGTAATGTACGTCAGTATGACTGTCAAACTGGGCTTATTTGAAAATACCATATCAACGGGAAAGCTATCCCAGTATAACTAAAATCTTTTTTTTAAAACAAAGAAGTGAAGCAATGCCACATTATGTTATTCTTTACTTCCCTTGTCCGTTCATATAATACAGAAATAAAAATCACCCATCCAAATTGTTATCTCCTCTATAGTGGACAATTTAACACAAAAATACCTGCTACAGGTTTCTGCCCTGAGGGTGGACATTTCTACTCTAAAATGGCGGCCGTTCAATCTGCCTTCCAGACAGGCAGAGGCTGAAGTAGCAACAATTGCATATTGATACCCTTTATTCAGTAATCGGCGGCACATAAATCAATCTGGTAGAAATGTCTGAGTCTTGTATGATCCCCCTTGTCCAGCTCCGATTAGTTAAACCAGCCCTACAACCCTTAATGCAAACATTGTGTTCTGAGGCCTGAATTCCGGTTGCCAAGGCAATGGCGGGGGTAAACACGAGTAGGGGAATTGCCTTGCCCACTGTACATGTCACGTAGCATGAATTATGGTAATTGATAATTGCCCATGCCTCATACGATACAGATACCATGCAGAATTTTTATTAGCATGGAGAGATTTGTGAATGTTAGAATGTATCATGTGTGAACCTTGATGAACTTATTCGTTCACATTGCATATAGAATTTTGAGTATCCTCTTAGAAATCCAATCTGGTTTAATCCAATTATTTTATTATCAGATGAAAATATGTTTATGCATTACACGTGGACCGTTTGTGTGAAGCGAATTAATTAAGAGGGAATTAAGCTCGATAGGTATGACCTAATCAAGTGGATTATATTCCATTTGATTAAGTCACGCACATTAAATTTTCATATGACCGAAGGCAAGTCCTTTGTCTTATGAGTTTAGCCCGATTCTTGCTACCCATTCCAATCATCCCTCTGCAAAATATGTCATATCATTAGGCAAAACAAAAATATGTTTTTCCGACTTACTCCCCCCCCCCCTGCCTAGTATAACGTACCCCTTCTAAAAGCGTTTGTTTTTTCAAATAGACAGAAAATAAATTTTGTTTTCAGTTCCTGGATGGTGGTTCGCTAAGAAACTAAGAAACGAGGAAAGATTACCACCCACTCCCTACTACCTAGATTTCAGCTACATAAATCGGAGACACACTTTTTTGGCCTTAGTAAGGAAATAGATCTCGAGCGACTGGAGCCCTGAGGACGTTGGCTATGCATTTTAGATGCATTGGGATGTTTGGTGGCCGAGTGGTGTAAAGCGTGGCCACAGTTTCATCCCCCCCCCCACACCTCTCCCCCGGTGCTAGGGAAAGACCACCATTGAGATGATCTAGTCCTGGTAAAAAAAAAAACTAAAAAAGAAAATCAATACGCTCATGCAAATGGTTTGATACCACACAATTCAACCCTGAAAATGACCAAGGAACCTACACAAAATGGCCAAGAAACCCACACAAAATGACAAAGGTGCCCACACAAAACCCCTATACAACCTTACAGGGGTCACCCAAGGTCAACCTCGAGGTGTACGTGACCTTGAGCTGGAGGTTTTGCTGTGTCTGGATTGTTGCTCTGGGTGTAAGGACAGCGTGTCCACTGGGGATTTACTCGGCTAGGGAGGGAGGGGCGAGCAGGACATGACCGAATTACCTGGTAAAAACATGGGGAACAAGGCTAACGCGTACCATTCCGACCTTGGAGCAGGGGGTGGGTGGGTGGGCGTTGGTGGTTGGCTCAGTGGCTAGTACTAATGTTTATTGTTATTTAACGTTACATGTCTCCCTAGACCTGAATCCATTTGAAACTCTTCGTCAACGGTCATCATATGTTTTGCTTAGGTTTTCTTTTTAACAGTAATCCATGTTTCAATTAGATTTAAACAAAATACATTAATATTAGCTTAATTAAATACAGGTTGTTTTTTATCTGTATTTGTTTCTCGAAGATCTGCGTAGGCAGAAGGAAGAATCTGAGCTTTTTTTTCTGTTTATTGATCAAACTTGAACACTGAAGGAAATATACTTTCATTTACTGGTGATAGAAATAGTTTTTGATTGATTCACGATAGTCTCTCAATGTAGTAAACATATCAAATTTTCATATCATGATTTAAATTTACATGTGAAAAATTCTTCAAAGATCTCCTTACGTATCGCAATCATTTCTCAATGAATTGTTTGCTTACTGCACTTCGAGATTATGCTCTTGTGGTCGGATTTAGGACGGATTAACCGATAATCCAGCAAGCTAGATCATGTGACAGTAAATAGTAGCCCACTTCTGGGATTATCTTGTTTACCTCCTGGAGGAAATGGATAAAGCTGTTCTCATGCCCCCCCCCCCCCCGACACACACACACCTCTTGAAATGATCTGTACTTTTGAAGGCCGCATGATTTTATTTTTATTCATGCTTTAAGGGCCATTATAGATTAACTTTCTTTAAGAAAATGAATAACATCGAATCTGTGTTTTCTCTGTATTTTAAAGACTGAGTACACTATACATACTCGCACATAATATATATAATATACCGGTGTAGATAGATATTACATTCTTTCCACGGAGGAAAATACCTTTAAAAAAGATTTTTTTAAATATTTATTTTCGCACATTGATCATTTGATTGTATTCTTTATATAACGGGGTGGAAACTGGTAGCTCTTATTCCCATTAGTTCACATTCTTCCCGCAAGTGCCGCATCAGTATACACTGAACAATATGTAATGACAACAATAATAAAATCAATTAGAAAACATCATTTGCGATAAAAATGACTTAGTTATTAAATGTTTGTGCAAAAGTACCAACATGATGATACTGTGTGTCCGTGATAGGTCGTGGCTACATATTTATTGCGGTGGGCCTTTTTGTTTTAATACTAGTTACTTTAATCGCTGATGTTTGATAACTCTGGAAACATTGTTATTATGTATTGGGAATTGAAGCATTAAATGAAATATAAATACATATGGGTCAGATCGTCAGAACTTGTACAATCGGCAGCTCTACATTACACACTTCGTAAATTCTTCTAAATTAGGCTGAAAAATGATGAATACTGGGTATATCTGAATATATTTAGTATTGCATCGACTCTAACAATCTGTTAGGTAATCTTGAACTACATTTTTAAGCGTATCTGTCCATTACATTTGGGTTATTTGAAAGGATTGGTGAAGGCAAAGTGTACATTTTCAGGAAACTTCACCCATATATATGTATACCCAGAAGTGATACATGATACCTAGCCATCCGAGGCAAGTCCTCATTCAATTATGGAAGAAACTTCTTAGATGTTTACTATCATTGGAATCGGCTTAATCTCATCTTTTCAAATATGATGATATCTCAAAATCCATTTTTTTGCGACTTCTGACTCATTTTTCTTATGCCCCCCATGCTGTAAAGTTACAGACTAGTTTCATGATTGAAACCCTATAAAAAGAGTGGTCCTGGGTAAGACCATAAAGTGCCTTTCTGTCTCTTTTTCTGTCTCTCTCTCCCTTCTTCTTTATCGCTATTTCCTGGGTAAGATCATAAACTGCCTCCCTCTCAGCTCTCCCGCCCTTGAAATAACCATATCAAATGTGTTGATAAGGGCGTAAAGCAACCAATCTCACCCACTCACTCACTCACCCTATAAAAAGAGTCACTGGGAAGAGAGGAAGAGTAATTGTAATGTTCAGGTTACATCACTTGTATTAGTTCAGCAAATGTCATCTCTATCCTATTTACCTCGCACCGTATTATATTCCTAGTTATACTGCACCAATTGCATTTTTTACCCGAAGTACATCCATCTTTCTGTCACAGTTTCGATAAATATAAAAGGCTTAACATTTTTGTCGTTGTGTGGAAAATACAAGATGCTAATAGTTATGTTGATAGTTGGGACTTGTCAGAGTTGGGAAAATAAAATAGAAAAATACTAATAATTACTTGTCAGAGTTGGGACAAATGAAAAATTGCTAATAATAGTGTCAGAGTTGGGACAAATAAGGAAAAGCTAATAATTATTTGTCACAGTTGGGACAAATGAAAAAATGTTAATAATTACTGTCAGACAACTAAAAAATGCTAATAATAACTGTTATAAGACCTGGAATTTAACTTACAGATGCGGATCTCCTTTTTGTACAACTCTTTTGTATAAATAAAAAAATATGAAATAAGGTAGATGTTCCTACAAATGAAAACCCGTTTGTATTTTTCCAAATTTATTTCCCAACTGTTTCGGCATAGTTAGCCTTAATTATTCAGATAAAAAATACTTTGAATTGAATTGAATATTCTTTTTATTTCAGATGGTAATGACGAGAATAAGTTCAGTATCGACACAGAGACGGGCAACATTATAGTGGCCGGCTCACTGGACTGGGAGGCCCGGCGGGAGTACAACCTCACCGTACAGGCCTCGGACTGCATCCACAAGTCTCAATCCTGGGTAAGGAGGCATTCAATGCATTCATTTTTTAAAGCTGCATTCTCAGTTATCATCGATCAAAAGCTAGCGATTTTTTTCTTTTTTTATTCTGTCTTTTTCCATCTGAAACTCATTTGACCAAAATTGACTAACACTGTTAGGGTTCATGAAAGTCCACATTTTGGTGACCCGCAGAAATACTTTGCTGTGGTGGTTTCATTTATTATCGCTCTTTTTTCCCCAGTCGATTCAGCTTTGAACTGTTGTATGTACATATAACATAACCGCAGCAAAATATTACTTCATAGGTTAAACAGTGATATGAGTAAAATTGATAAGGATATGAATTTTTATATTTTGTCTTCCAAAGGCAGGGCTCCACCAGACCGCATGCTTATTGTGGCTAATATGCGGTTAGGCAGTATATTATCATATATTAATCATCATAAAGGACCTATATTGTACAACCTATCAAGACTCTGACCAGCTCCATTTGTTATTATATTCGGATCAATTGAAAATGCACTGCAGAGTGCAACCACAGTGACCGCAGAGGGAAAACACACCAGTGGAGTCAAGCCTTATGCTATTTGTTTATCCTTCTATTTCTTGCCTTAAACTGTATTCTTCCCTGTAATTGTTGTGGGTAATTATTCCACAATAATATTTATACCTGATATTTTCCCCTACCTTAGGTCCACATCAATGTACTGGATATCAATGACAACCGTCCCCAGTTCACAGCCTCCGTGTACGAGGTCAATGTACCGGAGAACACTGCGGCCGGAGCCACCATCCTCCAGGTGGCTGCCACGGATAGAGATGAGGACTCGAGACTCTTCTATACCATCCACTCCTACACCGACCTCGCCTCCAGGCCCAAGTTCAAAATCAACACCGAGACAGGTAGGGTATATTACATGAAAGGCTTTATATAAGGGATTAGATATATGAGGAATAAGTTATATGAGGGTGGACCATTTGAGGATAAGTTATATGAGGGCTGACCATTTGAGGGATAATTAATATGAGGGCGGACCATTTGAGGGATAATTAATATGAGGGCTGACCATTTGAGGGATAATTAATATGAGGGCTGACCATTTGAGGGATAAGTGATATGAGGGCGGACCATTTGAGGGATAAGTTATATGAGGGCTGACCATTTGAGGGTTAAGTAATATGAGGGCGGACCATTTGAGGGATAAGTTATATGAGGGCGGACCATTTGAGGGATAAGTAATATGAGGGGCTGACCATTTGAGGGATAGGTCATCATGTTGTTCAATCTGAGTTTGTGTTATCTAAAGGAATGGCTAGGGTGTCTGTGAGGGTAACCATTTTGGAAGACGCAGCTGATATGTGTTATAAATAACAAAATGGTAGGGACATCTAGGTATAGTTTAGGGAATTTGCAACCAAAGTTGCATTTCATCAATTTTAATTATGAAGACAATAATCCCCCTGCAAATTATAATTAAGTATTTGCCCTAAGTAACGACATTTTGCAAGATTGCTGATACTGATGAGAATTGGGAATTCCACCAGATGCATTTTTAAGATTAATCAAAATTCATATTGCAAAAACCAAATCCCTAGCTATTTTATAATAATAATAACGCGACTGAAGCCTTCAAGTCATACGAAAATGGATGAAGTACCTCGTCCAAAAATAAAATTGACCAACAAAGAAAAATATTAGAAGTTACAGTACGGGCCCATGTTGAGACAGCCCCAACGTAATTGCCTCCAATTATTTGAGAAATTGAGTTAGAAATGAACACTTGAAATAACTTGATTTAAAAGTGGAGTCTTAGGGCAATAATTAGATTTTCTGTAATTGTTTTGACCCCAAGTCTTAGAGAGTAAATTGAATAAGAGGTGTGGAGGCTTGTAAGGCTATATCGACTGTTTTAAGTGAATAGTGTGGTGCGAGTAGTATAGGGAAGAGTCTATTTGGAACAGGGTATATACAATAAGTAGACAGTAAGTCATTTTGATATACTCAAAGTCATATACTAAATGAGATTTCTTCATATTGAATTGCATTATTTGTATGTTTGTAAATACCAATTCCCTTTTTTCCACTTGCCCGTGCACTTTGATATCAGAAACCGTTTTTGTCAAATATTATATTTTGTCTTGTGGTATCACTGCGTTTCGTGGTCGCCATTTTTGTGAACAAAATTCAAATTTTGCATATTTACTCTTGTATTATAGCTACAGAGTTCACATTTTGTTAAACGCGCACTGATTGGCTGTTTATTGTGTATTTGTTATGAGAGGAGGTCAGCTATTGGCTCTCCTTTCGTCGCGCAGCAAGCTGCCCTTCCCTTCATTTCCCGATTTAAATACATATCATAATATATCAACAGGGACAATTTAAAAATAATACTAATGCACTAATGAATGGTTAGAACTCAAAACATAAATAAATGTCAAAGCATGTCATGTTTAATAACAAAAAGCATGGTGAAAATCGTTATAAATTATAAATCACTCTTCTCCCGATGGAGACGGCCACATTGCATGTCAGTGAGGTATTACAGTCCAATTCAACTCTGAAAAAAAACCCATTTATTTCTATTAAGTTTGGCGAGGCACATTGCCTGTTCTAAAGCAATCAAATTCCATTGGCGTTAATATTCTCATGTAAAGGTGTTATTTTCTTCTAAAATTAATTTCAAGAAATATTCTAAAGTTCATTTATATATATTTTCAAAGTTTTAACTTTCTACTGGTAATTGGAACGTTTAAGCGTTGGTGGTTAGACTTTTTAAATTGAACTTTTCTGAAATTCAAACTTCTCGATACCTCGGGTTTGCCGTAAATAGGCACTACGATTGGCTTTGAGTAGGTCGTTCTAACCCTGGTTGCTATGTTTCAAGTCAAATTTATATACTGAGATTCGGATTACTTATATGCATAATACAAAATTTTGGCCTGAGGAACAAAATTCTAAACTAGACGGTCGTGAACTATTGCCAAGTTAATTATCATTTGAACACTTTTCATGGCAGTATTTCAAAATTTTTAATAAAAACTCTTTCCAATATTTGCGTTGAAGTTCTTCGCCGAATAAGAACAAAAATCGTCATGATGATAACAGATCTGATAGGATTTGACCTGAAAATAGCAAAAATGTTTTTTAAAAAGTCCCTCCCCACCACTCTGTCATTGTGTCAATTCCTTTTCAGACGAGCATGGAAACTGGCAAGGTAATCCCCATCAACCCACTCACACACTTCACATACATGTATATTCCTATATCAGCTTAAGGGGGCCCTCCACTGATGCGATAAATGTGTTGCAGCAGTTCAGGAACATACATGTGGTGGCAAAACGTTTTTTATATCGCTTCTATATCGCATGCAAGGATAATTCTGAAAAGTTTCAGAATTATCGCATCATTTTATCGCAAGCATATCAGTGGGGTGCTGCCTTAAGGACAGTGCAGAAATGAACAACCGTTTTGCTGTGCCAAAGTGGATGAAACCCTTCTTAATACAGTCTTTTCCGAGTGTAAATCTTTTTAATTTTGTTTTCAATCTTTTCAAATTAATCCATGTATGTCTGTACTAATGATATGTTAATAAGATGAGTGTATTTGAGAATTGTAAAATTAATCTGTTTGATTTTTAAAATAATATTTGACTTTTTTGGACTCACAAATATCAGACTGATTTTATTTTTAAAGAAATATTTCTTTTTCTCGAATTCTAAACTTACAATACAAATTAAATTATCTACCTTTTTCCCCTGGACCGATAATACAAATACATCTCTATATAGAAGTATACGAGTTTGGTTTTCACACGATGGTGTTGTTTATTTCCGAGCTGTGTCACTGTATCTGTTAAAGGGTGTAGGCCTATGGTACATGTACATTCTCCCCCTTATACCCTGCCCACACACAACCGATTTGACCCCCCGATTGCTCCCCGATTTGGGTCTCCCGATGATTCCTAGGATTTCATTTCTAGTCCTGGTTGACATTATTTCAAAAACATAAACCAGGATTTGAAATGAAATCATAGGACTCATCGGAAGACGCAAATCGGGGAGCAATCGGGAGGCAAATCGGCTGTGTGTGGGCAGGGTCTTAATCTCAGCCCATGCTGTCAAGCACCGTGCAAATATACACCAGCTTCATACACACTATTCCTCCTCCTACTCCTCGGATTATCTCTCCTCTCTGCTTCTTCCATGTGCTCTGTACAGTGCTCACGTCCACACAAATACTGCTGTATATATGTATTAAGTTCAAATACTCTCTTATATAAAAGCATTGCCTACATTACTGCACCCTTTACTGTACGATAATGTATGTAGTCATTCTTTTTTTGTTTCTGCATCATTGGTATTTTGTTCATGCCTTATTTACAACCTTTTATTATGTTTTTTTGTATGGATACACAAACATATATATTATGTTGGCATTTGTAAATCAATGTCTACATATGTATGTTGTGTAGACATTCATTTACTTCATTTTATCTTTAGATTATGTATATATCAGCATTGGGAAATAGTGACATCAAATACATTTGAATCAGACCCAAATAGAACACAGTAGATTACATGACAAACTATAGAATTCAGTAGAAATGATGAATTGTAGTTGATATATATCCATCGGTAAGTGTGGATCAGAGTCAGCCAGCATCTCTACTAGTAGACATGGTAGATTGTAGTTAAAAAAGGGGGAAGGTGCGGTGGTTGTTCGCACGCTGGCCAATAGGTGGTGTATGAGTTCATAGGGGTTGATTTTCGGAAAATTATAGGTTCCTACCTTCTTTTCTCTATTATCCTCCTTCTTACCTCTCTCTGTGTATGTCTACATTGTCTGTAATTAAGGTGTTTGAGGTCTGACAAAGATGTGCCTTTCGTTTGTTTCAGTTTTCATGTGAAACATCCTGTAAATTATTCATTCCAATGTAGTATCCCTCTAAATTTCCGTTCACATTTGGAATTCCTAGAAGTGTCTTTCGAATAGGTAGCTTTTTCTGCTTTTCGTTCAAATGAGAAAAGGAAAATATATGTAATGCAAATATTTCTAAGAAAGAAAAGTAATTAGTTTGTGGTGAACTGATTCAGTAAATATTATTAATACCATACATACCCACAAGGAAAATAAGAATGGATATCTGGGAATAACCTTCCACTCTCCCACCTTAGACCATCACGTGTATTTTTTTTATTTTTTTTATTCATTTAGGGCAAAGAAATATTACTGTTACATCAATACTGAAAAAAACCAAATTAAAACAACAGGATAAAGTTGATTTGATTCCTGAGAGATGTCAACCACCACTGTATCATCTTTCATCAGATGATAAAAGTCTTATTTTTACATTTTAAAATGAGCAAGTGAATCGTTTTTTTAAAATTTGCAATTAATTAGGTATGCCTATCCATTTCTGTTCTGATTATAAATTAATGAGAATCGCTTCAATATGCTTCCAGCTTGATTTGCAGTATGCTTCTTAGTTTTATGATGTCCTAAGTCAAGTAGATTAAAATGAAAATTAAAGCATGCTGCTACACCATTATATATATACACATCCTTGATTTAAAAACCTTTAACATTAATTATGCCTTGATTTTCTTCATCTCCTTTAATAGTCTTTGAACAACTTTGTTATAAATAATATAGGCTACACTATATTTCTTAAATTGTAGACATAATAATGCAATTATTATTGCACATTTCTTATCTATATTTGAATATAGATATGAGGAAATCTAGCATGAAAGTAGTCACTCCCAACAAAAGTTTCATTATGATCCACCGTTTTATTTGCCATATCACATGTAACTCATTGCAATAAATATTTCTGTAAATACTGTGTAAATTATTGTCAAGACCATGTAAGCTTTGAGTGTTGTAAGGCAGTCCTTGTAATGGCTTTGCCATGGACTCACTGCAATGTTAATTTTCGTTACTGTGTAAGACGAAAACTGCACTTCAATCTCACCTGCATGGTTTACATATGTATGTATACTGCATATGTGTATTATATGTATATATTCTTTAACAAGGCGGGGGTGGTTTGAGCGACGGGTCGGCCCAGTAGCATGAGAATGTTGTGGGTTCGATTCCCGGTGTGTCTCTAATCTCACATCCTCCTTCCTCCGGGCACTAGTGGAAGCACAGCTTTATTCATGCGCTGTACTAGTTAGCCCTGGGGCAAAACCTGTTAAAAATATTAACACTGTAAACACAAAAATTAACTAAATGCCTGTTAATTACTGTTATTTGCAGGTGTGATCACGACAATGCATTCATTGAACCGTGAAGCAGTGTCCCGCCATGAACTTGTGGTCATGGTGCGTGACCAAGGGACACCATCCAAACGCAACCTGGCCAGAGTGGTCATCCATGTGCAGGACCACAATGACCACTCTCCACAGTTCCTCTCACCATCGTATGAAGCCCGCGTGTTTGAGACGGCCGCTGTAGGGTCCAGTGTGATCAGGATCCAGGCCACTGACCGGGACACTGGTGTCAACGCCGTCATCATCTACTCTATCATGACTGGTGAGTACAATCAATGTTTTACAGTGTAGAGAGAAGCTTTGAGTTGATGATCTGGACGGGGGGCAGTCGGTGGGGAGTCAGGCCAGTGGCGGGCCTCAGGCACTGGCCTCCCGTCAATATGAGGAGAATGTGGCAAATCTAATCCATGCGATGATTAAATCAGATGGGAGGAAATTTCATTTAATTTAATTTCATTTAATTTCAAAAATTCTTTTATTTGTATAGATGGTAAAATACAGTAGGTAGTTCAGTCAATCATGATACAGTTATATCATTTCCTCCGACGAATGCCTAATATGAATTCCAGTTTAACAGTTATACAAAGTTTCAAAGTTACCAAGTTGCAAAAATTACAGACTTTAAGGGAGAAGAAGGGTATGTACAACAAAAATTCCAGTTCTTAAGGAAAAGGTACTGTCAACAAGAGGCAGGGCGATGTGCAACCTCAATGCAAGAGAATGTAGTAGTAAAATATTTGGAGTATGTAGTAGTAATATTTTGGAGATTTACTGTTCTATAGTATGAAATAAGAGGTTTTTTTAATTTAATTGATATTTACTCTTTCATTCTTTAATTCATTCATCATTCATCATCCAATCATTCCCCGATGCATTCTTATCATGCCTTGTAGATACAAATCGTATTCTTTCCTATACTCAAAGATGGCCACTACTTACAAAGGCCAACTTAGAATCTGTCCCTGAACTTTGCAGTATCTATGCTATTTCCTCGCTATACTCAATCTGTCCATAATGTTGTCTGGATTGAAGGATTACTCTGTTGTTAGGTGTTTCACCAGTTGAGTGTTATTTAGTTTGGATCCTATAGCTTAACTCCTGGGGTAGTATACTACCATATATTCCTGTATTGTCTAGTCAGGCTCTAGAGCTGGTCTCTACTTGGTGAAAAACAATCCACAAATTTTCTCATCCTATTCTGAGGACCATGATATGGGTCAGATTTTCAGAAAATGTACAATTTAACTTCACCAATCCTCTCAAATAACCCAAATTTCAGACAAAAATAACGTTCAAAATCAACCTAACCAAACAGATTGCTAGAATCAATGCAATGCCAAATACACTCGAATTTACCTAGTATTGACCAAATCTCAGCCGAATTTGGCAGAATTTACTAAATGTGTACAGCTGCTAATTGTACATTTTCTTAAAATCTGACCCATATAGGTAGCTGAGTCTGTTTACTAGGTGGTATTTCTGTGATGTATTATTGGTGTGGTGGCCATAATGCTGAGCTTTAATGTGGCTCCATGTAGCCCACCCCCCCTACCTCCACCCCTCGTCCCCCGCCCCCAGCCTCCACCCTAAAGTAAAGGAAACCCATATTCTGGCTTCAAGGCCTTTTATCACAGAGGTCTGTCCATTAACAGACCCCATACATTTGGTTGAAAGGCTAGAGCAGACCTTGACCTCCTATTTCTCATTTTTCCTCTTCCTCCTTCCTCCTCCCCCACGACGCCTGTCCAGAGGGGCTAAAGGGGTAGTGGCCTCCCATCTCTGTATACGTTATATTTGACTTAACTTCAAATCTTTATTCAGTTATTATGGGCACACGCATAGCACAGTATAGGCTATGGCTGATTCTCACGAAATGGCCCCAACCCCAACCTTCTCAGAAATGCAATAGATCAACAAGTAATGCCTTGAACGCCGGCCCTAAAGGTTGTTAGAATTCTGGGTTCGAATCCCACTTGCCAGATGTCCCATTAGTATGTTTCCTCTCTATAACTAAGTATATACTTGTACTTGTATATGTACTGAAATAGTTATCTTTAGAAGTCAGGTAGACTATCGTGCTTAGAAAGTCTTGTAATCACTACTTGGTGTATAATTATGACCGTAATTGGCAGTAATATTTTTCTACTTAAGCTGAAAATATCAATGATCAATGAGAGCCCATGTAATGGTAAATAAAATACAAACAAACATACAAAAGTAAAGTGTTAAAAGTGACATAACCCCCCTCCCCCTTACCCAGGTCTCCCAGCTGGCCCCCATCTTTGCTCTCTCCTTGTAGTAGTTTATCTATTACCCGCTTCAAGTACAAGCGCTGGTGGTAATAACTTGTGTACAGTTATGGGTATGCACGGGGTTGACAGTTTGTATTGCAGGGACAATGGATGACCCGGACTTACTCCCTATACTCAGCGTCCGTTTAAAATGATTTGTTCTCCTCCTCCTGGTAAAGGAAGAGGGATTTGGGTGACGACAGAGGACCTCATTGTCCTCCGCCTCCTCCGCCACTAAAATATGTCCTCGTACTTCTGTATCTTGTTCTTGTAAGGCTTTCTATTGTCAACCTTGTCAAAGACCTTCAGTCGACCCGTCCAAATGTATGCAATCTGGTGATTTAAGGGTGGTCTCCACTGGCTGTGGTAAGCTCTGCGGTAAGCCTTGCGATGGTTTTGTGCTGGTTCTGTAGGTGGAGAGGAATGGCGAGGTCCTGCCTACATGGTTCACTGGCCATGTAGGTATAGTGGGACCTAGACACTTCTCACCATCACAGCACCATCGCAAGGGTTACCGAAGAGCTTACCGCAGAGCTTACCGCAGAGCTTACCGTAAACCAGTGGAGACCATTTTGTCATATAGGGAGGTATCGTATACTATAGTAAGAGAGAACGTAATTAGCATTAGATCTGGGAATATATATCTTATGATCATGGTTTAGTGTATTGAGAATCCACTCAAAGTGCATAGTTAATATATATATATGCTGGTATAACTGACTACCTAGGGGTAAATAATACATCAGCTTAGGTTGGTGAGTTCCTATTCATCAAATCCCCTCATCAAATAACCAGAAGAAACCATTGCAAACTAGCTCTTCCCTCAGTTTGGAGGGAACTCTGAACCTCAACTGAAGAGGCTTTCTCTCTCTTTGTTGGGACTCTTTCTGGGCCTAGACTGAATAAGCTTTCCCTCAGTTTGGTGGGACTCTCAGCTCTGGGCCTAGACTGAATAGGCTTTCCCTCAGTTTGGTGGGACTCTCAGCTCTGGGCCTAGACTGAATAGGCTTTCCCTCAGTTTGGTGGGACTCTCAGCTCTGAGCCTTGACTGAATAGGCTTTCCCTCAGTTTGGTGGGACTCTCAGCTCTGAGTCTAGACTGAATAGGCTTTCCCTTAGTTTGGAGGGACTCTCAGCTCTGAGTCTAGACTGAATAGGCTTTCCCTTAGTTTGGAGGGACTCTCAGTTCTGAGCCTAGACTGAATAGGCTTTCCTTCACTTTGGAGGGGCTCTTAGCCTAGACTGAAAAGCCCCACTTGTGCAAGTTGAGCTGGCTCGACCCGTGCATCACCTACATGCTTATGGACCTGTCTATTTGCTGTGGTTATGACAATGGTAGTTTGGCGCGGCAGGTAATTGATAAGGGCACCAGTGGGTAATCACCTGCTGATTACAGGTGATTACAGGTGTGCCAGAGTGTTGGGGTAATCATGAGCGTCTCCGAATTCCTCACAATAAGCCGTAATTAGCTCGGCACATATCACTGTCTGTCCCCCAGGCCTTCTTTGTTCTGGAGCCCATGTATGGAGTCACCGTGTCGTTTCCTTTGTTAACTAGATTACTATAGCTGGCTACAGGACTAGTCCAAAGTATGACAAATCCTTGCTGCAATGTAAACTTTCCCGAGTTCCCTATATAGGACTCAAACTGAGGGGGAAAGGACTCCCAACTTTGGGCCAAGACTGGGTGCTTTAAGTGTGTCTTATAGCACAAAATCGACGACAAACATGTTAAGCCCAAGGGCTTTATATTTGCAAACCTTCTTTTCAAAATTAAAAATATCAAACTTAAAATATGGAAATACTTATTAGTTTTCCTTATGTTTCCCATCATTAGAATCTGCTTGAGCTCCTCTTTTCAAATATGATGATCTCAATGATCTCAAAATCCATTTCATGCGACTTGTGACTTATTGTCCTGCGACACATCTCATATTGTCTTGGTATATCAGTGATTGGAGTAGGCGTCTCAATGGGATTATAATGACATGTTGCGGTTTGGAGCGAGAGGTTTCCCTCAGTTTAAAAGGACTTACTATAGCAGGCTACAGGACTAGTCCAAAGTATGACAAATCCTTGCTGCAATGTAAAATGATGGGAGCTTTAACCTGCTTTAAGTGTATCTTATATCACAAAATCAAAGACAAACCTGTTAAACCCAAATGGACGTCAAGACTCGTCCCCTATTGCTTCCAGTTCTCTTCTCCCACTGATTAGCATATCATCAGACGCTGAGTAGCGTCTCTGACACCAGGATTACTGGTAGCGGGAGAGACTAATCTGGCTAGCCCAGTTGTAAAAGAAATAGCTGACATTTGGACCGGGAATAATAAGCGTTTCCATCAAACTGCTTTTTTCTTGCACCTTGAGTTAATCTTTTGTTCATTACCTTTGCCTAAGGATGCGATCATTCAGTCAGTCGGGGTGAGCTGCAGTGACAATAGGGGGATTTGCATGGCCGCCATCTTGAATCTCGATTCGCATGGAAGTATGGGACTTGTATGTCAATGTAAAATATATAGAAAACATGTTATGTTCTGCATGGAATATTTATCGGTGCTTTCATGTCAATATCTATGTGTCGTTTTGTGTCCATAGAACAAGCCACCATCTTTCCCATCATGCATTTGGTTTTCATACACCAATTACACTTGCATTTGAAAAGAGTCTTGCCATTTTCGACAAAAGTGCTGCAAAATATTTGAATGTCCCCGGCGTTGGTGAAGGGTTATTTTAACTTGCAGACGGAATATATACTGAATATTATATGACATATATAGGTATATCATATTGGTTTGTTTCACTTTTTACTGATGTATTGTAGAACTCGTATAGAATACCATTAGTAATGACGAAAGTTTATGTAAAAAACAGGTCAGAAATAATGACACAGTTGTAAACCAGAAAATCAGGCTACTCTAAGAATATTTATGCTTGATGTATAAAAATGTTTATTAGTCCTGAATAAAATATTTGCAAAATCAAAATCAAATCATGTCCAACCTGAACCAAATCTATCCCAGCATGCACTGTAAAAAACATGCGCAGTGGTACATGCAAATCCACTATTGGAACCCAATCGCCGTCTATGTAAATCATAGATCTATCAGACGGAGACGGCGAGGGATGATGGAGGTCGAAGATGGATAGTTTTTGGTCAAGCAAGGAAAGGGAATATGTTTAGAGCACAGATACATGGGTCAGGTTTTCAGAAAATGTACAGTTCGCCTTCACCAATCCTCTCAAATAACCCACATTTAAGGGAAAAAATGAGCTTCAAAATGCAGTTTAACATAACAAAAACTGATACTTTAAATCAATGCGACACCAAATATACTCAGATATATAGGCTACCCGGTATTTCCTGAATGTGTAGAGCTGCCAATTGTACATTTTCCAAAAATCTGACCCACATAGTAGAAGAACGAGCCAAGCGGAAATGGGAAACATATCCATTTGTTCAGCAGGTTTCTCGTTAATTGAGGTTGCTTTACGGAAAGGAAATGGAAGTATTAAAATACAGGAAGAAAAGCGAGCATCGGAGCTAGCGGAACATTGTTCGTGGAGATTGAAATAGAAACCACGATTGTAGCTTGGCGCAATGAGACTGAAAGGATAGAAAGATTAGCCTGTTTTTAAATAAATAGTCTAAGGTGGTGTCTGGTTTTCTTTAACACGCTTACAAGTTTCATTTAAAGTCTGGAAAGGATTTCGATTGCACAAAATATATCATAGCTGAGAATATTAGGATGAGATTTTCAGAAAATGTACAATTCAACTTTGCCAATCTTCTCAAATAACCAAAATTTCAGACAAAAATAAAGTTTAAAATTCAGTTCAACCTAACCAAACAGATTGCCAGAATCAATGCAATGCCGGATATTCTCGAATTTACTTAGTATTGACCAAATTGCAGCCTAATTTTGCAGAATTTACTAAATCTTTACTGCTGCTAATTGTACATTTTCTGAAAATCTGACCCAATAGCATATTTGGAGGTTGGAAGTTGTTCCTGATTTTTGCCAATACCTTAGACTTTATTTGTACATATATGGGAATCTTCCGATGAGGTGGTATATTGTTTGGATATCCCATAAACAACCAATTATAGAAAATACATTGAGAAGAGAGAGAATGAGAAGAGGAGAGAGAGATGAGAGAGCAAGAGGAGGAAAGAGGGAAACAGAAGAGAGATAGAGAGGGGGAGGAGAGAGAAAAAGTGGGAGAGAGGAGATAGGAGAAAGAGAGAGGGACAAACAGAAAATCAGAGAGTGGGAGAGAAGGAGGACAGAGAGAGGGACTATGGAGGGATCGAGGGCAGACAGACAGACAGACAGAGAAAGCCAGAGAGGCGTTGGGAAAAGGTGCAGAAATACAAAAAGCCACAGAGATCGAGACTCATATATATTACACATATAAATAAAGAGAAAGTAGAAAGTAAAGAGTGACCCCCAGGTGCGACGGCTGCTTTGGTTTAGAAATAGCCCTACTGAGGAGGCACAACGTATCCCTCATACACAAATGCATTTAGTGGCTACCTCAGGGACCAATGCGAATAGTTATTCATTGCCCAAACGTATTGGAACTAAAGCGAATGCTAGGGACTGGTTTGGCTAGAGGTGCCGGGGTGGGAGTAACCTCATACAAGCAAACGTGGATACGTGTAAGCTCTATGAATACAAATTGGTTATTGGACTTATTCTCTGAGGCTTATACTTAGTCTTAATTCGCTCTTTTATAACCCTTGCGGGCTTATAAGTGAAATACATATATCGGCAACAGGACATAACAGATTGGAATTCATTAGGGCGTCTGAAATGGCGGCATGGAATAATGAATCCAGTTTTTGTCATGTATACAGGCCCTGATTGCGCTTACTGTTGGGAATCTAAATACAATCTTTAACACGTTTATGCTGTTTGCCGTTGTTATGTTTGATTCCCTGTGTAAAGGCCCTGTGTAAAGGCGCTACACAGTCTAGGCCCACAGATGAGAGAGTCCCTTCAAATGGAGGGAAAGCCTCTCGCCTCAAATCGCAAAGTGCCATTATAATTGCATTAAAACCGCAAAATGTCATTATAATCCCATCTGAATGCCTAGTCCTAGGCCAGGAAACTGATTAGCGGAGTAGGCGTCCAATCACTGACATACCTTTCTTATCTGATCTGAGGGTTTGGGCCTAGACTAGATTTAATTGGGTGGATGCATTAGCTTCTGCTCCGGCCATTTACAATGCATTATAGCGATGAATACTGTTGTTTGAAATGCAAATATTTTAGGATTTTTATTTTTAAAAAAAAGAAGAAATATGGCATTTCTTTCCACCGTGATGGCTCGTGTGAAGTAGGGATTTAAAGCCTTTCACAAAATACTCCCTTAAGCCCATTCTTCACTATACTGGCGTGTCCTCCATAACACCTGCGGCTTACTTGCGACAATTGACATGCTCTGATGGCGTTGAGATGATATGTATAAACATAACTTATCTAAACTTCTCAAAAGCTCAAAGTACTGCAAAGCATCTGAAGTATATCGACATGCGTTACAAGCTAGTCGCCATAATTGTTGCTAGAGACGCTCCACCCCTCAGGATATTTCCTTAAAAACGCAAGGCCATCGCAAGAGCGTCGCAATGCATCGCAAGGGTCAGGATGAGTACATGGGTATTACGAGTATAGTACTGAATCCCCTTAAGTGCCATACAAAGTGATACCCACAATAGCGTTCATGTAAATCCAATTCCCATGGATTTCAGACCCTGATTCTCTCCCGGTCGACCACCGACAATTCACATTTTTTCCTTCTATGGCATGAGAATGGTAATGTGACTGGTGAAATTGATCTGGAGGTAGAAATGATATCCCGCGGTATGAGAGAGAGAGGAGAGATGGTTGATGGATGGGAGCTGAGAAGGAGCATGTCACGTACAATCACCAGGCCTTTCTCACCACTGATAAATCATCTTTAGATTAGAGTGTGTGAAATAATTGAGCTTTCATCCTTCATGCATGGGGTGGTCCTCCTCATTGCTGGGAACTTTTGTGGCTTTTTGGTGGTGTTGGTGTTGGGAGGGGGTTGTGGTGGTGGGAGGAGGGGGTTGTGGTGGTGGGAGGAGGGGGTTGTGGTGGTGGGAGGGGGTGGTGGTGGGAGGGGGTTGTTGTGGTTGGAGGAGGTTGTGGTGGTGGGAGGGGGTTGTGATTGGAGGAGGTTGTTGTGGTTGGAGGAGGTTGTTGTGGTTGGAGGAGGTTGTTGTGGTGGGAGGGGGTTGTTGTGGTGGGAGGGGGTTGTGGTGGTGGGAGGGGGTTGTGGTGGTGGGAGGAGGTTGTGGTGGTGGGAGGAGGTTGTGGTGGTGGGAGGGGGTTGTTGTGGTGGGAGGGGGTTGTGGTGGTGGGAGGGGGTTGTCGTTGGAGGAGGTTGTTGTGGTGGGAGGAGGTTGTTGTGGTTGGAGGAGGTTGTGGTGGTGGAGGAGGACGGGTAGGTGGTGGTGGGAGGTGGTAGTGACGGTGGTGGTGGTGGAAGAAGAGGCGGAGGAAGGAGAGGTTTCTAAGGAAGGGGAAGAGGAGCAGGAGTCTGAGGAAGAAGAGCTGGGAGAGGGGGAGAAGCTAGACAAAGAGGGGCAGAGGACAGAAGTCTCTCCCCCCCCCCCCCCACACCCCCTTTGATATTTGGATATCTTTGTGTCAGAAAGAATATCCCAAATCCAAGATAGTATCTCTTCGCATATTAAGATATCCATAAGCCATGTTGATTATATGTTGGAATATCTTAAAAAAGGAAAAGAATATTCCAAAAAGAAAAGCATTGGCTATTTACTATTACACATTGGTATCCTTACCGAATGGGCACAAACGTCTGCCACAAAGGCCATCTATAGAGGGTACTTTCTATAATATAATTAGCCATGAATCGTGCATAGATCTATAGGGCACATTCTCTCATGTGTCCAGATCCATCAATGCCCTGGAGGAGACGCTAGAGAGACGCTGGGTTGTGTCTAGAGGTATTTTTTTACCTGGGATTCATTTATCAAAGAGAAGGGTCACCTTCACGGGCGTTATATCGGTGGAAGGGGCTGCGATTAGATTTAGCTTAAACTAAGTTGGTTGTCTATTCTACATATAGTAAGTTTGTTTTTAAGTGGAATATTCACAAGGGACTTTCTGTAGTTTCTGATTGGTCAGTGATTGGACGCCTGCTGCGCTAATGGATTTCCTAGCGCTGGTGTTACCTCCTAATGGGATTATAATGGCATTTTGCGGTTTGGAGTGAGAGGCTTAACCTGAGTTCGGAAGGACATTTAGACTGGTTCTATTACAATGTCAGAGGTTGCTTCTTCAAATTATTTATTTAATGCTATCCTAAAGGTCGTACATTTAGACCTCATGCCCTCCTTCCCACGCGGAAACACCTTTTAAAAGTCTAGACATATGACAGTTTAGAAATACTTCTATTACAAAATGCTTGGAATGATCGCTCATGGCAAACCGTCACTGTGGTAGAATCGTGTTATTCTTATGCTCCGGGTCGTCATCCGACATCAAAGGAACTTTAATGAGTTCAAGGCAATTTTCTTGTCATTCCCAAAATGGAGGGGAGGGAGAAACCCTTGTGTTTGAATAGGATGAACGCTGTAGTACAAGGGTGGTGGCACCTGTGATGTACAATATGTAAATTATTATGCAAATCTTCCCATTACTATGGCAGAATAACGATTGCACCAATATTATTATACGCTGCAAAGATGTATTTTTGAATTTGCTTCTTTGCTGAACATATGATAAATAGTGGCTGAAACTCGGAGGTAGTAACTAACTATTTATTGGACCCGATTTTGCTGGAATATTATCCAGTGAATATTTATAATATTCCTTTAGATTAGAAGTTGATATGTAATCTAGCTCAAAGAGAAAATATGTTATATAACATTATATCTGGATTTGCTGATGATAAAATCACATATAATGCTTTTTTTTAAATAAAAAATATCTTAATTTTTTTAACTTTGTGGAATTAGAGGAAACTTCAAGAAATGGAGTGCACCGCTCCAGATTTTCACATCTGACCCATATCCGAATGCACCCGAGCTCTATTATTAAAGCTAAAGAAATGGAACTACAAAAGCTCTCGAACAATACCATGCAGCGCCTCTGACAATAGCATATCGAGATATGACCACCCGTAGCTCTTACACACTCATCCGTCTCTGCATTGAGCCCAATGATAGATGGCCGGAGTCTTGCGGAGTTCGCATAGAGGGTAAAATCGCCGAAAAGTGCACAGTTCGCCTTCTCCAATCGTCGCAAAGACCTCCAATTTGAGACAAGAATAATGTTCAAAATTTGGTGCAATATATCCCAAGAGATTATTTGAATCAAAGTAATATCGACTATATTCAGTTATACAGAAAATATTGTCCATTTTTCAGTCTAATTTAGCAGAATTTACTAAATGTGTAGCGCTGCCAATTGTACATTTTTTCTGACAATCTGACCCTAGAAATGTTCGCACCAATCACTGATTGGGAGGAGATGTGGAGTTTAAGCCCATCGCCTACCTGCCTCGCATGCTGTGATTGATATGTCAACCTGTGAACGCTCTACATGAACGATTTTACACCTGTCTTCCCTTTGAACTGAAAATCCATCACCCTAAGGGCTGGTTCAGTTCGCACCTTTTGACTCTGTAAAGCATTTGATTCATTAGGTCTTCTATATTGACGTTTTGTTTTGTTTGTGTTTTTCCAAGTCCAGGGATTGCTAAGGGTTAATTCTAGGCTTTTTAAATACATCTTGATAGTGATCATCTGATGCAATAAATCAATGTTTAATGTTTTTATTGACAGCATTTCATCAAATTACAGACAATCTTCTCAGCATGTCAAGTGAAAAAATAATAAGATAGCTAAATTGAATAAATGCTGAGGCATTAACTTGTTGATGAATATCTTATTATTGATTTGAAGTAGAGAGAGAGACAGAGATAGAGAGGAGACAAATAGAATGAGAGATATAAGAGGAAAGAATAGGGAAGGGGAGGGAGAGACGACAACGTTTTATCTTAAATTATTACAGGCACATATATAACAGAACTGTTAATTAACTCGTTAAGAGAGAGAGAGAGAGACAGAGAGAGACAGAGAGAGAGAGAGACAGAGTAAGAGATATAGAGGGGGAAGGCAAATAAACTAAGAGCTCGTGAGTAAATGATGATGATCTCTAGTGTTAGTTTTTCTCACGATATTACCACAGCTAGTAATAATCATAGATCACCTCTCCCAGTTGCTCGCCCATGGCCAGAATTAGCCTTGTACTCTCCAACAAACCTGATAAGCCAGCAGACATATTCATAATGGGTCACGGGAAAATGAGCCGCAAGTAACAACAAATCTATTTTGAGATATAGTCATATTTGAACAGATCAGACCAAGCCGATTCCAATGATGGTAAACATTAAGATATCTAATAAGTACTTCTATACTTTATGTATGCATGGAAAAAGGTTAGTGATATTTCCTAATGGTCACTCACTACATGTATAATAAAGTAGGTAGATTTAGTTAAATATACTCCTAAGGATAACTTCAGATATGCATAGGGGTCAGATTTTCAGAAAATGTACAATTCAACTTCGCCAATCTTCTCAAATACCCAAATTTCAGACGAAAATAAAGATCAAAATACAGTTCAACCTAACCAAACAGATTGCTTGAATCAATGCAATGCCGAATATACTGAAATTTATCTAGTATTGACCAAATTGCAGTCTAATTTAGCAGAATTTACTAAATGTGTAGAGCTGCCAATTGTACATTTTCTGAAAATCTGACCCATAGATACATTCAATACACAATCTTGAGGTTTGGTACATGTATTTAAATGCTACTAGCAGTGCTATGCACCCCAAGAATGAACACATTCTGAGCAAGGGTTCTTGTGGAAAGATATTTGAGAAATATAAATTTGTGGCAACTGGTCCTGTAAAGGGTGGTCTCCACTGGCTGCGATAAGCTCTGCGGTAAGCCTTGCGATGGTGCTGTGATGGTGGGAGGTGGCGAGGTCCTGCCTACATTGCCAGTGATACATAATATATATAGACATGGCTTCGTCATTCCTCTCCACCTTCAGAACCAGCACAAACCATCGCAAGGCTTACCGCAGAGCTTACCGCAGCCAGTGGAGACCACCCTTAACACATCATATATATTATATATGCCCATCCACTGTAGGTAATATATGTAGATACCTTAGATTACACGAGAGAGGATTGATAATTGCAACTCCGGCAGAAAAAGGTAAGAGGAGGAGAAAAATTAATTACAGCCATGATGGGATCACTATCGTTGCTTCATTACGTAGGATGATCTGTGAGCGATAATAAGTGAAAGTAAGAAGGCAGGTGGGGCAGGTGTAGAACCGGAAGTGGAGGTAGAGTTGGGCATTATGGTTCCTCGGTGAAATTATAGGTAGCGTTTTCAATCTTCGAAAGTCTTCGTTCATGGGTGTAAAATTGTATTTTAATGTAATGGGTTGGAGATGGAATTTGATTAAATAGTGAATGGATTAGATTAAGATATGTTGTTATATGGGGCAGGGCATAAGAAAATGTACAATTTGCCTTCACCAATTCTCTCAAATAACACAAATTTAAAAATAAGGTTCAAATACAGATCAACATAACCGAACAGGTTTTTTGAATCATAGCAATTCCCAATATACTCAGATATTTATAATGTGTAAGTCCATGCAATTTAGCAGAATTTAATAAATTTATAAAGCTGCCGATTGTACATTTTCTGACGCCCTGAACCCTATACATCTGCACATTAGATAATGCCATTTTGAACTCTTGAATTTCAACTTAGTTGAATCGGAAACTTCCGTGTATATGTATATTAATTATTTGTTTTACTTCGGAAAACATTACAATATGACATAACTATTCTCACTAGATCCAGTATACTTAATAGACTAAGAAATATGGATTTTTATTAGAAAACATTACGAGTATATATAATAATAATTTCCCTGAGGAAAATAATCTTTTTGTCCCAGTTCTGTGGTAGCTTGCTATAGGTATAGGGTTTGTTTACGTGGAGGCCATGTTATTGTGTACTTGATAGCAGTTATTGGCACGTAAGTGAGCCGCAAGCTTTGAACTTGCGGCTCAGGCTGCGGCTAGCGGGGCCGCAAATGATCACTAACCATCCATCACGTCCTTAAAACTTTAGGGACTGTTAAAAATTAACCAATTGGGGGCGGGAAGAGAATTTGCGAATCAGTCTTGTGCAAAATTGTATGACCCCCGACGTCCGACCCCCGATCCCCCTTGAAAAATGTCATCATTTAAAAAAAAAAAGATGCCCCCCCCTTCAGAGTCTGCACAAAAAAGGTGCCCCATGCAAATTCTCTCCCCCCCCCCACTGGTTAATAATGAACAGTCCTTTACTGTGAAACTTGGGTTGAGTTGTGTGATTCCAAAACCCAGACCTAATTCTATACTTTACTTTGACATATTTTCAAAAATAGCTCGGGAAATATTACTTGCCAAACATAAAAAAAGTTGGATTGATTTTGGGTTGGCATTGTCGTAAACTCACTGCTCATCAATCTATTCATTAAAAGTCATGATTTAATTATGTAAACTTTGGGTTAATACATCGATCCCAAAGTCATGCAAATTCTAATCGCCATTAATATTGTAATACACCTGTTTAGGCCACGTTTTAAGTGAAAGGTCTATAGTTGTTGTGTGGGATAAGGTGACTCTGCCTATGGCACTGGGGTAAGCTAAGGACATCTGTCTCACCTCCAAAGGCAGGAATAGTAAATGTCGAAGAAACGTATATATTCATCACCGCTTTCATTTCTTCTGGCATTGTCTTTCTACTACTAATGTACGTGCCGTTGGGATATATTGCAAAAAGTGAAAAGTCAGAGGGGAAAGAACTTTGGTTGAAGCAAGTCTGAAATAGTCAGGACATAGAAGGTGAAAAAACGGACAGTATAGAAGTACTGTATAGATCTTTAGATATGGTTGTATGAGTTGTTGTGGTTGTATAAGTTGTTAAATAAAGTAAAATCAGTAGACAATGTGACAGGGAGTCGATACTTATATGGGTCAGATTTTCAGAAAATGTACAATTCACCTCCGCCAATCCTCTCAAATAACCCAAATTTCAGACGAAAATAAACTTCAAAACACAGCTCAACCTAGCCAAATAGATTGCTAGAATCAATGCCCTGTCGAATATACTCGAATTTACCAAGTATTGATCAAATTGCAGCCTAATCTAGCAGAATTTACTTAATGTGTACGGCTGCTAATTGTACATTTTCTGAAAATCTGACCCATATATAGAACCTTGTTTTAAGTCGCCAAAAGGAATTGAATATTTCTCTTGATGGAAAAAAGATCCCCCTAATCTCGAACTGTCGAATTAAAATTTAATTCCAATCATATATTAAGTGATTCCAACGATGTTACCATTTAGGAAATCTAAAAAGTATTTCATTATTTTATGATTGATTAAAAAAATGATAGTTTGCAATATTCCTGGGTGGAAATTACTAGCAAAGTAGCTAATATACTCCATAGTTTGACCTACACGCAAGAATATCCACTGTCTTGAAATTTGGTACATGTTTTTATACGACTTAAAGGGCAAGATACATACACAAAAATGAGAACATTCCTACAAACAGATAAGAATAAGAGAATTCTTTATTTGCCATAAGAATAATTCGACAAACAGGTCGTGATCATCTCAAAAAAGGTCTTCCAGACCATGCCTTTCTTGTTTTCTTCCTTTTTTTACATTTCTACTTGTACCTTCTCAACGTTAACAGTAAACAGTGAACAGTTCTCATGTACATGTGTTACACAGTGTGTATAATCATGATAAATTGTATGTTCTAACGTTGGGAACAAAGAACTAAAATATGAAATATCAATAAGAAATGGGAAATAGACTACTACATGGGTCAGATTTTCAGAAAATGTACAATTGGCAGATCAGCACATTTAGTAAATTCTGCTAAATTAGACTGAAAAATCGTCAACACTAGATATATCTGAGTATATTTAGTAGTGCCTTGATTTAAGCAGTCTGTTTGATTATGTTGAACTGAGTTTTGAAACTTATTTCTGTCTTAAATTTGGGTAATTTGAGAGGATTAGTGAAGGTTAATTGTACATTTTCTGGCGATTTCACCCTAAATAATAATGATGATGCTGTCTTCCCAACTTCGACTACACTCACCCAACATTAATACATTATAACATGTGCAATAAAAGCAAACCTGTCCAGTCTAAGCCCAAAGTTGAGAGAGTCCCTTCAAACGAAGGGAACGCCTATCGCCTCAAACCGCAAAGTGCCATTATAATTCCATTAAGACCGCAAAATGTCATTATATTCCCATTAAAACGCCGAGTTCTAGGCAGGGATACCGATTAGCTAGGTAGGCTGACATACCATTCTTATCTGAGGGTTTGGACCTAGAGTGTGTCCTCAATTTTGTGTGCCTCAGTCTCGAGCTTGTTCCATCCAATTTGGCATTTCTATATAACAGATTTCTTTTTTAGTTTTGGGGCTATTGTCTTGAGATTTCTGCGACCTTCAGCATAAAACACTTAAAATGAAATACTTCACTTTCAATTTTGCGACGTATGACTCGTATCTCTGACTCGCATCACATTTGGGGGAAATCGCCAGAAAATGTACAATTGACCTTCACCAATCTTCTCAAGTAAGCGAAATTTCAGACGAAAATAAAATACAATATACAGTTCAACCTAACTAAACCGATTGCTAGCGTCAATGCAATGCCGTGGATACTCGAATTTACCTAGTATTGGCCATTTTTCAGTCTAATATTTCAGAATTCACTAAATGTGTAGAGCTGCCAAGTGGACATTTTCTGAAAATCTTACCCATATAACGCATCACAGAAGATAAAGAAAGAATAGGAAGTTTGTAGTTGTAACACAAAGTATTAAAATAGGATTAGATAAGAGAAACAATTTGTGAAGTCCACACTAAATATTGTGTAAGACAGTATAAGGCATGGGAGTGTTTGTATTGGGGTAGTGAGTGGGTGAGGGTAGGAGGGTAATACATAAGGTGGAAATTGAGAAAGGCCTGAAGGTACACACAGCTCGTTACAGTTCCACCCGATACACTATTTACTTGTTGATCCAGCTGTCGTCAAACTGACATCATATCCCCGAGACAAGAAGACTTGAAACTTTGTCTGGTGAATTGTGAAACTGTGGGGTTTTTTTTGGGAACAGGTTTTTATTTCGATCGATACATTTAACATTTCATTTTGGTGTTTGTGGTGATGGTGATATTGATGATCTCGCACAAATGACCTTTATAGATCCATTTTGTCACAACGTATTTATTTACGCACATGGGTGGGATGTGGAGAGATATACCGAAATTAATATATTAATATGGCATATGGCAAGTCATTTGACTAAATTCGTGGGGATGTTGTCCGGTTGTTTTTCCTACATGACTTCATAAACATCCACGTTTCTATATCGGTGGCCCGCCAAAGCCCTTTGCTGCAGTGGGTTGATATTGATAACTTCAGTCCTATAGGTCAAACAATCAGTATCTTTCCCGACATTTCCCTCTGTAACATCTTAGTAGTGGTGATCGATCGATCTCCTAAAACTGCCATGAATGTCAGTCATATTACTTTTTACTAACCATTTATAAAAGAACTTCTAAATGGATCGGAAAATAATAATGATAATAAATTTGAAAAATACCCTGCTCTTTCCAGTAATGTCAATGTCTCTCCCGATGTCTATCTCTGACAGTTTGTTCAGTAATTTTTATTTTAAAGAAAAAGATAAATGTTCTTATAAGATTGATTGCCTACGTCCGCTAAAAGTGGCAGAATACATCATGTATTTACCATAAAAAAGTTTAGTAAAAATTAGATATGAAGATATGAACTTGTCTGAATAAACGTTGGTCGCTCGATCAATCAATTTTCGGAACATATCTTCTAATTTATACATATGTGTTTCTCACCAGCCATTTGTTTCCTTTATCCTATGAAAATTGATAGGAAAATAATTGGAGAAAATGGATGACAACCTTTGCTCTTTTTCTTAGAATATTTCTTTAGATCCGTATGTCTATGTGTGAGATCGTTTGTGTTCCATATTGTATCTATCTCTGAATAGGGTCTAGTTCGTCATTGTCACTTAGAGTAAGGGCTATTGGTAAATGTATGCATCTTTGTTCTCGATAGAGATAGAGGAATTGTGCTCACATGTGGATATGGAATTCTTCTATTTTTAAATTCTTCTATAAAATTTAAACTGTATATAATTAGGTCGGAATAATGACATGATTTGGAATAGGTGCAGCAAGAACATTTGAAGGGCATGTTTAGTAAATTCTGCTAAATTAGACTGAAAGACAAAGTATATCTGAGTATATTATTTACCATTGCGTTGTTTCTGAAGTCTGTTCGGTTATGTTAAGGGTCAGGTCGCCAGAAAATGTACACTCAGCAGCGCTACACATATAATCAATTCTGCTAGATTTAGGCTGGAACACGATAAATACTCGGTATATCTATTTATCTCTGTTATTGCATTGATTCAGGATGTCTGTTTGGTCGTGTTGATCTGTATTTTAAAACTCAATTCTGTCTTAAATTTGGATATATTTGAGAGGATTGTTAAAGGTAAATTGTACGTTTTAAGACAACCAAACTGTAACTCTAAACCCCAGTTTAGTCGTAAAATTAGGTTATTTGAGAGGATTTCACCCATACATTCATTTATTTCTGTTACCAGTGTCAAAAGTTGGCCCCTCCCCCTCCCTTTAATATGATAATTTCCTAATATTTATTTTACTTTTTGAAAATTTTGCAATGTCATTTTTTTGTCAATTGTTGGGAACATAAATTCGAAAGTTCACCATTATCAACAAACTTTGATATTGTTCCCACGATAAAAATGTCCTTTGAATGTAGCTTTTATTCATGGAAATCTTCCTAACTTAAACCGATTTCCTGGTGAACATGAGATTAGCCGATAAATATCAAATACACCTCCCAGTATACCCTTAACCCTTTCAAACCATGTGCAGGTGTGGTTAATAGCTATTACCTGTAGGACAGGTGTGTTTATCCACAAGGGTTAAGGGCACCAGGAGGTGTCAAGAGCCCCGAGTCTCTGTATTAAAAGACGCAGCGTGAGGTGTGGGGTGTCGCTTACAGGAGGTGGGGGTAAATTAGCCTGGAGTAGTGTACCTAGAGCTAAACAGGGCACCTGCCCCACCCTATACACCCTCGTTTAACACCTGTATATATGGTCTGGGATGTCAAGAAATGCACAATAGACAACTCTATACATATTTGTCAAATTCTGCTAAATTCTGCTGAAAATGATTAATGCTAAGTATACTTAGTTGTATTTGGTATTTTTTTATTACAAAATCTATTGAACTTTAAATTGGATCTCATTTTCTGTGGTAAAATTGGGTTATTTGGGAGGATTGGTGAAGGAAATGTGTACACTTTCTGGCGACATAACCCATTATGTGTATGGGTGTATTAAAGAGGCAAGGGTTAGGGATAGGTTTAGACCATGACATGTCTATACAACCCATTCAAGTGACTATTTTGGTATGTGCAGTGGCAATGTATAGGGTTGATGGTTCAGCTAGGGCTAGAGTATGGGGTTAGTTAATGTGAACATACATCCATCATAACGTTAACATAATGGGACAAAGTGTTATTGCTGCTCTCCTCCATTACTGTTGGTGTTGAAGCAGGTCTAAGGTTAAGACCAGATGGGAATATAACAATAAGGGATTTGCATGTGGGTCAGATTTTCAGAAAATGTACAATTCAACTTCGCCAATCTTCCCAAGTAACCCAAATTTCAGACGAAAATAAAGTTCAAAACATTACTAGAATCAAATATTCTCAAATTTAACTAGTATTGACCAAACCGCAGCCTAATTTAGCAGAATTTACTAAATGTGTACAGCTGCCAACTGTACATTTTCTGAAAATCTGACCCATGTGCCACTGCGCATGTCTGTTATAGTGCATCCTGGGATGGATTCTGTTGAAATCTTTAACAATATTTCTATCGAAAATTTCAAGAATGTTTCACCAATATCATAGCTTGTATAAATGATCATCTATGAAAACCAAATGCATGATGGGAAATATGGGGACATGTGTTATGGAAACATGTATAACATATGGGTATTGACATTAGAGCATTGATACATAGTCCATGCTGAACATGACATGTTTTCTATAGATTTTAGACTGTAAGCCTATCATTAGTCCCATAATTCCATGCGAATCAAGATTCAAAATGGCGGCTAAGCAAATGCCCTATTGTGATGCTGGAGCAGTAGAGTCCAGCATAAACTGATATAAATGTAGTATGTGTAAAAGATTTTTGTCACATTTAAAAAAAAGTGTTTCTTATATACTTGCCACTTCCCTGTCAAGTACACATCCCATCCATAATGTAGTGGCATCGTAAAAACCTCTTACATTTTTATCAAAATAGAATTTCCATTGTATTTTATTTTATTTTTTTTGTATATTTTTCATATTTCTGACTTGTGACTGACAAAGGCCCACAAGCTCCCCCATATGGGTGAAGTCACCCGAACATGTACAATTCATCTTCACCAATCCCCTCGAAAAACCCAAATTTCTGACGAAAATAAAGTTCAAAAGACAGTTCAACCTAACTAAACAGATTGCTAGAAACAATGCAATGCCGAATATACTCGAATTTACCTAGTATTGGCCAAACTGTCGCCTAATTTAGCAGAATTTACAAAATGTGTACTGCTGCTAATTGTACATTTCTGAAAATCTGCCCCATATGTTGTTCTACGCCTGCCTCTTTTTGTGTCCACATCTGACTTACTTTACCAGATAAGGACTCCCTTCAATTATTGCAGTTTAGGCAGACGGTGGGACTCATGGCCTGAAATACACCTGATTGCTTGTATCTTTGTAAAGTCACTTTGCTTTCGGCGTAGCCTCTGGCATTAAGATAAAAGATTTAAAAAACTACTGTGAGGAAGGCTCCCGATAAGGTCCCGTGGAAAGACATTACCGATGCGATACGTGGGAATGACCATAAAAGGTGTACAATGGGACAGTATTTAAAAAATGTCTTTAAATATATTTAACGTACGATTTGTCATATATTTATGGGTTAACATTATGGCATTATACAAAAGCCTGCATGGTGGGTTTTCATACACTAAAACAGTTAGTTTTGAAAATAGATATTCCTAAAATATTATTTAAAAACTGAAGCAGTCTAAAGCAGATTTGTTATATATATATATATGTGGTTGACAGTATCTTTATATTAGTAATGACTTTTCAATCACTCTAAAATCTTGTTTTGCTAAATAAATATTACCATCAAGCCAACTTACTAAGAAGGCTCATCTGGTTTTCGACCAGCAGGATGATGTGGGTTCGAATCCATCATGTGTGGTTGCAATTTGACCTCCTGCTCCTGCTCCTGCTCCTGCTCCTGCTCCTGCTCATTCTCCTCCTGCTCCTCTTCCACCTCCTGCTCCTCCTCTCGCTCCTCCTGTTCCTCCTCCTCCTCCTGTTCCTCCTCCTCCTCCTCCTCCTGTTCCTCTTCCTCCTGCTCCTTCCCCTCCTCCTCCCACTGCTTCCCCTTCTCTTCCTCTTCCCTCTTCCTCCTCCTCCTCCTGTTCCTCCTCCTGTTCCTCCTCCTGTTCCCCCCCTCCTCCTCCTCCTCCTCCTCCTCCTCCTCCTCCTCCTCCTCCCAGGCACTAGGGGCAGTTACTCATGGTAACACAAAGATTAAAAAGTTAAAATTAAACAATAATGAAATGCACCTGATAGTACATATTTTGTGGACAGGCTCAAATGATTTTTGTCCACACGTTCAATAGGTTCTTGTAGTTTGAAGCAACAGTGAGGATAAAGCATACCCAGGCAAAGCTGAAGCAATTTATTTTAACTGATGGGGAAAATCACTAGTATTAAGATGGGGTCTCTCACAGATCAATGGCCTATAGGCCCTACCATTAGAATGCCTGTACATAACTTGATTTATGATATTTGTAAAATCTTTTAATGTAAATGAACACCAATGGGGTTTTTTCAAGATGATAAGCTGGTATTGATATCTATGCATAATACAAATAGATCATCCTAAATGTTATGAAGGCATTTGGAGATGTTTTACGAGAGCTATGTCGCACCACTGAAGTCCCTAAAAGGCAGAAAAGAGACACATATTTCGCGATTTTATATGCTCAAAAGAAACTTTTGACTTTTGGTGACTTTTGGTCTATTTTTGACCCCTGTTTGACCTTTAATGGCCTGTTTCAAGCCTAGATAATACAACTGAAACAGGAAAAGGTAGAATGTGACTGCTCTTCATGTTCCATTGCTCGGATGAATTATGATGTATCACCCGGGCTTGCGACAGACTATAGTAGAGTAAATGATTCTGGGGTGAATAACCTACGCCAGTCATGGGAATATTACCATCTCGCCATAGTCACCATTTGTCAATAGAAGAAGATATTAGGTCATATAGATAGAGCATTTGTAAGGCATCTTTGTTAGGATGAATATCTGCACATACAATCTAAAACCAAGACCAATGAAGTGATACAATATGCTGCCCTCAAATTTATTGTCAAGATATGTCATCAACATTTTGATCACAATGATAATCAGTATAATCAGCACCATGGGGTGCTCGACCGGCGAAATATTTCGATCAAGGATCATATATAAACCATACAATACGCAGCCCACAGATTTAGTTCATCTTTCAGCAAGCTCTTGATAATAACACAATTCTCCAGATCAATATTTCCTATTGCATTTGTCTATTGGCATCATTGGGACCCTCATATCCTATTATTTGTGGAGTAAACCAGAGGCACTGATTTGAACGCAAGGTCAATATTTCACATCCCTGATAAAGTATATTACTGTGGGAGGAAGGTGGGGGAGGAAGAAGAGGAAAAGGAGTAGATACAGGAGGAGCATGAGGAGGAGGAAGTGGTGGAGGAGGAGCATGAGGAAGAGGAGGAAGAGGTACAGGATGAGGAAGAAGAGGGACAGGAGGATGAGGAGGAAGAGAAGGAGGAGGGAGAGGAACAGTTGGATGAGAAGGAGCATGAGGAAGAGGTGCAGGATGAGGAAGAAGAGGGACAGGAGGAAGAGAAGGAGAAGGGAGAGGGACAGTTGGATGAGAAGGAGCATAAGCAGGAGGAGGAAGAGGTGCAGGATGAGGAAGAAGAGGGACAGGAGGATGAGGAGGAAGAGAAGGAGGAGGGAGAGGGACAGTTGGATGAGAAGGAGCATGAGGAGGAGGAGGAAGAGGTACAGGAGGAGGAAGAAGAGGGACAGGAGGAGGAAGAAGAGGGACAGGAGGATGAGGAGGAAGAGAAGGAGGAGGGAGAGGGACAGTTGGATGAGAAGGAGCATAAGGAGGAGGAGGAAGAGGTGCAGGATGAGGAAGAGGAGGGACATGAAGCAGAGAAGGAGAAGGAAGACATGGAGAAGGGACAGTATGAGGAGGAGGAGGAGGAGGAAGATGGACGGGAGGAGGAGAAGCAGGCAGACTTGAATCCAGGCTGTGGGTATACATCAGCTAGAGTTCTATCCTATGCTACTCCCCCCCCCCCCCCGACCACCACCACCACTTCTAGCTCTTGCTGATATGTGGCCACCATTGGTCGGCTGATAGATTATCTCTCGCAATAGACAAAGAATGGGTGCAACTAAAAAGTGCCTATTCAGGAAGGCTATAAATAACCGCCTCCTCCTTTTGGCCACTTCTCCTAGGAAATAGACCATCTCATACTTGAGTCTTGGTTTTTGCTCTGGTGTTTATGGATCGTTTATAGGATCGTTGCTTCTTAATATCTCAAGGTGTATATATGTATGTTATTTACACATGCACGAATAATTTGTTCAGGTATTCAAATATATAGATCTATATCGCCACTTTAACCACATCCCCCCCCCCCCAAACAGTTCATTCATTCATTCATTCATTCATCCATCCATCCATTCATTTATTCATTCATTCATTCATTCATTCATTCATATTCATTCCTCTCGCCGTGAAATGACCAAATATAATACGAAAGTATATTGAAGAGGGCAAAGCAACACATCTCTCTCTCTCTCTCTCCGCCCCCCCCCCCCCCCTCCCTCCATAATGTCTGGCGAATAAAAATCCAAGATGGCGACCGTGCAACTCCCCTATTACGCATCCTCTCAGATCACTCTTCAAAATTAATAGAGAGATGCATGGGAATTATAGAAATTTCGATCAGGCAAATGAACGAACCCCTTAGCTGTACCCCTTAGGTCTTTATACGGTATAAGCTTATGTGGACTGTAATATACCATTCAATAGGAATGGTAAGTAAGGGCAGGAGTAGGAATAGGTGCAATAGGAGCTGGAGGAAGAAAGAGAAGGCGAGGAGGGGTTTGACTGGAGGAACCAGTGGTAGAAAAGGTCATAAAAGGGTAGCAAAAAGGGCATCAAGGCAGTACAAGGGCAGCCTGAATCATACCCCATTATATGATTGGACGGTGGTCAGGACAATCTAAATGCCCTGTAGCGTTCCCTGCTTCATTGCTTCTACCCCCAATAAAGCCCAGCCTGGACCCAGGAGGACAGAGAAAGGCCCTAGTTCTCCAGCAGATGTGATCAGACCTGAAAGGCCATCGCACCCCGCACAAACTACTCTCCTGTGATTGTATTGGATGGTGGCGAAATCTAGCCAACAAATCATAACTGCTCTTACAAACGCTTTGGCCTTGGATGTATGATGTCATTAGAGAATACAATGCCCCATCAGGCACTAAGGCAGGCTGAGGTTTTTTATCTAGGCTGAGTTATGGGTGTTGAGGGGAAATTGTAGACATTTTTCTGACTCGCCTTAGAGCTCTGCAAGCGTGATTATCATGATAAGTATCTTTTCTTTCTTTATCTAGCTGCCACTATTTTATATGCCTCGCTGAAAGACTAGGGCTGAAGGCTGTATTGATTCTCATTAAGTCGTGTGGTATTTTAAAATGGAGCTGTCTCTGTGTCTTTTCTCCGTATTCCCTATGTATGTTATTTGTTTTTTTCTCGTTTCACCTTCTCGTCTCTTCTTGGCAACCGTATACTCCTAATACTGTCGGGTCTGTCCGCGTGATGCTGTCTGTCTGTCAGTATATATGCCCCTCTCTCTCCCTCCCCCTCTCCCCCTCCCCCTTTCTCTATCCCCTCTCTCTCTCTCTCTCTCTCTCGCCTCTCTCACACCTGTGTCTATCTCTCTTTCTCTCCTTCTCCATTCTCTCTCTCTCCCTCTCCCGCTCACTCTCTCCTCCTTCTCTCTCTCTTTCTCTCTCTCTCTCTCTCTCTCTCTCTCTCTCTCTCTCTCTCTCTCTCTCTTTCTTTCTTTCTTTCCCCATCACCCTCTTCCCACATTTCCTCCGGCAAAACACCCTTTTAGCCACAAGTACCGGAACTTCAAATTGCCTCCTTTTTATCCCCCCCCCCCCACACACACACCCGTCAGATATCAGACACGCTTACAGGACCCTTTCTATTGATTCCTTGCTTTGAAACTGTGCTTTTCTATTACACGCTTAAATCCTCGCGCCCGAATATTTTGCACATTTCATTGACAAGAACTGGCCAGAGTGACAATTACTGTCCGTGTGGCTTCCCCTCACGCCTCTCCCCCTTACGTACCACCCAACCTGCCACTCGCTCAATGGCTTCGTCTTCAAGTGGCTTCCAGCCGTGAAAATCAAACCGAAGAGCTTGATTTGGGGCATCGTGCTGCGTTCATTAAACTCCGGAAATGGCCATGGAAACCGGGCCCATGTTTCCATGGCAATAAGAATGAACCTTTGAAGATGGGCCGGTCAACATTATAGGAGGTCCCTGCCCCTCTATCTAGATCCAAGCATGGCTGCGATAGCCTTCCACTCGCTCGGGCGCGCATGTGGTGGGAATGGGATTGGGGGAAAGGGTATGGAGAGGTGTATGAGGTAAACTGGGGTGTGAAACCCAGCGCCCTAAGCCCCTCTCATCTCCTTCCGTCTCGGTGCCTAGGCAGTCTAAGCATATATGGGGTGGACCCAGGCAGAAAGCTAGTTAACACATGTATGGGGCCCGCCTTTGCTGGCACTAGTGGAATTGTATTGCCACCGATTTGAGCCACTTTTTACTTGCATTGTGTAGACCTGAATGAGACGAAAGTGCATCTGATCAAGCTTTTATTTATATGTGGATGTTTCAGGTTATATTCTTTGATTGAGAAAGGATGCGAAAAATACTTCTCAAAATTAATGAACTGTTGATCATAAGTTAATTTTCTGGAGCTGTCCATTTCTGTATTAGACAGTAGATATGTAAATAAATATTGAAGATTGAAACTGATTTGTGAGATTTTGTGTATGTGGAAGAAGAAGGAAGAGAGGAGGGGATTATGGGTTAAGGTGGTAGTACCGAGATGAGAACGTAAGGGGAGCTATCAATGCCCCAGAATAATAGATTCTATTAGAATTAAGTGGGTATAAATTATTCAAAATATAAGAATTATTTATTTTTACCCATAATTGTCTTATATTATCATTCAAGGACTGACCTACTTAATAGAAGGCACAGTCCTATTCAGGAACACATGACACATTTTAAATGAATGAATACAAATTGAATATTACGCATACTCCTCCAGCATTGTCCATCCATTCACAGTAGCTGACACAACCCCCCTATAGGGGAGTTGCATGTCTCACTGCGCATGTCTACTGCAGTGCATGCTGGGATGCATTCTGATGAAATCTGACATACAAATATTTAGGAACATTTTTATCGAAAATTCCAAGAATGTTTTCACCAATATCATAACTTTTATCAATGATCTATGAAAACCAAATGCATGATGGGAAAGATGGAGACTTGTGTCATGGAAACATGTATAACATGTATGTATATTGACATAAGAACATTGATAATTATTACATGCTGAACATGGCACGTTTTCTGTAGATTTTTCACTGTACCATTAGTCCCATAATTCAATGCGAATCAAGATTCAAAATGGCGGCTATGCAACTCCCCTATTGCCATATTTCCTCCCCTGTCAGCAGCAGTTGGGCCTTTTTCACTTATATAAAAACAGCAGGCAGTGGTTGTTACTTACCTTTTTTATTTCACGACACTAAATGGAAGCTGATGTATCCCATTTACGTATAGCATACGCTCAGTACTGTAGTGTGTGTAGGTTTTTTGTTAGGAGAGTGTAGGAGATATGACTTTGAAGTGAAAATGTAATTCCATATAGTATGACAACATAAAAGAGAGGTGCTGTCGATATCTGAGATTGAATCATTCTACAGGCAGGTCCCTAGCTCTGAGGCCCCCTACATATGCCTATTTGCAATAGCTTATAAATAGTTTTACTGGGGAGAAGTAAAATAGAGGGCAGTGTTTGTTGGAATAGGAATCATTTATAGACCAAAACTCACCAAGTTCATTCTGTTAATCCATGTTCCAGTCTCTTTGGCTGTGATATTTATGTTAATTATAAAGAATCAGTTCATTTTCCTCCATCTTTGACTTCATTTATGTTAATTATAAACAATCGCCTCTCTTTCTTTCATATTTTACCTCATTTATGTTTCATTATGACTATAGTCTGTCTGAAAAGAAGTTGGTACGTGATTCCTTAGTCTCTTTGAGAAGAGGGATAAGTGGGGGATTTGTCTACCCAGTATAAATACAATTGTCAATTATAAACATTCAGTTCATTCGCCTTAATCACGTTGTTCATTTCATCTGAAACACATTTAGTAACAACCGATAATATGTGATGATAATATATTTTGACAATATTATAGTAATATAATAAGTAAAGTAATGAATGCCTCTGCTGGATATTTGAAAATTCCACTGTCAATTGGTGAAAAAAGTATTCAATCAATTTTTTGTTCTTATAAAATGATATAATTATATAAATAAATGTGAATTACAACAATGATTTTAATAATAATAATTAATGATGTTTAATTTCTAATTGCAGGTAATATTGGTAGTGCCTTCAGCATCGACCCTATCCAGGGCAGCATCATGGTGGCCAAACCACTGGACCGCAAACTCCAGACCAACTACCGCCTGATCGTCCGGGCGACAGACGGAGGCAACCCGTCTCTGTCCAGCGAGGCAAGTGTCCAGGTGATTATCACCATGGCCGACAATGCACCACCGAGATTCCAGCAAGAGGAATACACCACAGAAATAGAGGAGAATAAGGCTGAGGGAGCTTTTGTCGCAGTCGTCAACGCTCTCAGTCAGTCATCTGTGATATATGAAATCATCCGCGGAGACCCAGATGATATGTTTACGATAAATCCCAACTCTGGTGTAGTATCTACTACCAAGGTTCTGGATTATGAAACCACTTCGTTCTTCAATCTCACAGTGAAAGGGACCAATATGTTAGACGCGTTTGGACTGACGACTCTGCTAGTTCATGTTATAGATAAGAATGACAACCATCCTGTCTTCATACAGAGTCACTATGTAGGTAATGTCAGTGAGGCAGCCACTGTGGGTAGTGTGGTGCTTGACAATAGTAACAACCCTCTGGTGGTGAAGGCAGAGGATGCTGACACCAACCTCAATGCCTTGCTGGTGTACAGCATCATAGAGCCAGCCTCACAGGAGAAGTTCACCATTGACACCACCACAGGAGCCATTCGGACCAAGACTGAGCTTGACCATGAGAAGATGGCCATGCATGAGTTCACTGTGCAGGTGCAGGACATGGGTCAGCCCCAGCAGAGTGCCCAAACAGCTGCCAGAGTCACCATCCACATCGCTGACATCAACGACTCGCCGCCTGTTTTCGAGGAGCAGCTTTACCAGGCTAAACTCCTCCTTCCCACCTATAAAGATGTGGCTGTTGTTGCTGTGACAGCTAGTGACAAAGACTCTGGGGTCAACAGCAAGCTCACCTACACAATTTCAGGTGGTGATGAGGAGAAATATTTCAAGATTGACCAAGACTCGGGTGTCATAACAGTGCGAAACCCTGAGAACCTCCGCCACAGCTATGAGCTAACAGTAAGCGTCAGCGATGGCACATACGAGAATATTTGCATGGTGAAAATTGCAGTTGAGCGTACTGAATCCACAGGCTTACACTTCAGTAAGACAGACTACGCGGCAGAAATCCCTGAAAATAGGACAGGGATCGAACAAGTAACGGTTGTCACCGCAGTCGGACATGCCCTAAACGAACCTCTTAGATTCTCCATTTTGAATCCCACTGCTATGTTTGAGATGGGCGCCACTTCAGGGGTGGTGCAGACCACGGGTCTTGCCTTCGACAGGGAACAGCGTGAGAATTACACCTTGGTAATTGAGGTGTCAGATAGCCGAGCACCTCCCCGAGTAGCTCATGCCCTGCTGCATGTGCGCATTACAGATGAGAATGATAATGTGCCAATGTTCGTTAACCTTCCCTACTTCGCCGTTGCCTCCATCGATGCCCACAGGGGAGAAGTCATCAAAAGGGTAAGGTTGATTTATACTTTTTCTTACTATTAGTTATTCAGTGGGTTTAGGTAGGTGCTGTAGCGTTAGATATATGTATATGGGTCAGGGCATCAGAAAATGTACAGTTCACCCTCACAACTTCTTTCAAATAAGCCCCCATTGAAGACAAAAATGAGGTTTTAAACCAGTTCAATATAACTGAACAGACTTTTTGTATCAAACAATACCTAATATATACACAAATTTATTATATATGCTTTCAATCATGAAAATAGAAAAGAATCGAGTGATGAATTTGAATACAATGCATAACTCACTTTAGATACGTTGTTTTCAGAGCAATGCGTGTATAATATATTCGGATAATATTTAAGACAAAACACCATGAGGTTTAAATACAGTTCAACATAACTGAACATCTTTTTCAATAAAAAAAACAAACCCAAATATATTCAGATATACAAATATTACTTATGATTGTTCAACCTGATCTAGCAGAATGAAACTAAATTTATATGTAGAGCTGCCGATTGTACATTTTCATTTGCCTTAACCATACGTGCAATGTCCATATAAAGTATACATATGGGCCAAGTTTTCAGAAAATGTACAATTGGTCCTCAGCAATAGTCTCAAATAACCCTGATTTTAGACGACAATCAGGTTCAAAATACAGTACAACATAACTAAACAGATTTATTGAAGGAATACAATACAGAAAACACTCAGATATATTTAGTAACTATAATTTTTCACTTTAATTTAGCAGAATTTGAGGGATGTGTAGAACTGTGGATTGTGCATTTTCTGAAAATCTGAACCATATATATACACCCTCCCCATACCCATACGGCGGGCGGGGGTGGGGGGTGCCGAGGGGTCAGTGGCCTGCCAGGAATGAATGTATGTTCGTGGAATATCCTAGAATTACAGCAACCCCTCCAGGGACCCATGTACCCTGATGAAACGGGAGGCTAGGTCCTGATGGAGGCCCTTGCTTTAGGAGCTCTTCACACGAGGAGGGAGGGAGGGGTTATGTCGGCACATCTTTTGGCTGGAATTACTGCAGTGTATTCATATATGAGGTGTTATTACATTGCTTGGAAGGGTAGCCTAGATAGTAATTTGACTTTATGTATGCAATTTGAGTAGTAAATAATTGTTAATAATGTTTGGCTGAGAAGTCATGTTATGCTATGTTTTGTTGAGATGGGATGGAGAGTTATGAGAAAATTGCGGAAACGCGAAATAGTAGAGCTAATATTGGTGTGTATCAGTATTGTACTGAAATCTATATTTTTGAAAAATTAAAAAAAAAAACCCATTCCAATCTCCCCCATGTTCCACCTTTTAGTACCAAAGTTCATTGTAGTTTAACATATCTTCCTCTCACCTCTCTCTATCTCCCCCACTCTCTCTCACCTCTCTCTCGCTCTCTCTCTCCCCTCTCTCTCCCCCTCTCTCTCTCCCCTCTGTCTCTCCCCCTCTCCTCTCTCCCCACTCTCTCTCCCTCTCTCTCTATCTCTCCCCCTCTCTCCCTCTCTCTCCCTCTTTCTCCCTCCTCTTTCCCTCCCTTTCTCTATCTTTCTCTCTTCCCCCTTCTCTCTCTTTCTCAAAAAATGTATTTTGTCCACGATCCGACTCGCATCGTTGCACGTACATTGCCGAATCCCATCTCTCCCATACATGTTATTTCCCACACACGGACTTCATAGAAGAGAACACCTTGTCTATATACCACTCTCCTTACATGCCTGCATATATTCCAGGTGACTGTAATCGACCACGATGAGGGAGCTAATGGAGAGATCAGTTTTTCGCTCAGAGGGCCGCCGGGTGCCGAAAACCTCTTCTACGTCAATCAGAGAACTGGAGAAATCAGCATCCTGCGCCCTCTTGCGCCCACCGACCAAAACACGGAGTACCGACTGACTGTGGAGGCCTCTGATCATGGTAAGTTCTCCTCATTCATTTGCATAACTCTTAACATGAAAGGTCGTGTTGGATGAATCTAATTTCTGGAGTTCAAAACACCACACTCTTTTCCTTTTGCTTCTTTCTGTGCTGCTTTTTTTCGTTTTCAAGTTGTTCTTGGGATGAAAGGACCTCTGTGGAAAACAACCTAAGAAATGGTCGTTATTTTTTTGGTACTTTTTTGTTGGCGATATATCAGATTGCTTTAAGGGATTTTGTATGTATTGCTTACTGCCTTGTCTGGTTTTCTTCATCATATATATTGAAATACATATATTTAAAAAAACCATGTATACATATGTATGTATGCATTGTATGTATGTATATATATATATACATACATACAATGCATACATACATACACACACACATACACACCCATACATATACATATACATACACATCTAAAGCTTAGTAAGTGATATTCAATTGTTTAAAAAAAGGCTTAGGAAGTGATGTCTATAGTAATGAACATAGAAGTGCGTCCATATTTATTTGGGCTCCTGTGAAGCAATTACAAAATAAGGAAATAGCTATGTATAGTAAAGCTGCAAGGTATTTTTGTGGAATGATGTCTCCTATTCTTGTCCTTCAGCTTCTGACCTTTGATAAGAATATTATTGTCGATTTCTATATAGTTTTTCATAACCGCATATGACACATTTCTATATGTAAACTGGTCAATTGTAATCTGTCTCTCTCTCACTGTCTCTCTCTCTCCTTTCTGTCTGTCTCTCTGTGTGTCCCTGTCTCTTCTCCACCCCTCTCTGTCCCTCCCTCTCTCTTCTCTTCCTCTCCTCTCTCTCCACCCCTCTCTGTCCCTCCCTCTCTCTTCTCTTCCTCTCCTCTCTCTCCACTCCTCTCTGTGTCCCTCCCTCTCACTTCTCTCCCCCTCCCCCCTCTCCCTCTCTCTCTCTATATATATTTTTATCTGTCTCTTTCCATACTTTGTCTCACCTCTTGTAAAAACCTCATCTAATTTGCCATCAATCTTCCAATGGGTGGATTTGAGAATGGCGTTTACGTATGATATAGCATATTTCATCATTTCCCTTATTGAATATGGATATGGCTTACCACGCCCTCTATAGGGGATTTCTGATGGAAAGTATATACATTCAGATTGTTAGATTGGGTGTACACAATATTTGACTAAATGCGCCATAATTCGCAAAAATTGGATTTTGAGATACCATCATATTTGACAGAAAAGCTACCGTTACTTTTGGATGGCCAATCTCTAGAGAAGTACTTAAATATACTCCATAGGATAACCTCATGTATACAAGTGTATATTCAATATACAGTCTTGGAATTTGGTACATGTATTCAATGCTACTAGCAGCATTTAACACCCTAAACATGATACTATTCTGAGCAATGGTTCTTGTGGAAAAACATTTGAAAAATATCATTTGTTGCGACTTCCAGGTTATTTTTCGGTGACACATCACACATGGTGTGTGAGCGCCGCGCATCACTATAAATCCCCTATTGGGAGAGGCCCATATGCTGTATTTAATTTTCAGCAACTCAATTCCACAGTGAGGTGCCACATTCATGAATAAGTCATTGAATACCCGAAGCATGGATTTATTTTTATATTCTTTCGAATTCAAACGCTCCATTTCCATTTTGCAAGTTTGTGATTGATGTGTTAAAGTTGTTGGATTTGGATTGGAAACGGTGACATAAAATTCCTCTGCCGTATTGGTATTAGTCTTGGTGGCCGTCAAGGGAAAGGAAGTTTCTGGGGTAGCTAGATGCATGTGATGGGGGATGTTAGATCAGTTGGCAACGGTCAAAACTGGTTTAATTTCTATTCAGTCTAGGCTCAAAGCCTCTCTGATCAGATAAGAATGGCATGTCGATGATTGGACGCCTATACTGCGCTAATGGGTTACCTGGTCCAGGACTAGGCGTCATAATGGGATTATAATGACATTTTGAGTTTCTAATGGAATTATAATGGCACTTTGCGGTTTGGAGCCAGAGGCTTTCCCTCAGTTTGAAGGGACTCTCTCAACTTTGAGCCTGGAGTGTATTGGTTGTCTTGGCCAGTCCAGGGTTTTGTATGGTGGCGTGTTGCTTATAATCTGCTTAATTTCTTACCCCTAAAAACTGGTATCTATTAAAAAAATATTTGAATATCCATTGTATTTGGTAAATCTCTCTTTTGCTCTCTCCTACGCCCTCCTCTCTATCTCCTTCTTTCTCTGGTACTAGTTTAAAAATAAGCTCCTACTTTCTCTATCCCTCCCTCTGTCTGCATCTCTCTCTCTCTCTCTCTCTCTGCCCCCTGTCTCCTACATCTACTGTCTCTACTCTCTCCTCCCTCTGTCTCTTTCACTCTCTGTCTCCTCCCCTCTGCCTATCTATTCTCTCACTCTCTCTCTCTCTCTCCAATTGTTCCTCTCTCTACTCTCTCTCACTCTTACCCCCCGCTCCCTCTTTCCCTCTCTGTCTCTCCTACTGTTCCTCTGTCTACTTCTCTTTCTCTCTCTCTCTCTCTCTCTCTCTCTCTCTCTCTCTCTCTGATCTCTATTAGTATATCATTTCCCTTCATCATTTCCCTTCATGTATGTAACAAAGAGATGGACAATTCATGTAGAAAGCTATCCCTCTTTGCCGTCCTAAGATCAAGTGCTTATATTTATTATCCAGCATCTCAATGTTAAAAGCACACTATGGATGATTGAGGAACAATTAAATTTTCTCACTTTGTTCTTCTAGTGAATTCAGTAATGAGACATCAAATATTGTAATTGAATTTCAGGCTCTTCCTTAAGAGATCAGCATATGTTTTCACTGACATTGCCTTGAGGATTTTGCTAAGAGTTCACAATTCAATTACAGTAATGGATGGTTGGATCCACTGAATTATGGAACCGATTGTTGGGAATTATTAGATATTGCGTGAATGCTTTGAAGGTGTAAATGGTGATTAAATACCAGAACGTGTCAGATTTAGTCAGGGAATATCTTGTGCTTATATTTGAAATAATTTATATGATGCCTGTATTTAAAACAGGTCGGTATTTCGTAAAGCAATTTAGACTTTATTTGTGAGAAGTATTAAGCAAGGAATTACCAACAGATAGAAATCTATAGATTATAATAATTCGCAATTCAAAAGGACGCAAACAACCGATCTTTCTCTACATATGGAGACAGTTTCTATCTGTTATATTCTATTGTGAAAATAGACTGATGCACCTTTTTTATAAGAAAGGAATCATGTTCCGAAAATCCAGCCTATTCAAATCTTTTGTAAAGAATCCGTTATAAAGAAACAGGATTTCGGGATTTAATTGCCAAACCTGTATTTTTACCCAAACCGATTTTAGAACCGGATAGCCATCCAGACAATCGGATTGGAATCCTATGATATCAAATACGTTGAATATTATCGGATTACCGTATATCAAATTCTCCGCGTCAGAAAATTGCAAAGAAATTATACTTTTTTGAATATTTCCCCACAAGAACATTTGCTCAGAATGTTTCCATGTTTTGAGGTATTTAGCGCTGTTAGTAACATGAAATACATATATATACATTTCAAGTACTGTATTGAATATATCTATGCATATCTGGCGTTTCCTAAGGAGTATATTCAACTATTTTTCTAGTAATTGACCATCAAGAAATATCACTTTAATTCTCTTCATGCATAATACAATATAGACATCCTTATTAGATATCTTAATGTTTACAATCATTGGAATCCGCTTGATTCCATCTTTCTTCAAATATAAGATAATAATAATTTATAGATTAGAGAATTAATTAGACAGCAATTCTCTCCTCCTCTTCACAGGGACCCCACAGTTACGGTCGACGGTGGAGGTGCCTATTCGCATCATGAACAAAGCCACGCCTGTATTTGATGAACCTTACTATGAGGTGTCTGTACAGGAGAACGTGCCCCCTCACACCGCCATCCTCACCATAGAGGCCCGCTCCCCGACCAACCAGAAACTCATCTACTCGATCTCCCAGGGCGATATTTACAATGAATTCAGCGTAGACTTCAGTACAGGTATGTGTGTTTATATGTTCCTTTTGTTATGTTGCTGGTAGAGTCACTTTTTTGTGCATTAGAATGTTATTCTTGTCCTCATTATAAATATAGCGTTCCTCTACTCGATCACAATTTAAGACGCACGTGTAAAATCGCAAGGACTTGCAATTGTTGATATAATGATCGCAAGTACTTGCGACCAAGTGCGATTGGTGATTCGATCTCAAGTATATCAGAATATTTAGATATCTTTGTGATAGAATCGTTGCTTGCAACCACCGAGATCGTTGTTGCAACCAATCGCAAGCCCTTGCGATTTGATAGAGGAGCCTGATACAAACTCAGCCAGTTCAGAGTGTGATCGTAGTGGACTGGGGAGCTGAGAATCTTAGTGGAAGACCCTGTCTTTACAGGCGTTTATGGTGATGCTGTATATATATACAACAGTCCCCCGATAATCACGATAAACCCTCCGACTCCTTCTTCGGATTAGTTTTTCAAATGCAAGTGCAGTAAATAATTACCGGGGAGGTCTCAATTGTATTTTCAAACCATGCGACAATGTCCTATCAAAGCTAAGTGTTTGGGGATGCTTTACAACATAATATTCTATGAGCAAATTTAATATACAAAAAAAAAAAAAAAAAAAAAAAAAAAATTTTGTCTCATCCTGATTGGTGACCACAGCCCAACACCTTTCAGTACCCCCACCCCATTTTCTGAAACATGAATGTCTTATTTGAATATATCCCCCGTTTGCCTGTATGATAATAGCAGGGGACTGTTGTATTCTTACACATGTATTATATACTGTAAACGTATTTATTTTCGCGTAGATAAATTTCCGCACACTATTTACTTTGACACCTTTTCGCGCGGATTTAAATTCGCACAGCAAGGAAGTCTCCCATCTTGTTTGTGCAATAATTATACCCTCACAGGATTTATTTTCACGCACAAAGATGGCGAAAATAAATACTGCGCAAACATTAATACGTTTACAGTATACACTTTGTACATTTGTTATTGTTATTGGTACAGTATTGCTATTACTGAACGCTCACCTCTGGCATATGTCGCGTAACATCTCCCAGTAATTTCTGTAGTAACCTCGTGTTATTTGAGCACAGTGCATGCTCCTCTATAAATCATCAGAACTTCTTGAGCCCAAAAATATATCTCTTTAAGAAAACCTCTTTGATATCAAATTAACATCGTCTTGTGGTTTCTACGGTTGCTGAAATAGGGATTAATATTTATTAATAATTATCTCTAATAACTGTTACCCATTATGTAGGATATCTTCCCCCTATTTTTAATTTAGACCTTTATGACAATAAAAACACCTCCTTATTAGGTGTCTGTGTTTCTATTGGTAAGATACTTAGTATATTACTCAGAGTTAGGTCAGAGCGGTATATCTATAGATATTTATCTTATCTTTGTTATATAGTTGGTATTATATCTATCGGTATTGAAGAGCATTTGTCCCTACATTTATACACTACGATATTGTTATTTATGAAAGAGTTTTGTCACTTGTGTTATGAATTTAGTTCTCTTACCGCACGACCACATATATATCACCACATCCCCATGCTGTGCCACAGATGTTGGTGTTTTTACCTCTCCACACCAGAGGTCCTTCGTGTTCCCTGCAGTTCTTGTTTCCACAGGCTGTCACTAGGTGTCAGCAGCTGCACCACTTTACTTGACCGCCAGTCCTGTTATGTATATACAGTGTTTTATAGGGGTCCTCCACAACTCTACGCGATTCCATGCGACTCTCTTGCGATCTGAAGAAAATCTCTTCCTTTTGGGACCTGAAGGGATCCCATTTATGCAAACATTTTGGCGAAAATTTGGAATGAAAATAACTGATTTTGTATGTAAAAAATCACTTGAAATCTTAAGCCTTGATGTTCTTGTTAAGTCAATAGCCCTTTGAGAAAAAAACCCCAATTAATCCCCCGATTTTGATATAATCGCAAAGGATTTTAAATCGTGGAGTGGAGGACTCCTTTTTAAAGTTTCTTACACTTATGCCCCACCAACCCCAGTTAGTGCCACTTTGTGACCACATTGAGTGCTAATTGTACATTTGTGCTGTTGTATTTTTTCTCTTCCTTGTACCCCGCGTATGTTCACAATGTAGACATGGATGTGTTGGGTCCATGTGAGTACGAGAACCACCCATTGGTCTTGTTCGTTCGTTATTTTTATGCTTCAACTTCGCCATTTAAGCCACTTAAAAATTGATGGGAAGCACCCGAGGCAATTTAAACATTGGGCTCAACATCAGCAATATAGGAACATTTTTAATTGAATGGATTTTTTTAATATAAATACTTCGAACTGTTTTTAGGTGTTGTGACTAGCTTTTTTTTTAAAACCTAGAATATCATAGGAAAATAGTTATTGATCATGTATTTTCTCATTATTTTGATAGATATTATTTTTAACTTTGATTATTTTCTAATTGAACCTTTATTTTGTGTAATCAGGGAGGTATATACCAGTATGTCTCCTTGGTTTTGTAACAGGTTTAGAAGTATAAACATTTAATAATATTATACAATGGGTAAGGACACCAAAATATGTACAATAATCTATGAAAACATTTTATCAAATTTTACAGAATGTAACAATTTTAAAATGAGAACTAAAAAAAGAATGGGTAGAATACATACATACAACATTGCAGCTATTCTCCCAAATTGTACATCTTTTGACAATCTGGCCCATATATGGAGCTATTGGTATTGTCTCTGTAATTAAAATTCTAATCGTAGGCAAACAATGCTGATGATGAGCCTTTTATTATTATTATTATTTCAAAAAGGGTGGGAGGATTATACCTCAAGTTTACTTTATATACACCGGCTTTAGCCTTACTACACCACGCCTCAAGAATTCACAACCTGTTTAAGGAATACATTCCCCCACCTCATCCCAGAATAACCCTTTCTTTCCTAATGTCATTATTTAAATGGGATCAAAGCGCCCACCCTGTATCTTAAGAGTTTTTAATGGTGTTCCATATAGTGGTTGCCTGTTTGAGCAAGGTTTGGAAACAGACTACCTTTAATCACTTCTCCAGGGTTTCTCCTGTGGATGTTGTCATTATGGGATAGACTCTGTTGTCATGGTGACAGGCATCACAGTGGAGCACAAAAACCAGATCCAGTTTCCCCCCTACCACCACGTCCCTTGTTTCCTGTCCCGTCCAGCCAATATAATGTGTTTGTGTTCCCAGCTGAGTTGAACTTCCCCTTTGGTTAGAGTCTGTCTCCAGAAAGCTTAGATACCAATAAGCATAACATCTATAGAATCTTTTCATTTTGTAAGCTTAAATGGCAGGGAGTGACCCATTTCATATTCATATTTTGATAATAATATTGATAATTGTAAAGAATAATGGGACTAATGTTAACAATTCTAATATGAATTCCATTAGAACTGCCAAATTGGCAATATGTACCTGCCTGGAAGCTAAAACAATTTGCTTTATTTTGTGTTTGGATTATGAAAGCGAATGATTAAATTTGTGTTGAAATTTATGAGACAGACTTTACTTTGGGGAAGTTATCGGCTCTTGTGGGAGTGGGAACTTATTATGTTTGGCTTGTTTCTTCCCTACCATTGATAAGTGCACAGTCACACACACACCCAGGCTTTAATTCCCCTGGCTTCCGGTTGGCGACGCTAGTGGCTCTTGGTGTGCATTGCTGCATGTTCATTATTACTGTTGTTCCTGCATTTACCAACATTTGAATACTTGCATTTTCATTCAGGAATTAATGATTGTTCTTTTAAATGCTATTACTTATATATTTTGTGTGTTGTTGTGTACGATATTCATAATATATGCATATGGGGCATGCCACCTTTTAAAAGATTTGGCTTCTTTTTTTTCAATTTTGTTCGTCATGTGTTCACAATTTGAAAAAAATAGGTATTATTAGGACGATTCCGATATAAGTGGAATATTCTCGAGGGCTTTTTAATTTCTCTTCTATTTAAACATATTAATGTTTCACACATACTTAAGATTGTGGGTGTTATTTAGAGAATTGTATTCTGCAGCAAAATCTAGGCTTTTAGGAATCGGATAAGCATGCTTCTGCAGTGTCAATAGGCAGAGCCACCCAAGTGTCAATATAGAAAAAGGTGTTGGGAAATGTCACAATAATATTTTGAATAAGGAATTATAGTTCATCGACTACCTCTTACAAGAAGACACCCCTTCCACCTCTATTATTTGGTATTGATTTATTTTATGAATTAATAGTTTGCACATCCATAAGGAATATAAAATATTATTAACATATTATATATATGCTAAGGAAACGACAGATAAACCAATGTTTTGCATGGGTGTAAGCTCTTTTAAGAATAATAATATTTTCGCGCAGCGTTATTAGATAACAAAAAGGAAACATTCTCTTCTAGCATGTCATTTCTATCTCCTAAAAGTATTTCGGATTAAGGTCTTACATTACTCTTTCCATTAAATCAAAACAACACAAATTTAAGTAAATATTTCCTTCACCTCAGCGAAAAACAAGCCAGAAAAACCAACAACTTTACCTTAGAGCATTAACAAATGAACCTCATTATGCTCACCACAACTCTTGTTATGCTCCTGTCCTATAAAACTTGATTAGCCACAGGCACTGACTGCTTCCTGACAAGGCCTTGATTAGCTGTATTGTATTTCTCATCTAGGTTCTATCAAGGTGATAGACAACCTTGATTACGAGCTGAGGAACAAGTATGTGTTGACTCTCCGAGCCACTGACACAAAAACTGGCTCCTACGCTGAAGCCATCATTAACGTACAATTAGTAGTGAGTGATACCTTCCTCTTTGATCTACTTCGTTACCAAGTCCCTCCTGCTTGATTCGATTAAGAAAGTCTGAGAGAAAGAATGATATTTGCTAGTTTTCTTTAGTATTTGAACCAATTTGTTGTGTAAAGTATAAACCAGAATGGTTTAATAAAAACATGTTTATCTTTAATTATTACAGTGGTAAACATAATTTTTCTATTATATAAGTACTTCAATGTTACATTATTCACTAAATTATGTATTTATTCTCTTTCCTACTATATCAATTATTATTGTTTGGTATAATATAATGGGTTCTTGCGAGATTAAGATGGCTTAGTACATGCTAGGCTACTCTTTCTTTATTATACATATATGTGTAAATGTGTTCCAAATATATATGGAGTGTGTGACTGATTATTACAACCCATCTAAACGATATAGCAACTATGTAAATTGGTGTTACATTAATCAATTATTTACATATGTCGAATCATTTATCATATTAAAAATGTGGTATTATTGACAAACATTCTACCCAGAATGGCTAATTATCTCTACCTCCTAATTTATGTATTCAAAATATTATTTCAGGATGTGAATGACCAAGCACCTGTTTTTGAGAAGCAACTCTATAAAGCTACAGTATCAGAAGCTGTAGGCATCGGAACTTCCATTCTTTCCATCTCAGCCACTGACAAAGACTCGGGACAAAACGCTGACATCATCTACCGCCTCGAAGACACTGCCCCAGCCAGCAACGACAGCAACTACTTCCACATCGATCCTATGCGCGGGGTTATTCTGACCAAACAGAAACTTGACCATGAGTTGACCAACAAGTTGACCTTCTTGGTTACAGCAACAGATCATGGTGTACCATCTATGAGTAGTTCTGTACAGGTTACCGTTGTCGTCCTTGACCTCAATGACAACTCTCCCAGATTTGAACAACCAACTTATGACGTCACAATCACTGACCTAGTTAAACGCGGCCAGTTTGTCACTATGGTTACTGCTTTGGATGCGGACAGTACAGACGCTGGAAAACTGGTCTACTCAATCGTCGGAGGAAATGAGAAACAAGCTTTCGTCATCGACGAGACCAAGGGACTTATAAGTCTCTCAAGTCTCCGCAAACCTTCACTGGAATCATTTTATATGCTCAATGCTTCTGTTACTGATGGTGTCTTCACTAACTTTGCACGAGTGAGGATCACTGTGAAGAACTCTAATAACTATGTGCCCATGTTCAGTCAGCAGATCTATGATGTTGACGTGGCCGAGAACCTGAAGCCTGAGCAAAAAGTGGTGACAGTGACAGCGGCGGATGAGGACCAGGGTCAGTATGGCCGCATTAGCTACAGCATCAATAGTGAAGATGCAATGGAGAATTTCAGGATAGATCCTGATTCTGGTGAGTGAACTTCTTAGAGTGAGTCTTTCATTAAATAGTTATAATGTAGTTGCATCATGAAAATAAAGCTTGTTGTACTGGAGTGGAAATGTCCTTTGAACAGCTCATCATTCACGTTTACATTACCTTTTCATGGCCTACAGGATCATATTATTGGGGCAAAGATCTGAAAAGAAAAGCTTTGAAATATAACAATTGAGTAATTGAGTTCGAGTAAGAGAGAAATATGTGTTAATTCTTCCTCGCTAAATAACCATGTTAACAGCACACATATTGATTAAATACATAGTGATATGCTTGCATTATTGCTTGCTTAAATACTGTCAAAGTTTGTTTGTAATATCTAATAATGTCCCTTGCCTTCCCCCACAGGAGAGCTGTATGTGACCAGCATGCTAGACAGGGAGGAAATAAGCCTGTACATAGTGCCTGTGAGTGCCACAGATGGTGGAGGGCGAGTGGGCTACTCTGTCATCCATGTGAATGTGGCTGACCAGGGCGATAACAAACCCCAGTTCAAGATGAATGAATACAAGGCTAACATCTTCAGCAGCGCTGCTGATCATGCCTTTGTCTTACAAGTAAGTAGGATTATGCTGGGGAATTACTGGAACCTGGGCCGGACCGGTTGGAAACTGTTCAGAAATTTGTTCAATGCATCGATCAAATCTATCGATGTTGGATTAAACCAGTTAGATTTTTATTCTCCAAATCTGTTTTCATGTCTGTAATAAATTAGATGCTTTTTTCAAAAAGAAAAAAAGGTACTACACTAAACATTGAACAAATTGTGCTAAACTAGTCTGAAACATGATAAATAAATACTAGGCATACCTAAGTATTTCTGGTATTGCCTTGATTCAAGCTATTGGTTAAGTTACCTTAAATAGTATTTCAAACCTCATATTTGTTTTAAATTGTTTGAGAGGATTTCTGTCGACTAACTACATTTTCTGTCGACATCATCCTCATACCTGTTCCATTGTTACACTCTGCAGGTGTCAGCCACTGATAAGGACTTGGCATCTAATGCTGCTATAGACTACAGCTTTGTAGAGGATGGTGGAAGTCAAGCTTCGGATTACTTCGTGGTGGATTCCAGCACTGGAGTGATCCGTGTCCAGAAAGGACTTGCTGCCAAAGGTAAGAAATTCGGAACAATCATTTTGCTTTATGATGGGGAAAATTGTAAATTTTATTCTTGCTGTAAAGATGATGTCAGATGATGGTGATATCTTTAAACTATTTTATTTATGCCACTACTTTGCCAAGTCAGATTTATTTTTTGTCTTTTAACAACCAACTGGAGTTGTTATTCAATATATTGATTAAAATGCTGGGTAAACATGTTTCTCTCTTGATAAAATACATATGCAAATACTTAAACAAAACGTTTCCAGCTGTGTAGTCCTAATGAAAAAGATAAATAATTTTGATTAATTTTCATGATTTCTCCTGTGTTGCCCACACAGAATCCAGTCTCTTCCAATTCTTTGTCCGAGCCACAGACAAAGGCAGTCCGCCCACTGCAAATCAAATCCCTATAGAAATCTATGTGATGTCAGCTGCAGACCAACCCCCAGTTTTCGACCAAGAAATGCACACATATTTTATCCCAGAGGACCGTCCAGTTGATTCTGTGATAGCCACCGTATCTGCCTTATCCAACACAAGTATCGTGTACAGTATTGTTCCCGGCAGCCAACCCTATACCAATGCACCTGCCAAGTTTACCGTTGACCAGGACGGAAAGATCAAGGTCTTGGGACCTCTAGATCGTGAACTGTCTGAAACTTTTGAACTAACTGTGAAAGCAGAGACAGAAGCCACCCCTGCTCTGGTGGCATACACTCATGTGACAGTACAAATCATGGATATCAATGACAACAAGCCAAAGTTCGAGTCCAATCCTTATATTGTCAGCATTGCTGAGAATGCCAAGGTTGGATCCAAGGTCATCCAGGTCACTGCCAAGGACAAGGATGCCGGAGCCAATGCTGATATTCGCTATCAATTTGCTGATGAGAGTACCCAAGTGTCTAATGTCTTTGCTATCGACCCTTCAAATGGTTGGATCACAACATTAATACAAGTTGACCGAGAAGAAACCAATGAATACAGCTTTCATGTGATAGCAAGTGACAGGGGTACTGAAGTGAAACTAACTGATGTTGCCTTGGTGAAAGTGACAGTTTTGGACCATAATGATGAACCACCAGTCTTCCATGACGACCAATACAGAGGTGCTGTGAACGAGGATGCTTTGCCTGGAACAATCATCCTCACAGTGTCCACAGAAGATAGAGATACTTCAAGCAATGCTAATGTTAGGTACTATATCACAGACGGGAATCCTCTGGGACAGTTTAGTATTCGGCCCACCGGCGAGGTCTATGTGAACAAGGCGCTGGACCGGGAGGAGATCCCCTGGTACGAGCTTACTGTAGCTGCCACAGATGGCGCCTTTGTCTCTGAAGTGAAGGTGTCCGTCACTGTGCTAGATGCTAACGATAATGCTCCACAGTGTGAGAAGGTGGGTCTATTTATTGATATGTTAATAATAAATTAGTGATTTATTTAATTATGGGAATGTTTTAGTCAAGATCTTGTAAAGACATCAACTATTCAATGGCAATATATCTTGGTTCAAAGTAATCTTTTTCTTCAGGCTTATTTTTTTTACACCTAGAAGATTTGAAATATTTCTAATAATTCATTAATGGGTTTTGATTTGTTTGGAAATTCAAAATTTCGTAGTTAATCACATTTTAAATAATCTGTACCAACTAAATTATAGCAGTTTGTGCTATACAAACTTAGATTGGCACATGACATTCATATTTAGTCGTATTCACATCAATTTTTCCAAACTTTATATAAATTTCTGGAGAGAAACACGAGTTGAACAGCTTTAATGATGACATTTTCAAGCAATTCTCACTAGAGTGTATCAAGATGATGTTTAAAAACACAGAACCAAGAAAAAAACTCAATCACAGTGTGTGCCATTTTGCTTACATTGTTTGCTATATGTATTCAGAACATAGAACACTGGGAGGTAAGTTAGTGTGCTGCTATTACGTTCACTGATTAATTTACATGTTCACTTGTCATGCGGTTATTAAATCATACCTATATATCCATGATATTTCCATTCACGCCCTTCTTCACGAAAATGAAATCTGCAATCAGCACCAAAAACCTCTGTCAGTGTGTAAAACTAATTGTTGTAAATAAACATTCAAAACCTTATCCCCATACCTTATATCATTTATATCATATATATATCCATAAATTTTGATCATCTCTAAATATAAACATCAGAACTTTTTATTGTTATCATTCATGTATACATGTATCCCATTATGTATGTTGGCTGAGTTAAATTTGATATTATTACTACTGCTTAAATTTACCATTTAAGACATTGGGGAACATTTGAAACATTTGTGAGTGTCATGTATCAGATTGATTGATTGAATGACATTTTACTGGGTTATTATTCCCATAATATCTAGATCTTAAGTTATTGCATTGTGTGGATGGATTTACAGAGAGATTTTTTATTTACTGCATTTGTATAATTTCAGAATGTCAAGAATTTAGCTTTTGTGTCTTGTACAATTTACTGCCTTACATGATTTATATACTTTCTCAAAATCTTTATAATTTTCTTCAAATTTTAATGCATTACTTTTTCCAATAATATTTTAGCCCATATATGAGGCAACCGTATCGGAGAATGTTCCCATTGGTAGCTTTGTGGTGAAGGTTGCAGCCACAGATGCAGATGAGCCTGACTCAAGAAATGCCAGGGTGGAATACCGCATTGAAGGCGAGGGTGCCAGCACTTTTGCCATGCATAAGAAAACTGGTAAGAATCGTGTTTATTCTTGCAGTATATTTAAACTAGGAGACCACTGAAAGTAAGAAAAGATTACAGTGATTCCCTTACAATTTCAGTGAGATATAATACAGTTATAAAGTAATTAAATGTTTTATTTTCCAGGTATTATCACAACTCGGCGTAACCTTGACAGGGAGATGGTAGCTTACTACAAGTTGACTGTGGCTGCCCGTGATGGTGGCGGCCTCATGTGTAGAATGCAGGCCCTAATTACGGTGACTGACATCAATGATAACGAGCCTGTGTTCACACAGCCCTACTACACCATCTCCATAGCCGAGAACGCTGAGATTAACACCCTGCTCACAAGGGTATCTGCCATCGACCGCGATCTTGGTGAGTTCACTTTTCATAGATTTAATCATAAACCATTATTTGTTTCATACATAAGTACAAGTGAGTAAAAGAGAAGAATAAGGAAGAGGTGAAATTTTCATGATATGAATCTATAAACTGTGAATATGAATGATATGAATCGCTAATTTCTTAATAACTTATACTTTTCCTTTTGTATGGTGTTTGCAGGCATAAATCGAAAGGTTCGCTACACAATGAAGGAATCTGACGGACATTTCCTCATCGACAGTGTGAGTGGAATTGTCAGTCTTGGACGCTTGCTGGACCGCGAAGTCCAGGATAAGTTCAACCTCACACTATACGCTTACGACCAGGTAGGAGTTATTTTCTTATATCATTCAAGAATATTGCATATATCGTTATCAATCTTTGAAGTAGTCTTGACTTTGAACCATAGCATTTCAGATTTAATGTTCTTACCATATACCTCACTGCATGTTCACATTTTACATAATTATAATGTTAGTTAATATAGAGAAAGATAACTGGGTCATTATTTTTATGCCAAAATAATTTGTTAAAAATTACATGGTATAATGGCCCTGTGGTGCAATAAAACACAAACAAATAACATAATGTAATACAACTAGGCTTTTAATTAAGATGCTTTATTCCTGAGTTATATGTAGGAATATAACAAAAAAGTTTATTATAATATTAATTCAAAAGAAAAATAATTGCTTGATAGAAAACTTCCCTTATTATAAAGACCTTGCATTTGCCAAGCTTTACCCTTTACTTGTTAATATCCCACAAAATATTCCATTAACATTTCTACAAAATAACTTTGAACAATTCCATTAATTTTCCATATGTCGAAAAATAAAATACAAAATTAATTCCTTGATAGAAATCTTTTGGAGGTAATGAAAACGAAAACAAATATTGTGAAAAAAATAGAAAGTTTTATTATGGTTCCTTTCATATCAAATGAATAGATAATATATAGTGCACCATATTTTATATACCATATTGCATCCATTGTTTATATTGGTTAGAGTTTTATTAAAATCACAGTTGAGTTTCAATCAAGCAACTGGTTTTCCAGTCAGAATGTATCTTTTCAACAAAATCATCCCAGAAAATTATTCAAATACCATCATTAAAATAACAATTCACAAGTTTTAAATATTATCTTTAAAAAAAAAAGAATTGATATACCGGTATTGATCATTCTGACTTGGGTTTCTGTTATCTTGAGCTGAACTCACTATCCCAATGTTTTGACAAGCACCATTTTATATTAGTATTGCTTGATGTATTTGTGTTTACCATTCACTTCACTTGCAAGCAAATAACATCATTTCCCCATTGAATTATAATTACATTAATAGTTAGAGTAGGATATTCCTGTTGACTTTTCCAATACTTGCTTGGCAAAATGGAACTAATTAACAATGATTAAATTCTGTGACAAAAACTCTTGGAATAAATAAAATAAATATGATTAGCAATTGTTCACTTTCAGTTTGAATTGTTGTTTACAGTTTCTCTAGTCTAAGATTTTATTGAGATTTTAAAGTTATATTATTTCTAAAAGTAATTTAAATTACGATATCTATGTATTTTAACAGTTGTAAAATCGTTCATAAACTTTTGGTCTATTTGGGCAATGGTACTAATAATTAAATGAAGTAAACAGTGAAAGGTTCCTATATAAAAAATGATATTTCTAAAAATGAAATAAATGTTAAATAATATATTCATTATTAGAAGTCAATTTTTTCAATAAATAGCTTTTTTGCTTTTGTGAGAAGTGATATAGATATTTGAAATAAGTCTGAGGTTAAATACACATTTGTAAATAAATCAATGAATAAATAAGATATGGTACATATTTACAAAAAACCCTCAAATGCTTGCTAGTGAAGTGAAGGTGAAATGTCTGCTCCCCAGGCCTACCCTCTATTGTTAAGCTGGAACTGCACTCATGTGATATGAGATGTGATACATATCACATGCAACAAAGAAGAGGCTTCTCTAAAGGGGTGTTCCACCAATCTTTTAAATAAAATCAAACAAATTTTCTTCAATTTAAAAATGTAGAATTTGGCAGATTGGGACTAATGAAGCATTTCACATCATTCATCTGCCCAATTTTTGTCACCTTATTTTTCCTATCAGTTTTCCCCCCTAAAGTTTTAAATAACCAAGATGTCAGGGTAAAGCTGATTGGTGAAACGCCACCTTTCTGTTGGTGCATCATATCTCACAAGTGCAGTCCCAGTTTATTATAACTATATAACAGCAGTTATATATATATATGGTATAACAATAGCAGTGGGGCCTCATACCACCACCCATACAACATCAACATCTGTGTAGTAGACTAACCTCTCACCCCCATCTATACATATATATGCTGTGTGTGATTGTTGCTGTATAGATCTCCCCACTGGCCCACGGACAGGTAGGCTTCACGCTCCTCCACATAATATATATGATGGTCGCTGACCTAACCTCTCTATACTATGTCATTCCAGCTGTGGATAATAATCATTATGTCGTCCTATAGTTTATCCTCCTCCTACTCCTCCTCCTTGCACTCCTCAAGCTTTATACCGTAGTTTCTCTCAGGGTTCGACTGTTTCAAATAAAAAGATCTTTCTTTTAGTTTGGATCAATTAATTATTATTTCAATTAAGAAGCTCATGTGACAAAATATTCCAGAAAAAGTATGCCATGCAGGAATGATATCCATTATATCAATCAACAATTTGATTTTAAAACATAATTCAATTATCAACTTTGGTCTGTGTTAAGTCGGATCCTGGAGGCTCTATCTCCTCCTCCTTCTGCTCGTCCACTTATTCATGTTGTCATGTAGGTTGCTTCCCCTATCCTCCTGTGTCCTCTACCTATGTGTATCCTCTCCGTAGTGCCCTCTTGTGGTTATTTCTTACACCCTTTATGATTTATTTTCCATTGCTCTGCATTATAGTCCATGGCTCTGTTTTTAAGTTCAGATGTACCAGAAACTGTTTAATAATGTTGTCCATACTTCTTTCTCTACTTGATTGGTCTGAATAAATTTATTAACAGAGTTGCCATTTCTAGGTTTGATTCCTCATTCATTGTCATTTGGATGTAAGAGTACCTCAATAAAGGGCTGTTAAACCCTTTTGTCCAATTATCCTACAATGTATTTATATAATAAACACATAATGTATTCTAAGCTGCATAGTGCAATAAATAATTGGAAATTTATATTGATTGGAATTGTCATATTGGATACATCATGGTGTTAGGGTCAGTCAATGGCAACTCTGTTAGAAGTGGGTGAAGTCATATAAATCACATGTAAATCATCTCATACTTGTGTTTTGACATGATGTATAAATTGATATTAATTAATATCATTAATGAGGATTGCCAAATTAAGCAATTTGTGAGGTATAATTCCCTACATTTTTATACACACCACAACGAAAATTCAACAGATGACATATATAAGAAATCTTGTTAAGAAGTAAAAAAAAAAGAAGACATGAACACAAAGAGCCCTTTTTGTAATGCTGAACTTTGGCTTGCATTCATGCATGAACTCTCTTGGCAGGTATTGCTTTTCACACTGATTGTCCTGCATCTATAGAAATTTGCAAAAATGGGTGGGAAACAGCCATGATCAGTATATGAATTGCTATTATGCATAGACCTGCAATGTGTTCCCAGCACACTAGAACAGGGCATTAATCACAATGGTCTCAAGGCTACCTATTATTTCCTTGAATACTTTACTCAACTGGCTAAGTTTAATATCAACTTGGACGTATATGGTCTATCGTAAATTGTAAATGCTGTGTTATGGTACTTGCCATGTTCTATGTTCCATGGCACCTACTAGAACTTATTTTAATGACAAAATACAAAATATTTAGTAAAGGTATTTACAGCTGGCATTCTGACCACTGAAGTTCTGTCAAGCTGGGAACCTTTATTAAGGGGCATTCACATTTGAATACAAATAAATGCAACTTATCGCTGATTGTTCCGCTCAACATTCCCAAAACTTCCCTGCTGATTCACAAAGCTTGATCTTGCCTCCGTCACTACCTGTTATCTCGGGGTTCCTGCTATTGTGGAATCCAACATCCAATCCAAAGCTCTGGTTCAAACATTCTTTTTTCATATACTTGATATTTATTACTCTCTACTCTACATTGCCAGTTTCATGGGTTGTTCATAAGTTTCTCATCTAATGATTTTCCTGGATAATCTTTGAAATTTTCTTAAATATTCAAGGACATCTCTAAATTCTAGGGAGGACTTTTAGAAAAAATGTCATACATTCCTTAAATTTTCGGAGGGATTCCTTTTAAAAAGAAATTCTTAACATTTTTTAGGTGGTTCTTAACTTTGGAAATTATTCCTTGGAACCTTTGCAAAGATTCTTGATAGTTCCGAATGATCCTTCAATTTTGTGAAAGATTCCTGGAAAATGTTTGAAATATTTTTTAATTTGATTGCAAGAGTGGGAACCCTTTCATCAGTACCTACTAATTATTAAGCACAATAAAACCCTGGAGAAACACATACATCTCTGGGTACACTGGTTAATCCGCATGTGGGCTTAGATATTTAGTCTTAGACAAACCTTATGCCTTAGATAGTGAAGGTTGAATTGAAATGGGACAATTATTTAGTACAGTAGAAAGTAGACCTTGTAGTTTGTATTATAGATTAAGACTTTTTTGAATTTCAAAAATATTTTCACAGGTTTATACTCGGCCTACAAAGGTAGTGATTCAATTGTATTGAGTTGTTTGGCCTTTATTTTACTTATTTCAACTTTTTGTATTAAATACAATTTTAGTCACTCATGAGCATTTATGTTTACATTCTTTATGATGATTTAATTCTTCTTGTATATACACACACAAACATATGATAATGCAGTTTCTCCTGTACTGCTGTGCTTTTGATTTGACATTCTTAAGGAATGTGTGGTTTGAATAATCACAAAAAATTCTTGATTAACAACAGAAATTGATTATCATTTTTATTATCATCTCTTTTATCATTAAAGATATCATTTAGCTCAGTGCAGAAATGACTTATTCTTAAGTTAATTGCAGGCTTCTAATAAAAGCATTGTATTTATTACTGCCGCTGTATGAAAGCCTTATTTTGTTAATATATTTAAGTTACCATCATCTAAATCCCTATTCCAAATAAACCAGTTATTGCATGTTTTTTCAGGGTAAAGCCTTATATCCACGAAGACAAGTTACAGGCACTATGGAAAGCACTTTGTCCACTTTAAGAATCTTTGTTCAGAAGCTTTACTCGCGAAGAGTACCCTAAATCAATTATCTATTATTTGTCTACCATCAGTATAATTTTCAAAATGTTGATACTTTTTAGAAGTTATTTTTCACAGATTAAAATGATGCATTAAAGATTATTTGAGACATATTACAAGCTTTTTCAGTTCCCCCAAGTTCCTTTCATGCTTTCGAACATGTTTGACACAGATTTTAGATTCCTTGCTGTTGCCTTTACTCATCTTGGGGAAGGTTACCTAGTGTAAAAGGTGCATTAGTGTGTGATATTACCTGCCATAGAAAATCTGTCACAATTAGTGGTCATAAGGCTTTATAATAAATAACCTTGCAGATATGGTATTTTACTGATACTGGCTAGGTAACATATGAAAACGTATATTCCTGTACTGTGCTGTGCATATATCCAAAATTAACCCTTTTCCTCTTACTGTACTTTCTAGGGAACCCCCAAAATGACCTCCATTTCGTATCTGATTGTGCGGCTCCTGGATATCAATGATAATCCACCAGAGTTTGAGCGCAGCCAGTACTCCGTGAACGTGCGCGAAGACACACATGTCGGCATGAGTCTGATGCGTGTCTATGCGACATCACGTGACACAGGGGTCAACGCCGAGATCACATACTCTATCACCGGTGGAAATGAACATGGAAAGTTCCGCATCGATTCAAAAACAGGTGAGGCTTGTGGAGGAATGTTTGTGGAGGGACTTGTTGATTGGAATAAGTGATGGAAATTGTTTCTTCCCTTACAAGTGGTATATTTGATGAATCTTATTGCTTTTTAAAATGATTAAAAAATTAACAACAACTTGTATTAGATCAATTTTCTTAAAAATGGTTCCTTAAAACAATTGTTGTGTTGCAGGTGCCATTGCAGTTATTCAGGCACTGGACTATGAGGCAGCAAGGGAGTATGTGCTTACAGTACAAGCTATAGATGGAGGCACACCTCCCCTCAGTAACACTGCAGTGGTACGTTTTAACGTGACCGACGCTAATGACAACCCACCGATATTCAACCAACCTTCGTATACAGCATCTGTACGCGAAGATGCTCAGATTAATCACAATATTGTCCAGGTTTGTACATATATTTTCCTATCTTATTTTACCTTCTGTGGAAGACTAGCTGTATGAGCTGACCTAGCCGAGGTAAACAATGTTAAAAGAAAATTCTTTGCATGGATTCTAGAAATGCTGTCTAAGTAATAAAGTATCAGATACACATAATAATCTAAGTTAGTGGTCAGGTTTCTTTATCCCTTCCTATGGAAAATCTCTTGCATTTGTTTTTTTATTCATTAATTCCTTTTCTGCATAATAAATTAATTAATCAATCAGGGATAAGCCCTAACATAATGAAATCAAGAAAAAATTGGACACAGCAGTAGTTTGAAGTCTCTTCTCCCCATTTTAATTAATTCATTTTTTGGATTACAGGTGGTAGCTTTGGATGCGGACAGCCCACCCAATGCTCAGCTATCCTACATGATCATCGATGGCGATAATAGGAACACATTTACCATCAACCGTAAGGACGGTTACATCAGTGTGGCTGGTGCCCTGGACAGGGAATCTGTGAGTTCTGCCTTGCTTTATAATAATCATTAAATTGTAACAAATGTTTAGTCCCTTGTAGCCACATTTTATGTCACTGTAGGCATGCATATTTTGAGATGCACTATCCTCAGGACTGTTAAATGTGATGCACATCAACATCAGAATTTGTTCTTGGTTATTTTAAGGTTAGACTATCTGTCTAGTATGAAATTAGTTCAGCTCACTCTATAGTAATTTATATTCTAAGCTTACCACTTTTGCTTAAAAATACATGGCTCTACAATTTATTGTATAAATTCCCTTACACTATGTTATTTCAGTCAATCCTAAAAGTCTAGTTTCTAAGAAATAAAAGATAAATAACGTTTAATTATTAGATTCCCAGCTACACATTGCAAGTGCAGGCAGTGGACAGTGGTCACCCCTTACTCACTGGAGTGGTCACTGTCATAATAGATGTCCTTGACGCTAATGACAACGCTCCACAATTCATCCTTGACAACTACACTGCAGTTGTACAGGTAAGGCATTTTGTATTCCCTCTCTCAGAGGAGTCCTCTAGTTTTGAAAAAAAAAAAAAATGTATTTTAAGGAACTGCACATTTTGTGCGCCCAAAAATGCAAAAGAATTATTACCAAATCAACTTATCTTCATTAAAAGTTTTTGTCTGAATTTTTATATATTGTAAATGTTCTAAAATGACGACATTTTTCATGCTAATTTCGCTAAGTATTCATTTCATAAAATTGTTACCTAGATCATCAAGAAATATTGATCCGTATTCATAACTCAAAAGTGAATTCTTTCCGTTTTTCACCGTTACCTTTTTGCATGAGTCAAATTTGTAGCTAAATGAATAATAGTTCAGTAGTTTGGTTCAGGAAGTCCAAAATATATTATAGAGATATATGAGAAAGAAAATTTCTAAAAATTATTTTCCATGGTTTGATATAATATTTTAGTGCATATTTATGTATGTGTATAAAATGTGTGTCCAGTCAGATATATGTCACTAATGAAAGCTAAAATAACGATATCTGTATGTAACATATCTCTTATAACATGCATGCCATGTTAACATGAATGATCTTATTTAGAAATGTAAATTATATCAAAGTCTTAAAGGCCCTTTTAAAACTTAAAATAGTTTTATACAAATTTCCTAGTCTTCTTTCCTATATCCTATTGTCCAAAACCTGAAAAGTGACCCATTTTGTCATTTCAAATTCTGAGTTGTAAAATATGTTACTAGAGTATACCTCCCAGATTATTTGGTTCTACAAACCTCCCCCTTACAGTTAAGATTTTTAACATTTTAATGGTGTTTTTCTACCATTAAATATAATCGGTTTTTCCTTTGTTAAAAGAATGTTGGGATGGTTTTTCCCTCTCAGTGTATGGACATTTCTGAACTTGCATGGATTGGCCCAAGCCAAATCTTTTATTTCATTAATAATGAAATAAAACTAATTCATAAAATTACATTTTTTCAATTTTCAATTACCAAAGCCATTGAAGTTCATTTCCTGTTAGGGCAACAATGAAACTACCAAACAAACATGAAAAGCACATAACAATAAAATCAATTTGCACCAAATTATCTTTACACAAACTAACATCAAAAATCACTTTTAGAAAATGAAAATGAATTAATAGAATTAACGTTGAACAGCAAACATTAATTATCATAATATGGAATAACATACATCACCAATTTATCTCAGGTCCAAATACAATATTTTCTAAATTCAAATGAACTAAAAAACAATAAAAATTGGACAATTACGGGAATTTTGTGGTTCTTTTTCTATGGGGATTTCTTCCTTCCTGCTGGAAATAAAAAACGAGAAAATACATACAAAATGACTTCATATACATATGTAAATATCTGGACAAAATACACAGTGTTTGTGGAAAGTGTTGATGTACCACTCCCTGCTTAGGATTGGTGTGTGACAATAAAAAAAAGAAGACAAATTTCAGTGATATTACAAAAACTATAATAAGCTGTTTCCTTGGTAACTGGAAATGACAACCAATGGTCTCTCTTGTTTCTCTGCATCATGTATAAAGGTGGATGAGAATGGTGATCCGTCTACGCCGTTCACCGTAAGTGGCTACGAGGGGCATGTCCCCCCACACACTCCCAGAATCTCTGTCTATCCTTCTCTCTGTCTCTGTCAAACCTATCTTATCCCCTATGTTGTGTGTATTAAGCCCCTTGTCCACCAAGCCGATTCTTGTCAGATCTGATAGTGGGATGGAAAACGACCCAATTGACAGGAGACACCGGGCTGACCGCAGCTAGTCTCCATCCATCATGTGTGGTCCCTTGACTCCTCTCCAACCCTCTGTCAAGGTAATCGGCCGAGTGGACACAGGGCTTTATCAACTACCCCTGATATATCTCCTCCTCTTGCTTGGGTACTATTACTGCATTGTGAGCATGTGTGTCTGGTTGCTATGTTATAATATTGATAATAACAAAACTACATTAGACCTGTCTTCTTGTTGTTAAGCGTAAAGTCAAGGTTTATTATGATTTACTATTTGGATACATCATCATGAGGTCAAAGTGTTTCTAAGAGAACTACCATCTGGAAAACTACCAACCAACTGTCATGGGAATTTAATATAAAGTTAATTCTCACAGATGGATTGGTATCTGCGAATGTTATTAGAAACAACATGAATATCAGTCAATGGAATCGTAATTTTCATTATGGCATGGTATTTTCAAGTTCTTTTCCTGGGGTATGTATTCTTCTAGGTTGGTGCTAGTTTCTCAGATGGCAGTCCTCTGGATGTTTTTTCTTGTATCAGTGTTGAGAGTTTTAAAGAGTTTTTTTTTAACAACAAAACAGTGTCCTACTGCTTTATACATTGGTGGTTGTGTGTGTGTGAGTCTGTGGGGTTTTGTGTAAGTGGGTGATCAATAAGAAATATGCTAGGTTCTCTCCGTCTGATTCTACCTAGCTAGGGTGAGATGTTTTGGTCAGAAAGTTCCTGTGTGGTTTTCTTTTATGTGAAAAGCATTCAGTTTAGGTCGATCTAAGTTTTATGTTCTTTCAAATCCAAAGAGACCTTGAATTGTAGGGGCTGTTAGTTCTAAGCGCTTTTTATTATTCAGGTCAAGAAAAAAACAATTTTTCCCAAATCAAATGCCTCTTCCATCATTACTGAACAAAAACCAAACAACGCTCTTGACAGCAATCTGATACAAAAAACATGACAATAAATGACATATTTGTAAAAAAAAAAAAAAAAAAAAAAAAAAAAAATCGATGAGGGAAATCAGGGTTGGGGTTGATATAATGTATGTGTGTGTAAAGGTATCCCTGTGTGATAATGTACATATAATGGTTCCAATAACATACACGCTTTTTGGGGCTATGTAGAGAGCTTATACTGTAGGTAGTAGGTGCAGTTCTACCCCATGTTTTTAATAACTTCCACTGCTTAATTTAGCTGCTGGAATATCAGGGCGAGGGTTGTATTGAGATTTAGTGCCATGGATGGCTTGAGAAACAGCCTGGCTTCATACAGTATATGAATAGATATATACAGGCTAAAGTCTCAATACATTTTAAGTACATATTCAAACAATATTGACTTGGTCCTTATTTGTTTCAATATGGGCAAGATCACACTCATATATAAGATAGGTGGTGATGTTTAAACAACAATGATTTGCATGCTTTTTTATGGTTACATGATAAGTGTTTTTTTAACAACTGATCAAGACTATACACAACATCTTGGTATTAGAATGATCCACAGACATGGTAAGAAATGTCTTAATTAATGTTAATGGCATTTAATTTATTTTCTACAGTACTTGGATTGAACTTCTATGCTATTCTAATTTCCCACATTTCAATATTTTCCAATCATAACTTTATTCACTGTCCTTGCTTTCATTCGATCCAAAACTTCCAACTTATTTCCAATTTATTCAACATTGTATGTTCTGATAATTTACTTTATTGGATATCATTTACCATTTTTGTGGAGTTTCTCAATAGAATCCAACTGAAACATTGACATCACAAACTGAAATACACACAATGCAGTTTTAGACCTCGCTAGTTATAGAATATCATTTAGTTAGTAGTTAGTTTAGCCATGCCATTTTTGCATGTAAAAGGCTTAAAAATGTTTTATTTTCTACTACTGTTTATTCCATCATTATGTTGCTATTGATTTATATTTATTTGATATAGAATTACTTATTGCTGTTTACATTATGTTGACATCTAAAGTTATTGCACTTTTTGTTTGATTTTGAAGCTATTTCATATTGTAGCATACAGCTTTATAAAAAAAAAAAGATTTTTGGAAGATCAACTTAACAAGTCTTCTGCATGTATAATTTTGCAAATAAAACTTTCCTTTTTGATTAATATTTTTCTCTATAGTCTCCATAGAAAAAATAAAATCTGTACTAGGTTCCCTAAACACATACTAGAAAGGCATTTTCAGTTTGCATTATCAAATCTGCATAAAAGGATCATGTACAAAAAATATATATTTAAATTTGACCGCTCAATGTGCCCTATTTATTCAAACACATTTGAGTAGCACAACTATTTTCTTAGCTGCTCTCTTTTTTTGTCTTGTCCTGTTGGTTGGTGCGAGTGTATTTTGTGACATGGATGTGAAATTGAAAAAAAATGAACTTGAGAGAAAAATAACCCACAGATAAAAAGGCCTGAGACCTGAGCCTGAGGAAAGTGAGCCAGAAATCCATTATGAATCCTTTTTGCTGAAGATGAGTGAATGTATACATCCTTTTAAATGGGTATTAATTGTTTCAATTTGTGTTCTAAATTTGCAGGAGGATAGGCAAGTTGGATATAGCATCATTCGGCTGAGTGTTACTGATAAAGACATAGAGCCCAATGGTAAGCCATTCTCATTTGATATTGTGGGAGGCAATGAAGACAACAAGTTCAGGATAGACAGAGAAGGAGCACTGAGCACGGTGGCCAGGTTTGACCGCCATGTTAAGGACACATATCATTTAACACTGAGGGTGTTTGACAATGGGAGTCCACCACTTCACTCTGAGACCCATGTGATGGTGAAGATCATAGAAGAGAGTGCTTTTCCCCCCATCATCACTCCCATGGACATCACCATTACCACTATTGGTGATGAGTTTCCTGGAGGCATTATTGGCAGGGTCAAGGCGATGGACCGGGACATCTATGACAGCCTCCGATTTGGTATTGCTACTGAGAGCCAGAACCTCTTTGACATCAACACGATGGATGGAACTATACAAGCCATAGGCAGTCTAGATGTGGGCAGTTACCGCATCAATGTCACAGTCACTGATGGCAAGTACATTGCCTTCACTGAAGTTCGTGCCGAGGTAGTTGGTATCACAGATGACATGATTGAGAATGCTGTGGTGGTAAGACTGAAGCACATCCTACCCAGCGAGTTCATCTCCCATCATCGAGACAACTTCAATCAGGTTCTCAGACACGAGCTCTCCGTCAACACCAAAGATATTCTCATTTTGTCCATCCAGCCTGCCTCCAATTCAGCACTGACACCCTCACGTAAGAAGCGCTCTGTCTCCAACACTGACTCGGACCTGGACGTCCTGCTAGCTGTTAGAAAATCGCCAGACTCTTTCTTCCGAGGCAACTCACTCCGACGGAAGATCTCCCAGATGACTCCTCTGCTTGAGAAGCAGATGGATGGGGTTAAGATTGAGAAGGTCTTTAATGATGTTTGCGAGAAGGATTCATGTGGGGATAAGGCCTGCGAGACTGAAGTGCAGTTCATGACCATCTTCACTATTATCACAGATGACCAAAGCTACGTGACTGCACGCCATGCTCTCAAGCCTACCTGCAAGTGCAAGTATGGAGGTAAGTCCCATATCCTTCCCTTTTCTGACTGTATTATATGCACATTTTATATGAAACAACACATGTAGAGTGGGATATGATGAATGCATATAACAGTGGTTGATACAACCCTGACACTTGAACCGCTGAGATTACTTACAGGAAGTCCACAAAATGGGCTTAAAATATTCCTTGATAAATCTGTTCAACTTATTGGTTTAAGTCGCTTAAAATACTAACTTGTTGTGAAGTTGTTAGTTAAACTGATGTGATTTAAAATCTATTGGCTTATTATTTGTCGTCTGCTATTGTTATCACTAAATCTCCTGAACATGCCCCACAATGTTGGCTTGAAGTCCATTATGTGGCTTGTGGGATAGATTAAGATATCAGGTTGTAGATCTTAAATGGTGAACTTATGATAATTAAGGTGAATCTTTGTTTGTAGCTGCTGGTTGTGATATGGTGGATGCATGCACGCCTAACCCCTGCTCAGAGCCTAAGGTCTGTACACTGGAAGGACAGCTGGGCTACAAGTGTGACTGTCCTAAAGGCAAGACCGGAGTACTCTGTAATGAGGACCTTCCACCCACGTGTACAGATCCTAAGTGTCATGGTATGTAGACACAAATTTTGTTCCTCGTCAACTAGGTTTCACTATTTTCAATTTTATATATTTTTTTTATAAAAAAAGAACTGTTATTTGATCTGATTTAATTTGATATAACTATATTCAAGCAAGAATGAATGGGATTCCCATTTGCTGAAGTTAGTTCTCCTGAGTGTGTTTGAAACATAGAGAGATACATAATATTCAAGCTGCAAAAATTTATTGGACAAGATTTGTCAGTGTAAGCACAATGCTGTAATCAAGTCCAATAAATCTTCATCATGTAACACTGAAATCATCATGTAACACTGAAAAAGTGGCTGAGGTAACTGCAGAGGTAACATTGGTGCTATTTTTAGACAGCTACATTTTTATTGTATGCGTATGATAAAAATATTTTTATTGCACCGCACTTTATTGCACCGTTCAAAAGGAAGGCATGTATAATAAAGTAATAGAATTTATAGAATTAAAACGTTCATTAATTGACATTGCAGAAGGAAAGCCCATCTCTTTCACTGGGCAGAGCTATGCCTTGTGGAGGCTGACAGACACCAATGAGAGGCGGTTCAGCCTACAGCTGTCTGTCAAAACTCTCCAAGCCTCCAAGGCAGTACTCATGTACGCTGTGGGTAGAGTAGACCACAGCATCCTTCAGGTAAGCTTTGCTGTTAGACATTTTTGAATGAGTATTTGGAATGTTTCATGTCCATTCAGTACTGAAGCAAGTATTTTATTATTTTATTTTATCATTTTATTTTATTTTTTTTTAAATTATGTCTATTCATAATTTGCTTCTCCATATACTATAGATTTACAGTAAACATAGAATAGTAGACACATGGCTAAATTGTGTTACCTCTTAATAACAATAAGTTTTCCAACTATAAATGAACCAGTGATAGTTCTCCAAAGACATAACTGTTTCAAATGAATAACATTCATGTATGTGGACTGTTTTAGATGACATTCATATTTTATTACTTTGTTTTAATTTGTTTTATAAGTTTCATATGTACCTTTTACTACTATCTAGAAGGTGAAGTAATGTATACCTTATTGCTGCATTTAAATCAAGAAAATAAAACTCTTCTTTGTCTGTCTGACACATAGATGGTGAATGGTTATGCCCAGTACCGCTTTGACTGCGGCAGCGGTGAGGGACTGGTATCTGTGAAATCATTTGCTATCAATGATGGAAACTGGCACACCATTAATGTCGAACGTCGTGGCAACAGCGCTGAGGTCGTCATTGACAACCAATTCAGGGAGACCTCGGCGGCCCCCGGTACGAACGATGTCCTCAACCTGAACAGTAATGAGGTGTACTTTGGAACTGAAGGCAGAGGCCGGGCCAATGGATTTACAGGCTGTATGAGGGAACTCAAGATCAACAGCATCAACCTGCCCTACTCAGGCAGCACTTCCGTGGGCAGCTTCCTCAAGTTTGAGAATGTGGAGTTCCACTGTAAACGGGCCTATGTACCAGGTTAGTTGTGTATTTTAATCAATATTATGTCATTCAAGCCATAACTAAAACTAGTTTAGATTTGACTGAAAGCCAGACCTTTCCATTCATATCATTATCAATAGGGGCATTCTCAGCAAAGGAGGACTCCTTGAAATGAATGAAATATCTTTTTTTGGAGAATGGCATTAAAGGGTTTGGCCTCATGGATCCTTTATAAAGGAGGATTCAGCAATTGATTGTCAGGCAGCACTTGAAAACATCCATGGTGGATAATGCATTTTTTTCAATATATTTGGATTTAAATGAAATAAATATGAAAAGAATTCAATGTTTAAACACTTTTCCACTGTCTTGCAGGTATCTGCAGTAGCAGCCCTTGCTACAATGGAGGCACATGTCTGCCCAAGAGCCGTGACTCCTACTCCTGTCAGTGCCATGCTCGCTTCATAGGCAGCCGGTGTGAGATCGACACAGACCCTTGTGCCTCCAACCCATGCAAGCATAATGGTAAGTTTCCCAACTAACTACAGTATTATCTAGGAGGATATCTAAGGTCTCGTATATATCTTTTTAAATGAGTTGTAAAAGATGAGGAGAAACCAACATCTTGTTGGTTTATTCTAATTAACCAACATCTTATTGGTTTATTCTGCAACAGATGTACACAGCTTGCATTCAAACATCTCCTTTTTGAAGGTCATTTTTAAGAGATCATATTTTCATGACCTTTTTATGATATTTTGACTTTCTCGTGTGATTTGATGTCAACATTGATTCAACATTAAGTCTTTATCTTTCTTGCAGGAGTTTGTGAAAACCGGCACAATGACTACCGATGCCTATGTAAGCCAGGTCTGTCAGGCCAGCAGTGCCAGCATGGCTTCTACTGCAACCGCCCGTCCAACCCCTGCCAGAACGGGGGCCAGTGCACTGATGGTGACACCGGGCCTATATGTACCTGCAAGGGATTCGAGGGTAGGCTATATTTCATATTCTTTTGGGGTTAAAGCTGCATTCCTAGCTAAAGTTACTTGGTTACTATGGGCTTCAGAAAGGCTATGCCTGTAACAGGGCCCTGAGTAACTTCCTCGTCCTGGTTATTTAATGGAATGCAACGAGTTGTTGTTTTGAAATAGCGTATCAAATTTTGTTGTTCTGTTGTCCCTCCCAACATTGTTTACATGCATCTTTGAGATTTACAAATGTCTTCATGTCTCGATGAAGCATATCACTTTGCAGAAAACTTGTTTTTTTGCAATGTGATGGAACAAACAAAATGCAATGTAACAAGCTAAGTTGTGATAAAATTACAAGTACAAGTCATACTTTTGTTGAGCCCCTAAATGTACCACCATCTGTGACAAAAGTAAAGCATTTAATTTTTCTTCTTTCTACTTCTAAAGGAGAGATGTGTGAGCGAGATATAGATGAGTGTCTGGATGCCCCATGTTACAACAGTGGCACCTGCACCAATACCCGAGGTGCCTTCAGCTGCACCTGCCCACCAGACTATACTGGACTCACATGTGAGGAGAGCACCTTCTCCTCCATCAAGTCCACACCTTTCAACATTACCATTGAGGAAATCATTGGTATAGCAGGTAAGGCTTTGAACTAAGACTGTGGAACTACTGTATCTGTAGCATGTAAAAAATATCAGGAGCTAAAAGAAGCAATCAAAGAATGTATTAAATACTCAATCAATCACTCTACCCATTTTGTCTGATACTAATTTTTGCCATCACTGTGCACTGAATGAAGACATTATAATAAGTTGACTATGCATCTTAAGCTAGTTAAATCATGTTGTATACCAAATAGAGTCTGCTGATATTTCCTAATATCATTATGTTCATCAATACTTGCTGTTTCATACCAATGTTTTGGTTATTTTCAGGCGTTGCAGCTGGTCTATTGCTCATTGTTATCATCTTTGTGGTTGTGGTCCGCTGGAGAAGGCGAAAGCGTCGCGAGCGCCTCCAACTCTCTGGTGCCAGTAACCGCGACACCAATGACTTCATCTACAACTGTGATGACATGAAGCGCCATCAGAAAATGAAAAATGTTGACTCTCCATCTAACATGGTACAAAACATCCCTACCACACATCGCAACATCAACCCCAGTCCCCGCCCGAGCCCGCGACCCCCGCCTGTGCCCAATAGGCCGGCCTCTTACACACCAAGCACGGCCGATTCGGTCAACACCCTCAACAACTTTGACACTATCTGTAACTATGGTAGTGCTGGAGATGAACTGGAAAACATCGGAACAATTCAGCATATTGAGATTCCTGCCTTCCTGACGAATTTTGATGTGGAGAAATCACCTCAGCATGCCCGGACACTTCCGCCACCACCTCCTCCTGCACACCGCATGGAGGATGTGAGGCAGCAGAAGGCCAACTGGGACCCACACAACCCCAACATTGCCCAGAACTATCCTTATGGTAAGCTCATCTATATTTTATTTGTGATACAGTATCAGTGGTACCTTGTTGCTTAGATTCTGCATAGGTTTCGAGTATATTGTACCATAAGCATTAGCAATGAATCCATCTATTACCTCATTCCCTCTGTTGAGGAATCGTAAATTGTCAGATCTACAGTAACAGAGGATACTGGCTTAGTTGTGTCCTGTTGTTTGTACCAGCAGCATACATGTACAGTTAACCTCAAACCACAGGTTTAGGTTAACAAAATATTCACCCACAATTGGAAATATAGCTCAGAGCATTGGTATGGAGAATAAAATCTCCAGGGTTCGATTCCCAGTCTAGTGGAGTGAGGAAACAAAAATACAGTAGTAGATACTCCTACATCTCTCTGCTTGTTCTGTCATTATGTTCAGATGAGGTGAAGAAGCACAACAAGACGATGCCGGGCAAGCACTCCGCTCCCTCAAGCACACCTATAGGAGGGTCGGCAGGAAGCTTAGGTAACCAGGACCACGAGGATGAACTACAAGGTAATTATAACTAAACTTTAAAAATTATACTTCTAATAATTCAATTTTTACTTTCAGGCAGTGACCAAGAACATTTATATATTTGCCAGGTCCATATAATTTAGGGAGAAAGTGGGTAAATGCGTATAAGGTTTATTTGTGTTGGTTTGTAAATATATTTTCAATATTGGGGTATAAATAATGTTTTGGATACTTTTCATATTTTTACTCACTTAACCTTAAGAACTAGGTTAATTCAATTAATTTGAGAAAATATTTAAAAAAAGAAACCCAACCCCTTTTATCTCACTTCCCCACTTAATAGAGAAAATACGGACCTGGTAAAATGTATAGTATGCTTCAGGACTTCAGGAAACATGAGTCCTTATGGACAGTTCCCTACATATATTGCTTTAGAGGGAAACAAGAGTTACCGCCCGGGAATTCATAATGCTTGGTATATTAATCTTAGTGTATCTATCTCTAGACCTATTTAGGTTTGAATAAATTCATGGCATGGTTGGTGAGGTAATTTAACATAGGTATCATTCAGTATCTAAAATAATATCCCTTCTTCTATCTAGTTTTAATGTTGAACCTATGAGGGAATGCTTCCAAACAGAACAGAAGTTTAAGTCCCTGGTTGTATTAAGCACGTGTGTTATCTATAGAATTAAGAAAAAAATGGGACCGAAAACACTTTGGTATGTTAATACGATGTAACAATCAAAGAGTATTGAATGTATATCAAGCTGCCCTTACTAACAAATATGCCTCTCCAATGTTGCCAATTCTCAGGAAAAACCGGGCAAAATGCGCCAGATAAAAAAGGTAAATTTGTCATGGTCCAGCATTCAATGTTGTTCTTGTTGACACCACCTAAATTCTAGTCCCCCCATTTTTCCATTTTTTCTTGCAAACCGCAACTGCAACTGTCCTTATATATCATATACATATCTTACCCCTGTTCTTGGACCAGTATCAACTGCCTCATCTTCATTTTTATGATTATTATACCTTATTGTTGCATAGATTACTTTATTTGGTGATGATTAAACACCTTTTCTCGTGATCAACGTCCCTACTATGCCTATCCTCCTATTTTTCACTTTCTAGTTCTTCTAATCGATATTGCAACACATGTGTATTTATTCCCTGATTTATTCTAGTACACATTATTCCAAATTTATATACATATACGCTTCGGCTTGATCTTTTCTCTCTACCTATATTTACTATTTTAGATTATCAACGTTTTTCACATATAAGCATATGTGTATATATAGATCATTTCATATATATACACTGTTTTCAAATTTTGGCTGTAAATCCTGTGAAACTGTGTAATGATTTTTACCTTTACGAGAATGCACATTGATAGATGCACGCATTGTAAATTCAGAAAAAAAGGTATTGGAAACAATTTAAAATCTTTTAGACCTCCCTACCTGTATCCCCCTCATTAAATGTGTCGATTTGGTTGATATGAGAATACCGTATTGACAATCTATTTTATCCCAGGACGTTATTAATTTGAATACCTGGCGCCTCGGTTCCTTTTGGTTTTCGCGCTCCTGTTTGCAAATCTTTTGCAATAAAAAAGATTTAAAAAAAGAAAAATTATTCCATTTTATGTTGCTTCTTGGATAATCATTATTTTAAAAGAAAAGCTTACTGCCCCTTTAATTATGCCACCTTTATATAAACAGTTATAATTCTACTCCAGCCTATTCGCCCGTTTTGCAGTAAATTTGGTATATTTGTAAAAATAATAATTAATTTTTATTGATATATTAAAACCTTCGCCAACGCCATTGCTGCGATTCTCAGCAGCCTTTGCCAATGTATTTTTCTCCACTTTGATTCTGACTTATTTATTATTAAGTGACACAAAATGATGGGTTATTTTATCCCCTCTGTATGCAGCATGGAAGTGTGAGCTTTGTGCTCTGCATACAAAGGTAGTTAAGCTCAACTTATTTTCAATTCACACCTTTCAGAGTCAGTCAGTCTCTTTTTTGTGGTATTCATCATTATGAGCATCAGCCATATAATATACACAGCAGTCTTATATTGATTGTCACCCAGTTTGCATGTAGTCCCTTGGTTTTTAAAAGACAAATTGCTGTATTTGATTTTTTTATTAATTTTGTAGAAAAAAATTAAATTATAAAAATAACCACTGCCAGCCTTTTTCTTCTACACCCTCCTCCAAGATCACGCGCACCCGCTCGCTGCGAATGATATTTTTTACAAAATATTTTTTCCCACATGTTTGTGAAAAGCTTGTGTTTTGGTGCATTATACGCACAGCCCAAGTTAGCATATATATTATACATTAGGGAAGCATAGCTCTGCATTGGAATTGTATGCTTCCAAGTCACTTTTGATATGATATTTGTGGAGTACCTCCCCCAATGTTTTCTATGAGCATATTTGTGATTTTTACTGGAGCATTACTATCCGAGCCTTTGTCGTATATGGTATTCTACATTATATAAATGTACATCTTATGTAAATATTATCGGTGATCATTTGTGAGTGCATTCCCGTATGGACCAAATTTGTTCTGTGGCTTGTGTAGTCCATATTTATGTGTTTTGTATATAAGTCAACCACCACCACCACCACACCTTTCATAGTCTGTGTATTTTTACTCAAAACTTCTACATACTCCACCACACAATCTGAAACACTTTCATATAAAATACCAGTTTTGTCTATGAACTTACCAATTTATTGAATTAATGTCCCAATAAATCCTAGATATCTAATTTATACTTTCTGACTACCCCAGCAAATATTTGTCCTCATTTCTCTATATTGGAACTGGTAATTTGAGTATATTCATATAAACCATTCTCAAGATGAATATATCCTTTCTCCCTCTGAAGTACTGGTTTTATGTATGAAAATACAAATATATAAATTTCCACAAAAATCCTTGATATTTTGTTAAAAATTTCATTTTCCCTGCATATTTTACATTTTTCTATACTGGTAATTTAGATTCAAAAATTGTTTTCAAATGTTTACAACAGACCTACATAAATAAGCAATTGCCTATCCACCCATGTATACATGTATATATATATGCTTCACTCATCTGCCACTCTACACCCAAATATATTCATGCATATCCACAGCTTGCAGACTTCTCTAATATCCATGAGGTTTTTCTCTGAATCCATTTTTATTTTCTGATTTAATAACATCTTCCCTTATGACCTGGGTCTTTCGAGCTAACCCAAATTGACACTTTTTTCAACAGCAATCGCAGGGCGCGGAAAGAAAAAAGGTATAGTCTCTTGTTCGCCTGGTTTGTATGGTGAAAATGTGCCTTTTTCAACTTTTTCTTGATCCCTTCCACAACTTCATTCATACATACAACTTCAGCTCAAAACTATTCTTTGAGTATAGTACTCCGATTTATTTTTCTTTGACTTTTTTATGTATATAATCTTCAAAAAAGATTATTATAGTTTCTGGAATGCAGGAAAATACTAATTTGATGTGTATGAATTGTCCATATCAATGGATTGTGAAGGGATCATGAAGATTTCAACTGAATTGGAAAGATTGCTTCATTTCTTTTTTACCAAACTTCCCAAAAGATGTGACTTTTACTCACTGAACACAGTTTAACCCCACATTTTGATTTTCATCATTTTACCCCAAAAGCACTTGCCTTCTCACATTATTCAGTTGCCAAAGAAATTTCATATTTTCCAACTTCTTGGCCAAATTTCTTTAGATTTTCTCAATTTTGGCAATGAAACCCCAAAATTCCCAACCATAAAATGTTCATACTCCCTATTCATTTTACCCATCCTTTATTTGGCTGTAAATATATTTGATTATTACCTTCCAAAGTGATTGTTTGATATTGTCGGTTCCTCAGAGTCCTTGTCGTAGCTTTGTATTCAAACTTGATATTCCTTAAATATTGAAGCAATCTTAAGGCACAAAGCTCGTGATGTTCAAGATATGGAGCAAGATACCACCCAGCTGTGGTGTCCATTATAACCCTCTCACATATAATCTTGTGTTTCTCGTTTTACAAATAAAAGGTACCAAATTCTATGTGTGTGCTGACATAACCCAGGAATGCTATTAGAAAATAATATAAAAATTAATATAAAAATTAAATTCTCAAAATGTAATACTTTTTGGCCACCATCAAAGTTATAAACCAGTTTATTTTGTACAGTCAGTAGGGATAGTTAATCATATTCTTGGAAGTCTGTCTGGGTTGGTTAAGGGTGTTTCAGAGAAAAGTCTTATAGGAAAGTTTAAATTTAAGGAAGATATAAATTAACACATCAGATTGATGCTGTGTCATTAGAATATAAATAGATGAGAAAACATGTATACAGAATAACCCAAGTCTGTTCTGTTTAACTATTTGTCATTGTTTTATTCAAGACAAATAACATTTTTTTTTAAAATTTGAAATGTTTTGAGATATAGCTATATGTGTTAGCCACACATAGAAGTTTTGTACCTTCCCCTCATCTCCCTCTATTCTGTTTATTAATGAAGTATTACCATCTAAGTTCCAGTCTCTCAGGGCATTTCATTTTGTCTTGCCAAACAAAATCTGTCTGGAGACTTTGTTCTCTTCAGACTAGATTTTACCCCTTGCTCAGTGACTGGCGTTTGTGCATCTTGTTCATCTCTAATCCTTTACAAACATTCACATGCAATTTCCTCTGAAAAATAAAAGATAGAAGATAAAAAATGGAAGACATTATCATAATTGGTACTGTCTGGGAGGATATATGAAGGTAATAAGATTTCCTTTATCACTATTGGATTTGGTGATTTTTGTTCCACACTCTAAAATATATCCAAATGTAATTTGATACATAACAAGTTTATGTGAATCCTAACATTATTTGGTGTTTTTTAAGCAAGGGAAACGGGGATAAATTCTGATAGTACTCCCTGGAAAATATCATCTAAATTTACAAAGGAATTGCATGTGTTGGCATCAAGAAAAAAAACTTTTTCATCCCCTCAATATATACTCTTCTTCATCTCCCTTCTTGTCATCATGGTTTGAACATAGTATATATTATGGAAAAGAATCCCGAGCATGTATATGGGATTGAAAGGTTGCTTCTACGATTTCTAACGTTAAGTTAGTCTGAATTCCATTAGCCAAGCGATTAAAGGGGTGGGATATTAGTTTAGGTTTTATTGAACATCTTTTTGTTCGGATTAGAAGTCACAATGTTTTGAGATCCACCTTTTTAAAAATTCAATACAATATATAAGGTACTAGGAAATATTCTTATTTATAAGTAGGATTATTTGATATTAAGAGTTTCCATTCATAGTGGTAAACCACATTCTAAGTTTAGAAATAGATCCATTGATTCTTAAAACTTGGGAGATGGGACCAAATTTTCCGTTAAGATTTTAAATCATTGAAGAAAAACTAAAAAGATCTAGCTCTGATAAAACAGAATTCTGAGGTTTAAATATGATCATCATAGTACTGTAATAATTATAGTAGTGAATCACTTTATTATCACAGTATTAAAACATTGATAAAGATTTTTCAAATTCAGATCATTTCAGTATATATACACCATCACTTCACTATATATAGGGTTGGTGTAATAATTAGCCTTAAAGAGGGCATCTTTTGTCAATGTGCATGACATGGTACATCTCCATAGATTCTATGGAAGAAAGTGGCTGGTGCAAATAGCAATGTATACAATGGATGAATGGGTTGCATGTCTTAGCTGAAAAAGACTGAGGGCGCCACCATTACAGGTGTAATAACTTGCAGCTTGAGAAAACAGAGCCTTGGCTTCATATATCTAAACATTGCCATTAATTGATTTACTTAGTCAAGGATAATCAACCAACCAAATATTGCAACCATGTGAATGTTTTCATTTAAGGTAATGTGTCTGTAACCTTTTCACTTTTGAGTCAACACATGTGCTGTTGTGAGGACAGAAAGGACAAAAGTTGTAAGAAATGATGAACTTCACATTTGGTAGCGATGCTGAATTCCTGTATTAAAGGAAAGGGAGGAGGGTACTAATATTTAGCTGTTAAATTCTCTATAATATAGACATCATGTGCATTACTTGTTGGTTGTTGCACAATAAAACAGACACATCACCTTCATTTGATCTTACTCCGAATAATTGGCATTTTTACATTTGCACTGATATTGATTGTTGCTTCTAAATATTCATTCCAGTTTTGTTTTAGTAACATTGACTTTGATTTCAGACCCTGATTGTTCACCGATTTGATTTAATTTATTGATTGTAACTTGCTTCGCCTATATTTTACAAAGTCTCTCCCAATTGTTTCATGGCACATTTATATAATTCAGTGTGAATTCCACAGTTTCCCCCTTTTTATGCACTACTCCTTGCGTGCATTACAATCTAACGTTTAAGTTTCAAGCAAAAAATTTGTGAAGAGCGTTTTATTTTTGTTAAGTTTCACCTTATTTATTTATGTAATAATCACAAACCAACAGATATAATTAAGATTGTATTTAGAACATGATGATCACATCCAAAAGGCTTATATAATAAGATCACCAGCATTTTTGTTACATTTTCATTTCTTGTTTAATTGTGATTTTGTCCTTGTGGTCTTGTTTTGTCATCCTTCTTGTTAACCACACCCTCCCTTTGTGGAACGTAGCTTTTTATCCATCTCATTTATGTTTAACTGCATTTATTAAACTCATTGTTCAGCCTTAAATCACATATTTATGCAAATTATATTCATTTCTTTAACCAGGTTACCACTGGGATACCTCTGACTGGGCGCCAAATCCGGCGCTACCCAATATCACTGAGTTCCCGATGAGGGAAGTACCCGACTCTCCCACAAGTTCCAGAAGCAACGACTCCAACATTCACATAGATCCCAACGATGAATACGACTTCACTGAGGACACCGACTACCATGACGGTAATGAGTCAGAGTACGTTGGCGACTCGGAATACGCAGAGAATGAGTTTGGCGACGAGAATGACGATGATGATGACCCCAACAATGACTTCCCGGAACCACCTAACTTTGAGCACATCCTGGCGATGAACCAGGACCTCCAACAGCAAGAGGACACATATGCTGGGCCCCAGAACAACTACAACCTTCACCCTGACCAGTACCTCCCGACTTACCAGATGGAAAGTGGTGCATCTCAGGAGGAGTGGCCAGATGATGGTAATGGAAATGCGGACAATATTGCCCGCGATGACGATGAGGACGTGATACACTATGGCTTCCCGCGACCAAAACAACCTCGCTTTATCACACACGGCTATCCAAATCAGCTCGACTACAACACAGACTATGAGCATGGGACTATGTCCGCCATTGATGACATGAGTGTGTCAATGGGTGGATACACGTCCACTAATGCTTCGTGTTCGGACATCTCTGGCTTGTGTGAGATAGAGGACAGCGAGGTGAACATGAGTGATAACGACAGTGATCAAGAGACAAGGATGCTTCGACCAAAAGCCTCCTCACACTCTCATACACATACCCAAGTCTAGTCTCAAAAATCACTCACCAGTGCATCATTATGGACAAACTTTTATGTATACATAGATACACTTCAACCTGATTCACAAAACAGCAATCCTTTTGTAACTGTATTTGTGATTGTTGCCAATTTTTGCTTTCCCTTCTCATCCTATTCCTCAGTTATAGACCAATCTACATTGTGCACATCATCCCACAGAAGGAATTTTTATATGTTGGTGGAAATACATGATGAAAGAAAGAAAAGGGCATGTTTATGATTAAAATATGGTTTTCATCCAGAAAATGTTAGCTTTAGAACAATGGTCACTTCTGTATGCTTGCTCTACAGTAGTGTAAACTGTGGGGAAAGCTAAGCTCAAATTTGCACCAAGTGCTGACTCTTCACCCAAATGGATTCTCACAAAATATCTACGATGGTGCTCTGGACTGATCATTTTTAATGATTCCATGTCTTAACATACCTTATGAATCACCACCTTCTTAATCAATCAATCAAGGAAAATGCCTTTTTATCAATATACTATGGACGGAGAGAGGTGTTTTCATTTTCAATCCAAATATTTTCATTCATTCATTAGAATAGATGAATGAATATGAACCATAATTTCAAGCTTAAATAATAAGTTTCCTGATGTAGATGGAATGGTGACATGGTCTATTGACTTGAGGGAGTGGATATTTTATTGGGACTATTGCAACATATGCAATATCTTCTCAGTTAATTATCATGGAAGCGTCCCCTACACTTTCTCATTCAAGAAAAAAATACATTGGAGACTTAATTCAATACTTTATAAACAATATTAAACTTGTCGACATCATTCATCTTAACACCTCCCAGTCAAGAAATGCAAAAATTGTGTGCGCGCGGAAGATTCTTCGAGAAAAGACAATATGGAGAAACGGTGAACTATTGAAAAGAAAAATCAAAAACTTTCAGCTAAACATTGGCTCTGTTGCCTTAAAGGCTTCAGAGTTGAGGTTAACTGTACATATGGTGCTAGAGTATTGTATATCGACGCCAGTCGCTGGGCCCTACTTGCATTATAAGGAAAAACGAGCGTTTTGAGGCCTTGGTCTCTGAGTATGACGATACTACACTATCTCAAGTCTTTCTGTCTGGGTTGTCTTTATTGGTTTATTTCATGTATTATTTGATGTATAGAGGAAGAGGGAGGTTATGTGTATACAACCTCTACCACAAAGAATTCTTGTATGGAATTTACTGTGTGGGTATACACAGTATCATCAGGAAAATCTCTTCACTGAATTGACCACATGCATAGTGTCCTTTTATTTGTATTCTTTCTGAAGAAAGTGAAATTTGTGGTGTCCCTTATGTTTCTTATGATCATTTTATGTATGTTTGAGTCATGTATAGTGCAGTTAAGCTTAAAGGTATTTTAATACTCTTGTATATTTGTATATCTTTTAGGTTTTTAACCAGAAAGATATGCATAAGCTTTTACCATGTAAGGTATTAATAAATATATAAACAGATATCATTGTATCGCTAAAGTGCTACTCAATGGCAAAACTATGGCATAATATACAATTAGTATAAGGATTCATATCAACATCTATCTTTGTTATTAACCTTATTTGACCAGATTTGCTTAATTATGTTCAGGAGAATTACTTGGCTATTGATCATTATAATATATGTTTGTCAAACTAATGTAATTGTCCCTGTACGGACTTGTAAAATGTACTTGAAACGAATATTTAAAAAGATCAAATGCCAATTAAATTACTGGTGTCTAGATCTAATTTTCAAATGGTTCTAGGTCGTAAAGAAATGTAATATTGGGCTAAATCTTTTTCTATGAAAATTCAAGAAAAACAAAGTTTTTCATTGCTTATTACTGTTTTTATATGTGTACATACTTGATGAGTTAATTATATCCTTACCCTTTTGAGTTGTACATCTATAGGAGTGGCCCATGATAATCTTACTTATTGCTATGTATAGAATTCCTCTACTACTAGGGTTATATATACAACAATAGCACCCTGCTACAAGGGAGATACATCAGTCAAGGTAGATGTAATATACATCTTGCATTAACTACATCCCTTGTCAATATACCTCCCTGCTGCTGAAGGGTGGTATAGTTCATACATTTGGGGTGGTATATTTTGCATACATGTATCTCCATAGTACTAATGGGTGGTACATTTGTATATACTGCCCTGCATACAGGGTGGTTTATGTCCTCTAATGCCCCCTGCTATTATCATATAAGACCCTAGGGCCAGAAAGACCTCTGGCTGACTGACAGCTATCTCCGCTTGCGGATTCCGCCCAAAAGGGGTCGCCCCGGTGCCTAAGAAAAAAAACACGTGACCAACTTGAAGCAAAGCCAACAGTCATCGACCTGATCACTTGAAGCTTCACCTGGAATATTATTACTATCATCATTGTTATTATAATCTAGACATTAGCTTTATTCCAGTGGGCAGAGGTTTGAGAAATAAGATATGCATGCTCCCTTCCCATTGCCATCTAGCATATTGAACAATTCCTAATGGACATTGTTTGTTTACAATGTGTACTGTACGGTATAAGCTGATGCTTTCACTCAAATATTCACTTCAAATGATTCTAAATGGACTAAAGATAGCTGTAAATGTGAAAGCAGTCATGACCTCAATCATCATATATGTATTTCTATATGGAAATTTAAGATACAAATTATAATCGTCAATTAAGCTATTCTAGACAACAGTGTCCATTGTTCTTCCAAAGCCATGCAAGGGACATGATATAGGCATCGATTTCAGTTAGGGAGCATTCATGTTTTTGTTTCCTCCAAACTTCTCGGTAAAAGCTAATTATCACTTCTTATACAATGGTATTACATGAATATAGGAAATAATCCAATTGTGTCATCTTTATCATTAGTATGGTACATGTATCTGAGATGATGCGAATGACTGACATTCATAAAATGTCACAACATAATCTAGGAAATAATTTGTGTAACTGGTTATATCCATATACTTCTATCTCCTTCTACCAAGAATATAATGACCAGATATTTCCAGGTGAACTGGAGAAAAAATCAATTCAAAATCAAAAGAACTGTGTCAAGTGAAAATGCTATCTAGTTTCATTGTGACAACTTGTGTTGTGATTATACATGATTTTTGTAATTAAGTAATGATAAGGCAATTGACAAGTGACTGGAAGTATATGGGTATGCTAACTGCTTTTTGATGGGAATACATTGGTACTTATCCATAGAATGTTTTGTTCTGACTTTCCTCCCTTCTGCAGTATACCTGTTAATATAGATGGTACTTGCTTCTCAGGGAGATTTCATTGCTCTGACTTAATATGGAACAAACAAATAATTAACTATAGATTCTTGCCCCAGAATATGGCCACAATTCTTGGTATTTATGATACCCTACTAAACGTCTTCATTTGTACTTAAAAGTCATCAGATATTTTTAGATTATTTCAGCAGTATGCTCTGAAAGTACCCCTGATTTGTTTGGAAGTTTGGAAAAAAAATGAAACAATTTTTTCTGGTCATGTTAATGGGGCAACACCTATATAATTTAAAATTTCTGTTGGTTAGTGATATGTGAGTTGAAGTAGCTCAGATCCATAATAAAGAAAAGAAGAATCAATCATGGTGAGTTAGTGCTGATGGATTGTTGGTCAAATGGAAATTGTGAACTTGTCTTGATGATCAAAATGTTTGGTGAAGAAATGAAAGTTTTGCAAATGTTTCTATTTGGAAAAGTGTTTTTGTGTTGTGAAATTATTAAAAGGAGAACTGATTCTTATGTAAGACTGCACATTGCTGGAAAGAAAGAGACTTCATGTATGAAAATTTACCTATTAATGACTTAAATAATTTATCAATTAATTGGTTATTAGTCACTGTGCTGCTGCCAATTTTTAGTTTGTGCCTTCCAAAGTTGTGTTTCATCAATAATATCCCCACATTTATCATTATGTACTAGCTTTGCTTTTTGTGTTTATTTCATTTTGTAATATACACGGTTTTATGATTTTGAGCATAATGCAATGTAATGTACATAGGACTTTGCACATATGTCTGGCATAGCTTTGGAATTGATAATTTGACGACAGACTTTGATTTCATCTGTTAATTTCAACACTGAGTGTGTTGCAATTTATCATATGATAAACAGAAATGTATCTCTATGCCATGCCATGATAAGCAGAAATCTATCATAAGCCAAACAAGATATAAACAAGAATGTATCATTGTTGTTATGAACAAGAATTTATCATATGCCATATGATAGGCTGACATTTATCATATGCCATATGAGAAACAATGAATCGCACGATGAACCAAACAGGTGTGAATATTGGAGTCTTTCCATTGAAGTAGCGAATTTTGCAGTATCTTTAACTATGGTTGACTCATGACTTATTCTTAAATTGGAAAGAATTCTCAGATAAGAATGACCAATTCATTAATTTTGGTCAATTTTGTCAGATTCAATGGATATGTTCATAAATGTTGCAATTAGCATTCATGCCATGGAATTATGTGTACAAAGTCTTTTAGATTTGATATTTTGGTTACCTACACAATTTTTGTAAGCTTTGTACTTTATTTATCTTGGCGAATGATTCATTAAAATAGTTTCTATATAATTGCAGCTTAATTTTTGCTGTGTGGCTTGAAGAGAAAATATTCAACAGATTATAACTTTATACGTCTGGTTTAATATGCTATCACTCAGTGAGGTATATTCTTGACATATCTTTTTTTGTTGTTTTGAGGAGAGCAACTATTCTCAGTAAATTGAATATTTAAATGATTTTAGATTGTAGATAGACTTATTATAAAAGTTTTTATTATTTTCAGGAGATTTCAATTTTATTTCAATGGGTGTATTTATTACAATTTTCACGAAGTAGTTCATTTCGATTTTAGATGTTGTTCGCTCAAACAAAATATAAACTTTATTTTTAAAAAAAAAACTTTCTTTATTTTAGAGGCAAAGCATTTTTATCTCTAGCATGGACATGAACTATGACACCCAATATTTTATTCCTTTGTTGAATATTCAATTATCTATGTTAGTGATTCTTACAGTCAATATTTATTTATTTATTCCAAAAGATTACACAATAGACATCTCTCCCGAAACTACCCAGTTGCATTTATTATATTGGAAAGTTTGATGTGCATTGATTAGCATAATTATTGTTAAAACAAAATGCATCATGATATTTCTTCTCATTAGGTGTAAGTCTTTTTTCAGTACCGACAATAGATGTAAGCAATACATACTTTGAAGAATCCCCTTGTATCATTATAACTAAACGGGTTTTATAAGTTCTTCTCAGTGGGTATTGATGTAAAATAAAAGAAAGATGCTTGGATATTGTCAAAGCAGCAAAAGGTTATGATAATCTATCATGTTGTCAAATGGATAAATGTTAAGAAAGACTGTTATTCTCCTTAAATACATTGGTGTTATATGACATGAGAGGACCACTTTGAAATATATGGCGTTATTATTAATGTATCATAAAGGTTTTGCACATTATTATAATCCAGTGCTCAAGATTGAACCAGTGGAAGCTAGAATTTGTATTTAGTGCTGGTATGGCATATAAATATATATATACAGACTATCCTATGTGTTGTCCCATTGTACTAATGTAAAGACACAAGGGGTTTAATGAAACTACTGTAAATATATATACTAGCCCTTGACTATTATGATGACATGGTCCAGTGCCCTTTCTTTTGTATACTATAGAAACTGGAATCATGTTTATTTTTGTGTCATATGAAATAAAGGATTATTGTACATACTATGAGAAAATGACTGTTTGCTTTGTTTATTTTCAAAGAGCGAATACAAGTTCTAGAGAAAACCCTGGAAAATATAGCATTTCAGAAGTGATTTTCTTCCTTAAAATGAATAGATTTGACATACATGTATCAATTTGGCACAAACATTTTTGTTGTTGAGATTTTATATGAATAGGAAATAACAATGAAAGCTAGAAGAAAGGATATAGTAAATAGTAGAAGATTAGTGAAAAAAGATTATTGAGTTTACATAAACTCTTTCACACAGAAGAAAAACAGTAGAAACAGGTGCAGCACTTAGATAAGTGGAACTAGAATTTTAAACAGGAAAAAGTTCCTTAAGATTAAAGTCCCTCATATTATTGGGAAATAACTCAATTAGACATAGTAGTAATAACAAATAAGTCAAAGGATAACTCAAGACATATCAATATTATATGTATTGTTTTGTGTGGAGTAAAAGAAATAAACCTCAGACAGGCAACTTGTGTGTCTCCTTACAGACAATCAAAACCATTGACCTTTATGTACTGCCATATAACATACCATCCACATCAACCCAGTAAATGTTTTATATATATGATATACAATAACATAGAGCCTGAATGTGAATTATCAGGGTCCAACATTGGGGATAAAGGCCAGCTAAGCAGGCTACAGTGAGACCTGCAAATCCCCTATTGTTGTTTCACATCTTATGAATTGGTGTCACACCTGTCTCAGTGTCACTATTGTTATGTTTCCAGGTGTTTCCCCATCCATTTCCCCAAACTTTTAAGAATCAAAATATGAAAAATTGGAAGAGAAGAAATAAACCTATCTGATGGTTATTTATTGGGAGGCGCATCTTATGAATAGGTGTCATACCTGTCTCAGTGTCGCTGGGGCCACCTAGTGGAATGTTATGAAATGGTTTCAGTTTTGCTGAATTAGTTCAGCTCCTGGGGTAGTAGTATATATATATGGTAGAAGCATAAAGTTGTGATAGGCCTAATTCTTATTTATTTCTGGATGTAACTGTGCAACACACTGTCACTGGTCACCGCTCTAGTTGTAGGGCATGTTTACCTCTATTAGTTAAAAGAATGATTGCGGAAATCCATCCATTCATTCAGGTTCTATTGGAATTCAAAGTACCGGTATAAGGATTAAAATATCCAATTTTGACAATTTTGTGTTGGTCAAGTCCAGATCCGTTGCTATGGTAATTTCCCCATGGCTACAGATAATGTGTATTAGTTGTCATTTAATAAATAACAAATCAGAATGATAGAGGTAAAACAGATATACTTGGGAAGTAACGTGTTAGTGAATATTGCAAATTTCCTCTGATTAAATTGGTAGGCCTATTATGGTTCCATGGTAACAACATGACAGAAGTTGATTATGGTTAAGCACCACATAAGTCTAACCATGGGTCTATTTTTCGAGACTTTTGGGGAAACCCCTTAAAAATTATATTTTAGTTTGATTTAGAATGCAGAGCCTACATTTTGCATTTTTCACAATGTTTTGCATTTTTAACAATGTTTTTTCTCTAAGTACAACATTCTACATTTAATCTACAATCAATGATGAATTTAATATGATAGGCCTATAATAAGTAGCCATGGAAACTGATAGGCCTACCCATTATGACGTCATCAGGTAAAATCATGTGACTTCTCCATGTCATTATGACATGACCACACACAAAACATGCAACGTTAAGATAAGATAAGAACTACTTTATTTATCGAATAGGACGACAATACATATGATAAACAGGTATACAGACTTCTAGAGGGAGTGACTCCAGTTCTCCCCGCCGTTACTAACTACGGTAACTTTGCTTAACTAATTTCTTTCAATAAGGAAGCCATAGGCTACCCTAGGCTATATCAAATGACAAGGACATGATCGAAGTCGATAAAATGGGCCAGCGTATGAGAGGACGTCGGCAGAATATCGTTATCGTTTTCTGGAGCCTCAACTCCCAGTTTATTAAAAAACAAGAGCCTTCGGCCGAGCCCCTCCATCAGAAAAATCATATAAAAAAAATGGATCAGAAAAACAGATATCATTAAAATCGAATAGAATAAAATATTGTATGCCACTAAAAACGCCCCTCTCAGAGTGGAAGAGAAGATACAATAATCAGATATAAATAAGTCATGAATAGAAATTGAATTGATTTTATCTTGTTTTTTTGGCCTTGTTTTGTCAGGTGATATTCATAATATTACTGCAATAAGTCATTGAGTCATGCGAGGGGACAGGGCGCGGGAAAAAGCGTTGTGAAGGACTCAGGATAGTTGCGCTGTTACTAACGTCATTTTAGACAACGTCATCGGGACTAAAACGTTGCTGCGAAACATCGTTGAGAATTTTAGTTCGTAGGAAATGGGAAGCAGCAAATTGCGTCAAACATCTCTTTTAAATGTAAAAAGAAACTGTCCTGTGTTTTTATCATGATTAGGCCTATAGTTGCTTGTATATGTTATTTTGCGTGTGCTACTAAACCAAACAAACATCACTGTCTCCCAGCATACATCTCTCGAACGGCGTGCGCATAACGGCTTCAATCGGAAGTAGAGTGGAGAAAGCGTAGCCTCCTTTAAAGAGTAAGGTAATAAACATCATAGGCCTGCGCAATCCAATGCCACAAACGTCGGTAGGATATGGAGGATCGTTGAGGATATCACGTTGGCCTCGCACATTAGGCCTTAATCTATAGGCCTAGTTAAGATTTTAAGGCACGAAATTACTTGAGAAATCCCTTTGTAGGCTACTGTTTGTAGGCCTGCTAATTATTCTAGTGGTAGGCACGCGATCTGTGCGAAATGCAGGTGCAGAACTTTGTTGGTTACCTTCCTCTTTAACTATGGCTGCGATTCACCCATGAGTGGCTTCCGGTCAGCTATATGTTGCGCACAAATGCATGCGTAGTGGGAGAGGTGTAAGCTGGGAGATTTTTTTTTATATTTCATTGCGTAATTTACCAAATTATCATTTACCATCTCATATGTTTCTAAAGCATCTTAATATAATACCGTACTGTTGAAACGGTTGTTTGTTTAGGTTAGAAGAATTTATTTAGCAATTCTCGACCTTTCGAGAGCTAGTTCAGTGCGACGTTGGTTCTCTGACTCATCCCACTGCGCCAGTGACGTTGGCGACAGCAACGTTGTGACGTCACTCATTGACAACGCATGGTCACAGTTTTTCCCGCCTCAATCTAAGTTGCATAGCTACTCTTTTCCCCGCCTCAGGCCGCTCAGCCTATGGCTGCTGCTGCCAACAAACAGACTGGCCAAAAAAGACTTGATATTATTTTGGGTGGCAATTTATTCCAGCTATTGGTTATTCTGTTAGTAACAGTGCTACTGAAGGAATGGCTGGAGGGGTGGAGAAGGGGCTATATATATATAGGAAGGGGAGGGATGGGGTTTCTTCATCTTCTCTGGAAACAAAATACCGGTAGGGCCTACCTGTTTGGACAACTTTATAGGCCTAGGCAATTTTTGCATAGGAATAGCATACCGGTACATAACATATAGGCCTATCACAAATAAATATGTGATAATAATCACAATGAAATTATTTAATTTATCTCTTCGGATCCCTTTTTTAATGTAATATGTTTTTCTGATGGAGGGGCCTCCGCCGAAGGCTCTTGTTGGTCTGAACCCCGTCTGAACTGCGCACGTCGCGATCAGTTTGGGTTTCCATGGTGACACGTAATTGGTGCAACGTAATTTGCAAATGGGGACGTCTCGAGTCATGTAGGCCTACCTGCTCGAGCTACAAGTTTAGGCCAAACATGCAAGCCCTATACTAGTTTAACTGTTTTATTTATCAATAGGCCTAATGATCAATAAAGTGTGTAATAAATAGCAAATGGCGCTATACAGGTTTGAACCAACGATCCCGCAGTGTGTAGGCCTAACTATAGCATTTTATAGCAGTTGTTTGAACTGACACGATCAGAAAACCGGACTTATTCCTTCGGGATTCATCCGGGTTTCTGATGTGTCCCGATCTATTTGAACACTCCTAAGTAGTCTACCGTATTGTAAAATCCTGGCTTAATTTAGACTTTGCAAAGCGGGAATTTATTTTGGGAAGTCTCATTCAGACATAGATCTAGGCCTAGGCCTAATAAGGCCTAACATAGGCCTACATCTGCCCCGCCCCCTACCGACTCAGTCCCGGTTTTTCGGCCGCCTGGTGCGATCAAAAGTTTATTTATTGATTTTAGATTAATTTAAGCCCATCTACTTGAAATAATTAGTCAAATACTTAATTAGGCTATGTCCATCCATAAATAGGCCTAGTTAACAATAAAAATGTCGGGTAAAATGATGTTTTATTCAAGTTTCAAGTGAAAATAGACGTACCGTACATAGAAAGCATGGAAATAGCCTACTGAATTTCTTTGCATGAAATCATGAATAAAACCAAGAATACCACAGTGTGGGGTGAGCAATAGCCTACACACATTGTAGGCCTAAGCCCAGAAGCAACTTGGCCTACATCCTCGTTGCTTCTGGGCTTACTCGGTGAGTAGGCTATTGTCCACCTCATACTCCACACTATGGTACCGGTAGGCCTATTCTCACTACCGGTAGGCCTATATTATCATGGATTCAAGGAAACAAATGAAATCATAAACTCACCGGGAGCTGGATATTTTATTTGATTTTTCGACCTACTTACAAACATGAATTGTTAATCAAAATCCACTAGGCCTATATTTTTATGGATTCTATTAAAAATCCAAAAGCACATTTTATAGCATAGCCTAGGCCTAGGGCCTACATAATGTCAGCCATAGTCTATTCTAATAGGCCCTATGCAAAAAGAATAATGTTAAAATTAAACTACAATAATAATCCTCCGAAATTTTGGTCAAATAACTTTTAGTTTGGTTCAAAAAGAACAGAACAGAAGTTAGACAATCTTTAGTTTTTGACCGAGGTTAACTGAGAGTGCAGCTTTAAGCTAAAGTTGTTTATCACAATGTTTTCAAATCTGAATTCTGAGGATATAGTTTGTACATAAACTAACACTCTAGTATATCAATGAATATTTTGGGCTAATTAATAAGAAATGTAGGCCTATTTAACAGCTCTTACTTTAGTGTTACCACACAAAGTTTATGTTTTATAAATTTGAAAACGTAAATAAATGTTAACGAGAATGTTCTTATCCTGGTGTCATATATAATATAATAGGACAGGATGAAGAACCATCAAGTTGTTTGCAGCTTGAATAGGTAACCTTCCTTTCCTTGACCAAATGCTGCCACTATTCAACATGGGAATATATCCAGCCACGAAATGCTGCCATTTCAGTGTAGACACTGACACCATCACAGAACGATGGACCCCAACTTGTGATACCAACCAGCTCATATTGTGTCCTATTCCTAGCTCGTACTGGACACATCAAGGCACCCCCAGAGTCACCCTAACAAAAGAGATGTATTCATGTTAAAGCTGCATTCCCAGAGAAATCACCAACAACTTTATTTTATTTCTGAATACTTGCTTTCTCAATACTTTCTCCGTACTGCTGTAGAATTGAGGATTTGTAAACTGAAAATAAATGTTTCCTCTGTTGCCTCTGCAATATTTGAGGTAAATAGTGCAATTTATGAGCGTCTTAATTATACCTATTCAGAAAGTGCTAGCCCCAAGTACCATGGCAAAATCAAATCAAATTCTACTCTACTAATTGGGTATTATGTCACTGTAATACATGCAGACTGGACAGACTAGAATTTGGTAGTTCTTATAAGGATTCCATGTTTTTTCTACAAAAGAATATGACTTGAAATGGGGGATGAGGCAAGTGAATATGGACGAAATAGATGAACAGTTGAATATATTATAACAAATAGGATGTGTGTCCTGAATTAAATAATCATTCCAAAGGCCATCCAAATTCAGAGGAAGTCATGCTAGTCTTTTAGCCATCTTGGGAAATAATTTTTGAGTGGAAGAAACTTGGAAAGTGGAAGAAATTAGTACCTTGCAAGTGCTCCCCTCACCATCAGTGCATATCATGGTGGAGGAGTCAAAATTCGTCCGTAGTAATTGTCTCTCACAGTCTGTAGCTGATACCAAACGTGCTTCCACCTGTCTCAGTAACACTGACTCAGTAGAATTTCCTGCCAAATAAAATTAGAAATATTTCTATTGGTCACAAACATTTAACAGACACTTAGAAAACAAGCATAATTACATTCATTAATGATTACAATTCTATCCATTTTACTTGTCCTATTATCATATATTTTTCTATTCCGTATCCTATATTGGATCCTAAACTAGGTTGAAATATTCGACATTGGTTCAAATACTTAATAAAAGTAGTATCTATTTGTCCTCTTATTGTGCAAAAGAATAATTGCATGTGAAAAGCAGATGGAGAGCAAACTATCGGTATGAATAAACCAGTAGCAAACCATGAGTCCATACATTTATAGAAATGCAAATGCAGCTTTACCTTCAGTGTCACCCCATCCAGTTGTATAGCATGTACCATTATATGCAGGAGAAGATCTGGAGTATGGGGGTATGCACACAGAGACAGCCTTTTGACTGTACTTTAGAGGCCTTTCTAGTCGTAGTAAGGCAATATCATTGTTCAGATTTGAAGGATTGTACCTTTCATGAGTGATTATTTCTGTTACATTCAGAGTCAATCCATCATGAAGCTTTACATCATGGAGGCCAACTTCAACCCTTATCTGGCTGGCATTTAATCGTTGTCTATATGTATGTCTAAAATGGATAATCAGGCATAAATATCACATATTATCCTATTCTGCTCTCATAGTGAGGTAATGGCTATTTTAAAGTTTGATTGAGAAGAAACCCTGAGAAGAAACTTTTATTCTGTTAGTTTCAATGTGGCCTGAGTCTGGCTCAGATTGTTTAAGCACTATATTCAACAACTTCACGGCATATCCAGGAAACTTTGAGAACATAAATATGAGTTCTCATAAAGCTGGAGCATACGATATAAGTAGCAGTATAGAGGGTTTTTTTTGGTTTTGGTTTTATTTCTAAGGTTAAATATATCACCGGCTGTATAAAACATGCAATAACAAAAAGTGAACATGTTTTTGAACATTTCAGTTTCAGGGTAGTGGTGGGGGCGCTAACCTCTGGATCCACCACTGATGCATCATTATGAGCAATCAGAATCAAGCAATATATATAATTATTATAATTATGTGGAACTAAATAATTATAGTTATTATTATTATAATTATAATATAATTATTAAAATTATTTATTTTAATGTTGATTGGATGAAATGAAATGAGATCTGAAGCCCACCTCGGTTCTGGTGGTTCAGACTTTGTTTCTCTCAGAGGTCATCACTTGAGCTATGCTCTCATGAACCTCTTCATCCAAGTTCAAGGCAATGGGAGATGTTGCCGCTTAAATTAGATAAAATACTCACACACAATGAGCAGCAGTCAGGAGCCATGATTTCCATATGATAATTGCGCCACAACGATGACTGCCTTGATAGATAAGGCTTGCTTGCCATGGCCAACTGTTAGGAGCTGCAATCGGTCCATTCACAATTCTCGGCCCATAGTTTATCCCACACTCTGTATCTGAAGGAAAAATCACCTTTGTTTTTTTTGTTTGAACAGGGAATCTCCATCCTTTACAAACTGAGAAAACGTGTTGAGATTTCTTTCTGACAAGAATGCACAAATCCAGCTTCACCTCAATCTATCCCATCCCTTCATCTATGCCCCTGAAGTTCACAGCCTCCCCACTACTCATTTCTTGTGATACAAAATGCTGACAAAATGTAAAATATTAAAGAATTCATCAATGAGGTATCTGTAGAAGGTATAGATCTTTAGCGAATTTAGATACTTGAAGGGAAAATGTGATAGAGAAGTTAGTGACCACATGTTGGAAGTACTCTTGTTGGCATGCTAAGTTATGTTATGTTGTCTCAGAGTTCCAGACTGTCTGGCAAGCCTGAAAACTTAAAAGAATTGCACTCACCTTGACAGGAAGGTGGATTTAAATCATAAGCTCCAGAGGGCAAACAAGTGAGAACGGCAGATCCATGAAGCTGGTACCCTAGATTACAGTGGAATCTTATTGTCTGGCCAGGACTAATTGGGCTATTTGTGCTGCAACAAAATTAGGAAGTATCAGGTTACCGCAGCCAAAGGTTTATTTGTTTATAATAGTGGCCCCCTAAAAGTACCATTTCATCTTTCTTTCAATATTCAATTACCACAAGGAAAGTTTGTACATGTACAAAACCTCAATATTCAGTTAATATTAAAGATTATTCAACATTTTAAAGTGGAACTGTAGGCATTTTTTGTGAGAGAATCTATAATATAATTTAGTATTACAAGATTCATTACTTTAAAAATAGTTTTCACCAATCAAATTGATGAATTTAGATTCGTACCCAATTCGTCCATTAGTTGGTGCTGATACAGGAGAACATTGTTTTCCTGATAGCTCTGTAGATAGTGAAGATTAGGGAAGATAGCTTACATGAGCAAATGAGTAGGATATGTTATGATGTATTGCATATTCAAAGAAATGTAAAGGAAAACAAATTCATGATTTCTAGTAAAGGGGATATAGGTATTCATTTCTTACCACAAGAGGGAGAGGTTTGATTATACTGTCCATTGGGGCCACATGTCAGTGGATTGATTCCCCTTATCTGATAGCCTTGGTTACATATGAAGAATATTCTATTTCCTGGCAAGATGTTTGTAAGGTCACCATTCTCAGCTCTGAAACAGTCACCTGCATTATTACATGCAATGTAGGTCTATGATAATAAATAAAATTGTGATCAGAGACCCAATTCAAATAGATTTTCTTTGAGTAATCAATTGATAACTTAGCACAAGACCCATTAGATCTGAAGCTAGATTAAATTATGTGTATTACAAAATTTGGCTTACATGATGTTGCCATTAGCAATTGTGCCTGGTCTGGAACAGCGGATTTGAACTGGAGAAAATAAAATCATCATTAAGGCTCATCTTTGAGATTCAGTTAATTACTACGGCCAAAAAAATACAATACTACAATACTGATAATGCTTTTGGCAACATGAGGTTAACTGTGAAATTTGAAAGGGTGGTTCAGAAATTAAAATAACACAACATATGCTTTAGATATACTACACAAAAATGTCATATCTAAGAACAAGAAGTATACAAGAAGCATCACCATCTACTATACTACACTGCTTTAGAATTATATAATTTAGTGCTATTTAACAGTGCAAAGCATGTGCAAAGTCTTTATGTGACAGTTATTTGAATTAATAAAAAAATATTTATTGTCACCTATTCGTAAACCAGATCAACATAGTAAAAAATACTAATTAAATATCCACTGGTAACCCTGGCCATTGCAGATCCTCCGTACTTTATAACTGATTTTGCTGCATATTCACGATAGCCTCACAACCTGTCACCCTGCCTTACAGTGTGGGCTTGCCATGGCCAGTTCTCCCAGGGACTCTTTTCACCTGTCTCACTCTCCCACTAAATGACCTGAATGCTGCAGGTGTGCTAAAGACATTCCATGGACTATAGAAAAAGAAAATATCATCCATTAAATCTCCAGGTGCAAGACTACAGAGCTGGGGGGTAAGCAGAAGGCTTCAAGGTAGTAGTCAGGGATGATTACTTACGAACACATGTAGGTGCCACATTATTGTATTGTAGGTCCAGTCCACATGTTGCAACTGTTGCCCCTTGAATCACATATCCAGGGTTACATGTAAAGGATATCTTGGTTCCAGGCTGGAAGTTGCCATGAACCCTGCAAGATAATTTGTTTTTTGTAAAAATCAGGTTTGTTCAGGTTACAAGCTATGAACATATGTTTAATCGTTTTCAAATTTCACAAGGGGCTGACAAGGTCACTGACATAGTGGTCTTCCTCTGGGTCCTGAGCCACAGAGACAAATTACGTGTACAGTTTAGATAATTCTACTTTGCTATGGAACAATGTTAATACAACAAACCACAATACATAATAAAGATATGAAAAGTTAAAATATTACTTGCAGGAGATATTCTTCATTATGAAGATAACTTATCCAGACTTGACTGACTATAGTTTTTATACAATCAATAAAGAATGTGTTTTATTCTTGATTTAATTTCTTTTGGGTCATATTTTATTAAGGTATTCTTACAATCTACTGCCGTTGGCAGGTGTACCAAGATTGTCACGGCAGGTTCCGACTGTAAAAAAGCAAGTACGTCATCAAATGTCAAGTGTTCAGATTCCAGTACATGTAAACTCTTAGTAAAGTTACCTTTTGTTCGAAAACACATATATATTCACTATCAATAAAAGTCAATCATGTGTTGAAGTTCCACAAAAAACTTTTTTCTATGGAGATTCAAGAAAAACATGGATTTCTCAGCTTATAAGCAACACAATTTAGAATGAAAACATCAACATGGGTTTCCATGTTGCTCCGATATAGTGGGTTAAATATTTCCAATGATTTTACAATTGGATTAAAGAAGTAAGGTTTCTTGCTCCAGAGAAAGAGTATAGGACTCGTTCTATATCAATTCACAGATCTGAGGAAATCCTGGTTGGCGAATGCACATACATATACTAAAGCATATTATGTTAAATTGATTCCAAGGGGAGAATTGACCATATAACATGTATTAAATAAAAGCTTGCAATTAAAAATAACATACAATTGGCTATTGTACTCACCCTGACAGGAAGGCCGGTTCAAATCATAATTCCCAGAGGACAAACACGTAAGAACAGCAGATCCACGTAGCTGGTACCCTTGATTACACATGAATGTTATTGTCTGGTCAGGATTAACTGGGCTATCTGTGCTGCAATATTAATATATCAGGTACATGGGCGTGCATCTCACTTGCAACCCTGGCAGACAGACATCAGAAACACCTGCTTAAACACCGACCCAAACTAGATCCACACATTCACATCACCCCCACAACCTACCTTTACTACGACCAAAAACTGAATCATTCAGAGGGGCCAAAGCTTAGAACAGCCTCTCCTCGGCCGAAAAAGCACACCTACATATGAACATTTCAAAAAGTCACCCATTCAGGGATCACAAGACATACAAAATGCACACAACACTTACAAAAGTCAAGCAGTAACCCAACATACCTAAAAACTCCACTTCAAACATAAACACCGCAAACTTACAAACCACAAGTCAAGCAGAACTTCACGCTGACAAACTTAAATCCCCACAACCTACTCATAATTAACTCCTAATTAACTTCCCGCTGACTTATACCAAACCACACCCAACCAACCAACTAGTTTGAGTCCCTTAGCTTAGAACCTAGGCACTAGCACTAAATGGTAGTTAGAGTCAGCAGTAGGCAGAAGACCACGGAATTCTCAACCAAATATATCCCCTGTGAGCCCATATCACTGAAGCAGACCTGTTTTACAAACCAGACATTGTACCGGTTACATGACTAGATGTAAGCATTATTGTAATTCTAAATAAAATGTTCTACATAAAATAATATAAAAAAATAAGTTAAAAGTCTTTAGTTTTTTACCAACGTTAACTGAGAGTGCAGCACCAAGTCTTACTAACATCCAATAGTTTGTAACCTCATAAAACCTGTGCATTATATGAAATTAATCCTCCAAACCTCATTGGTTAAAGGGGACTGTATCGTGCCGTAGTGTTGAATATTACGATTATCATAGCAATAATATCATGTCAGTATTTTATAAATAAAATCTCAACCTAGAACGGTCCTTGCACTATAACCACCTTAGCCAGAGACTAAAATGATTAAGATACTCCAATTTGGCTGGTATACTGTTTATGTATATACTCCTATTAATTATCTATTTACTTGTGTAGAACTCTTATATCGTTCCAAATAGACATATTCAAATAATTGCAAGATATTATCAATATATAGTTATTGAAAAGTTGCAAAATGGACAAGCCAATAGTGTCTAGGAGAAGAATTCCAAAAATTCTATAATGCATATGAATACTTGACCAGCAATACAAGGATAGCTATCTTTGAAATAAGTCAACTGTGATCAGATTGATGAATTTAGAGTCATACTTAACTTGTCCATTCGATGGTGCTGATAGTGGAGGACAAGGTATTCTAGTCAGTTCTGCAAAAGGTTTACATTGATGTAGAAAGGTTAGCAGCAATACAGTTCCAGGATACTGATGTTTTGGATATTAGGAAATTTGAACAAAAATAGTACAATGATTTTAAGAGGGAATATTGGTATTTCTCACCACAGTAAGGAATTGGTTCATCATACTGTCCATTGGTGCCACATGTCAGTGGATTGTTACCAATGATTTGATAGCCTTGGTTACATGTGAAGGAGATTCTATTTCCAGGTAAGATATTAGCTAGGTCACCATTTTCAGCCCTGAAACAGTTATCTTAGATTCATCAACATCTGCTATCATTATATCCAAGGTAAACTTATACTTTCATGTAAAAAAGTTAAGTGATCAGTGATCATATTACTTCTCACTTCATCAGTCAATTGGTTGATATTAGAATGAGACCCATTAGATCTACAGTTTAAATCAATGAGTTCTTAGTATAATGAAAATTGACGTACACAATGTTGCCATTGACATTTGTGCCTGGATGGGAACAGTGGATTTGCACTGCAACAAAAAAGCTTTTTAGGATAATGTACCTTCCAAAACTTCACCTTGATAGCCTTAAAACTGTTAAACACAGAGCGTAAGGATAAATACTAAATATTGATAGTGCTATTTGCATCATGATGTTAACTGCATTTAGAAAGGTAGTCACAGATTGAAATGGCAAAGTATTTGTAGTCGAGTGAGTGAGTGTGGGATACTGGTTTAATGCTGTGTTGGAGTCATAATGATGTCAATGAGGATGGATGAGATGAATCATTGAAGTCTTCTGGATATTTGTAAATATGTAAAGAGAAACCAAATCAATTAGGTTTCTTTCTTAAAGTATTTAGTAGGCGATATAGAGAATTTTCACCACAAGAAGGAACAGGTTGATTATAATGTCCATTGGGGCCACATGTCAACACCCTGCTACCCATGATCTGATACCCTTGGTTACATGTGACGATGATTCTAGTTCCTGGGATCATGGGGTTTGTTAGGTTGCCATTCTCAGCCCTGAAACAGTTATTGTAGAGTCATCACCATCTGCTACTATTATATGCAATGTAATTTTATACTGTCATGTAAGAAAGCAAAGTGATCAGTAATCAAATCAAATGGGGGCTCACTTCTTTAGTCAATTGGTTAATTGATATCTTGATAACAGACCCATTTGATCTAAGATTAGAATTGATGAGTTTCTTAGTATAATGAAAATAGACTTACACAATGTTGCCATCAACAGTTCTGCCTGGCTGGGAACAGCGGATTTGTTCTGGAAAGAAAATGTATTTTAGAATTATGTAGCTTCCATAAGTCCAGAAGCAGACACTTAGTTAGGATTATGCATATATAATCTACAGCCAGGTTCAAACTGGAGGTTTTTAATCCTTGTGTCTTTGCCTAAGTTGGTTTAACACCAAAGACCATTTATGTCAAAGATAAAGGCCATATATGGCCATTTCCACCAATTTGACAACATTTGGGCCCCAAGCACCCCCCCGAGTAGCCAAAAATAATTTTTACATTAATCAGTTAATTTCTTATTTTCTATCAACCTTATATATATGCGCATTAAACTGCCAAGTTTGGAACCATTCTGATTATTAGTAAATCCTTTACAGGGGGGTCAAAAAATAGATCCCAAATATGAAAAAAATGTCAAAAATAGCATGTCGAATAGTGGTACATATTTGTACATAAATGAATAATACAAATATGCATATAATGTTTTAAACTATGTTGTACTTTATAGGCCTCGACATAAGGGTGACATCACTTTTTAGTTTGTGAAAATATCCCCATTAGAAGGAAAGTTATAGCCAAATAACCATTCCAGTAATGGTAATAATAATGGCAGCGGCAAGGGTTGTTGACCCTGTCTATATGTATACACATATATAATAATTTTGTTTGGAATATTTACACAAATATATAATATTTATTCCCCGTCGTTTTCATCTGAAGTTGCCTTTAAATATGAATACCTGTATTGCTTGTTCATGAAGGATGTATATGAGTAATTAGAGGCAAAAATCTTAGGGATTTTAGGGTCAAATGATGACCAATTGGTGGATTTGCTCATGCATTAAATTTATTTCATTTCTGAACCCCTAGATGTCATTAATCTTCACTTATGTCGTTAATCTTCAAAAACCCATTTTCCTGTAATAAGCATGTAAAACCTAGTCGGAAATCCTTATTTTTTATGTTTATAGGCTTCTATTGCATAGAATTAATGATAAATATCAAATTTAAAGTTCATTATTAAATTGCTTCCTCAAAAAACCATGAAATCGTTAATCTAGGGATGTTGTTAATCTTCATCACCCTGGGTTCCCACATGAGGCCGGCACACCATGCATTTTGTCTGCTAGGGTCCAAGAAAAACCAATAGTGTTAATGTTCATTATATATCAAATCCTGTTAGTTTTATCATTATTTGTGATTATTGGATAATTTTCATTTTTATTTTTTTCTAAATTCCACTTTTTATGAAGGGGATGTCGTTAATCTTCACCAGGGGTACCCACATTTTTCTTTTAAAAATTTGATGGCTTTTGGCCAAAAAATATTGTTTTTGCATTTTTTTTTACACAGATCATATATTTGTAATGACCCCCGAAAAACTGTCTTCCTCAACCGGGAATTGAACCACGGATCTCCCGCTATGCGCGCGGACATGCTACCATTACACCACCGAGGTTGACTGATTCTCAAAGGCCACCACTGTAACCAGATTCCACACTCTAGGCTACTACACTATCCCTTACTCTTTCTGCATGAAATTCATATGATTTCATGCTCAGAGACAGTGAATACTACCTTTACTGAGTGTGACAGGCCACGGCACCAAATGTAATGACCCCCGAAAAACTGTCTTCCTCAACCGGGAATTGAACCACGGATCTCCCGCTATGCGCGCGGACATGCTACCATTACACCACCGAGGTTGACTGATTCTCAAAGGCCACCACTGTAACCAGATTCCACACTCTAGGCTACTACATATTCACGTAACCTACTATCACAACATATAAAAAAAAATGTGCAATTTTGAAGATTATTTAGAAATTTAGCAATTCCACGGACTATTGGCACTTAAAAATAACGATTTTTGCCCCCAAAATGTGATTTTGAAATTAAAAAAACAAAAGAATTGGGTTAAAAATGCCAAAAATGTGGTTCCACAGGTTGGTAGAACCATCCAATCAAAAAAAATAATCAAATTAATAGTAATTAATTTGATTTAAGCCCATTTTATCACTTTCCACGGTTGGGGGCCAAATGTTGTCAAATTGGTGGAATTGGTCATATATATTACATGATGAATAGTACCAAAAAATACAATGGCAAAGTGATTGTTTGATATTAGAAAGAGAGAACAAATTAATAGTATTGTTCTATATATATTTAAGAGGGAATATTGACATTTCTAACCACAGGAAGGAGTGGGTTGATCATACTGTCCATTGGTGCCACATGTCAGTGGATTGTTTCCCCTGATCTCATAGCCTTGGTTACATGTGAAGAAGATTCTACTTCCTGGGAAGATGTTTGTGAGGAAGATGTTGTCACCATTCTCAGCCCTGAAAATCGCTTTTAATGTTATATCAAATAGTAAAGTGATCAAAGGGTACCTCAAAGGGAAGTTCATTTCTTACTGTATGACCTGCTCATGTCTGTTAAAGCATATCATTTTGTAGTCTATACAACCCATCCAGAAGTTAAATATAATATTTTGACATACTGTGGGTCCCAGAAATCTAAAAAAAGAATATGGCCACAATAATTGATAATTCTGTTACATGTACAAATAAATGCCAAATGGACCATAACAAGCTGAAACACAAAATTGAAGACAGAAATGCCCATAGTTATTTCATATATTACTAAGGAACCCAATCTTTCCATTTGTATAAAATATGTCTAATCATCACTAAGAAAAATCCTAAGAATCTCTCTAAATATACTAGCAAATGAAAATATTAAGTTTTAAGATGGAGGAAATAATGAAGGAAGCTTTTAGTCTGCTTATAGGTGATTGAGATGGTCAAATAAGCTTCCTATGCATTTTAGCCTTGGTTGGCTTTCATCAGGGATCAGTTATTATAAATGATATTATCACAATTATTTTACTCAGGGAGGTATATTATAGGTGCTTCTAAATGCTTCTTGGGATTAAGTCCATCCATTGTTAAAGCATTACTTTGTTTTTTAAAGATTTAAAACTGTGAAAGGAACATAAATTAAAGAGCTGAAAGTCATCTGTCAATATCTTAGTACCCCACCCATGAGATCTTAAAATAGAATTGATGAGTGTCTTATGAGGATCACAAGAATTGACCTACACAATGTTGCCATTGGCAAATTTGCCTGGTTGGGAACAGTAAAGGTGACCTGGAAAGAAAAAGAAATTCCGAATTGCAAATCAGAAAAAGTGAAATCAGGAATATCCAAAATATCCAACAGTATTCTGTTTGGAATATTCTTTCGTTTATCAAGATATTCCTTCACACTACCAAGAGGACTAATGTATGTTCTCTGATTGCATTTGGGATATTTTCCATCACACAAATATATCCAAACATCCATATCTAACTATTCTCAATTGTTTTCATCCCGGTGTCCATTTTCGTGTCTCACTGACCTGTGATGTCATGTTCATGTCTCAATGACTCACTTTGGTGACACAATTATTGACCCCACAAATATCACCTAAAGAGTTGGGGCCTATTTTGCTGCCTTATTCCCTAAATATACATGGTACACTAGTGTGGATGTGTTACATAACACATGGTTGCTACTTTGGGACAGAGTGAAGGGTGACCTGTTCCAGCAATGAGGTTGTGAGATAGAACACAAGTTTTCTTATGTGTGACACACTTTTCTTGTGGTGGCAATGTTCAGGAAATTGTTAAAAAGGATGCTGAAATAAAAAAATCGCAAATGCAATGAAACTATTTGTCCTGGAAATAGGAATATCTGCTCAGAAATGGTCTACACTCATGGTTTATCATTGGTAGATGGGATGTCCAGTGTTCTCTAGATATACTTGAATCGTTGGTAGAGCTAGATCTTGATTAATAATGGATGTAGGGGTAGGGTGAGACAAAGTGAAAGACTCGATGGTTTGGATTTAAATATTTTATTTTTTGAAATATTCTGTTGTCTGTATAATGATATTTAGCTAAATGTAGAGAAAGTGTAGTAAAAAAAAAAGATGTGGTGAGGTGGGAAGTGGTAAGGATCCGATGTATTTTCGATGTTATGTGATCCTGGGTGAAGTTTTGTTGATAGGCTGAGTAAATTAATGTAATATTTGTACGTGTGTCATTAGGCCACTAATGAAGACGGGAGATGACTTGCTATTACACTTGATCACTTGAAACTGATTCTTTGATATCAGAAAGAGAAAACAGGTATAGTATGGCATAGGTTACATGTCAATATTGCCCAATCAGGCCGAAGCATTGTTCACTAACTTATGCATAAGTTAACCAATGAGATTCAGGCTGGTCATGTGAATTGCTATAGCTGACCTTTTAACATGATGAAGCTGGATGTCACGTAATAGGGTAATCTGGCAATATCTAACATTTAAAGCTTAATGTTGACATGTGTACACATATGCACATGGTAATCATTGTAATCATGTAATTATGGATTTTAATAAACATGCTAAGTTATACAGTTATTATCAAGTAACCATATATAACTGATATGGTAATAATTTGAGGATAGAATGGGTGTGACAGATGGGAATATTCACTTACCTTCTGGAGGAGTTGTTATGGGTTTTGTTGTTGAGGTCAAAGGAGTTATAAGATTTTTTGTGTAGGTCGCATGAAACCCATACCCAGCATATTCATCATCTGATCTGAATCTTATGAGCATGTTGTTGCTTGTAGATTGAAACCTAATAGTAAATCTGCTCTGTCCACACAATTTCGCAATGACTTGTGAGGAAGTGGAACCACCGTCATATATTGTGAGGTAGTCAGATGAACATGATCCATTTGCGGAAGAAGTGATGCTCATGTTGTGTATGTTCAATTCAATACGCTGCAATGGGAGATTCATAAATTGTGACAGAATTGATTCAAATGAAGGGAAACATTGATTTTACGAGAATATTTACAATTTTAATGTATCCAAATTGATCTGTTGACTATTGAAAAATAAATAAAAGTGTGCCTATAATAACTGAATGAAATGTGATTTGACAGATTACACTTATCATACATACTCCCATATCATAAGATAAATGACACTGTATATTTTCATACCTGCCCCTTGATTGCAGTAATATTCCAATAGCAAGTCACAGAATTTTCATAATTCACCCCAGGAGCAGAAGCCAATATTTTTCCAGATACGCCCCTTGGGTATTTCGTTCCTCGACATAGAATTTCATCTGCAATTCAGTTCAAACCTTCAAAACATGAAGTTTTCAGAATGAAGATAAAGCAGAACTTGTAACATGATCACATTTTTGGAGCAGAAGATGCAAAAGATTGGGTCTTCTTCTTACAGGAAGTCAATATATTCAATGAAACAAGCAGTACTATCTTCGTCTTGTATACCACACAGGTTATGAGTGTGTCATGAGAAAAATGTGGATAAAGCCTTGATATCACCTCTATAATAGTCCTCAATCTCAGTCATTAGTCACAAAGATTGATGGATAGTATGTAGTCTTAATACCCACCCCTTTATTCATATCAAATTTAGGAACATTCCATGTCCATATCAGATTAAAGCAACATTGGAAAACAATAATGTCTTCATTTACAATATTTAGAAGAAAGTGGGTATTTTGGCAAAAACTTAATTTTATTCATGTTGAATAAAATGACCCATTTTTTGTATGTAGACACAAAAATATTTAAATCATCAGCAAAAAGTAATATTACTGAAAGCATTCCCCTATTATGTGAGAAGTGATGACGGTAACTCAGTCCAGCTTTCAAGACAACTGTGGCTTTTCATGCCCGTCAAGAATGGGTTCCATCTGGTGCAACGAGCACTTCCGAAGTACTATTTTTAAGACTTTTGTCAGGCACCATGAACAAGATTGACTAAAATTCCTTACCATGTCTAACAGCACTCCACCTGGCCCAGATTCCAGACCGTGTGATTGAATAATCTGATATGAAACTCAAACTGATATAACTACTGCCTGATGTGACTGCTGGTAGACTAGCAGGTGATCCACACAGTCTGACCAACACCTTTTGCCTTCCATCCTGAGCTTCAACATAGTCTTGTGTGCAACCTGGAGAGTAGGCTATATCGAGTTTTTCAAATTGCACCACAGCAATCTGAAAGAAATTAAAGATGGGTTACCCTATTTTTATTTAGTATGTTTATACATGTCATCATAAAGGCAAAAGTACGGAAATAACGCATGTACAGGGTACAATGTCAGTTAAAATATAGTTGTAGTCATCAGGTTATGTAATGCAGAGGCGGCTACTATAGACCTCAAACACCTAATACACCTCAAACAGTCAGGCACTTGTAGGCCAGGTGCTTGCATTCATTTTTCACGCTGCACCCGGGCTAGACTTGCTTTGTCAGCTCACAGAATTATTTGTTTTTCTTTTGTTGTTATGTTTCTGGTTTTCAGCATTCTCTTCTCCCCTACTAAGGTAGTACACGAAGGTTTATTTTGACCCTACACATTATTGTGGTGAATTTGACTGTATTGTTTTTAAGTTCCTGCTCAATTCTAGTTGTTTCAGTGAGGCAGGAGTAAGTAATAGGTAGACAATAAGAACACTCTCTTAAGGGTCAGATCCGCTCCACATGTGCCAGAATATACCCTTTTAAAGGCTTATTGTTCAAATTTGGGCTGTACTTAATAACAATAACAATCTAACAAATGATGTCCTTACCTTATATGTTCCAACATTAATGCGCCATCCACAGTTCATGTTATTTAGATATTGACTGCCAGCAGTTAGAAATCTCCCAGAACGAGCGAATAGGTTCTGAAAATTTTGTCCAGGGCAAATACCTGGAAACATTAAAAATATATTGATTTAGACATTTAGTATGTCAGGTTTAGCAGGTTTACTGCAGAGAGAATCCATATAACATACCGTATATACCCGTGTATAAGCCCCGGCTTATATTAATTTCAAATGGTGATTTGACCCGGCTTATATTCGGGGTGGGCTTATATTCGGGGCCCGGCTTATATTACACTAGGTGAAAACCAGTAGATTTAGCTAAAACATATTTTTATTATTATCTTTAAATATTGCCCTGGTTTTTGTTTTTTAGACTTCAATTTAACAAAAAAGACCTATCAGAATTCAGAATCGATCAACAACTGACTTCTCTTATCTAAACTATCATTCATCATCCACTAAGAACTCATTCTGGCCAATCTCTTCAGCATATTCCTCCATGTTTCCATCCAGTTCCAGGCACCCAGCTTATAAACGGGGCCCGGCTTATATTAACGTTAGGACGTGCTGAACCCCTGGCTTATAAACGGGGTGGGCTAATACACGGGGTCCGGCTTATACACGGGTATATACGGTACACATAGATGGGTTTTTTTTGTCTCACATGTTCTTGGAATCTGTGATACTACCAACCGTTTTTCTGCTCTGTACAGTTGCATCAACCAACCCCCTCCAGAGGACAATATATGTGATATGAAGGTATCTGAGGTGAAAATGCGATTTTGAAGCCTTTTTTAAATTGGGATATCCACACTCTATTTATAGCCTGGGAAGCAAACTATGGTCAAACCAATGATCATGTCACCCAGAGACACTGATCCAATGATCAATGAGCCAATTGATCATGTGACCCAGAGATGTAACTAGCCCCATTCCTGACAATGGCAGGGAGGAGGAGTAAGTACAATAGAGGAGGAGAGGGAGGGGGAAGGTGGGGAGGGACAGAGAGTAGAGTGGAATGAGAGGGAGAGAGAACATGTGAGTGGGGAGGACTCAGATAGGGAGAGGGAGAAGAGGATAGAGAGAAGAGGGGGAGGGGAAAGAATGGAGAGGATGGGGAGAGTAAAGGGGGAGGGGAAGGAGACGGAGGGAGAGAATGAAAGAATGGGGGAAATCGGATGGAGAGGGTGGGAGGAATCAGATCAGGAGATCGAGAAGAGGATAGAGAGAAGGGGGAGAGAAAAAGACAGGAGGGAGAGGATTTCTTTTTTCTTTTTATAAAGTTTTATTGCACACAATTACAGGAAATCCTGGATGGGGAAAGGAAAGGGAGAGGGAGGGAGAGAATGAAAGAAGCAAAGAGAGAGGCTTAGGGTAATCGGATAGGGAGAGGGAGAAGAGGATACAGAAAGAAGAGGGGAGAGGAGGTGGGGAGGGGAGGGACAGGGAGAGAAAGAGAGGGGAGAGGTAGAGAAAGAGGAAGAGGGGAGAGAGAGTGACAGGAAGTGCTTTGGCATAGTGGGAATATGGCAGGAGAGGGAACAAGGAGAGATGAAGATGTGGGCCCCATTGTCCCACCAGCAAATCATGGGTATTTGCTAGTGAAAGTTTAATTTCAGCTAAGAAGAGGCAAACTATTATATACTCATAGGGAGATATAAGTGTCTGAAAGAATACATCTACCGGGGGGGATTTTGTTGTTGTTTTATTGATGTAGTAGATCTCTTCATGTCCTGACATGTTTTGACTTACAATTAAGTCTTCTTCAGAGGATTATATTTATTATATAGATGGTGAAAAAGATGGAGAAACACAGTGCCTCTCCTGCCTCAAATGTTGAGACAGGGAGAACCTATACAAACTTATTTCACTATGTCATCACATACCTGTTAATGGAGTGGTCTGTGCATGTTCAGTACTGAAGCTTGTGGTTCTGCTCGCAGGTGATGTAGTTGTTGTCTGTGTGTGTTCAGTACTGAAGCTTGTGGTTCTGCTCGCAGGTGATGTAGTTGTGGTTGTCTGTGCATGTTTAGTACTGAAGCTTGTGGTTCTGCTCGCAGGTGATGTAGTTGTTGTCTGTGCATGTTCAGTACTGAAGCTTGTGGTTCTACTTACAGGTGATGTAGTTGTTGTCTGTGTGTGTTCAGTACTGAAGCTTGTGGTTGTGCTTACAGGTGATGTAGTTGTTGTCTGTGCATGTTCAGTACTGAAGCTTGTGGTTCTACTTACAGGTGATGTAGTTGTTGTCTGTGTGTGTTCAGTACTGAAGCTTGTGGTTGTGCTTACAGGTGATGCAGTGGTTGTCTGTGTGTGTTCAGTACTGAAGCTTGTGGTTGTGCTTACAGGTGATGTAGTTGTTGTCTGTGCATGTTCAGTACTGAAGCTTGTGGTTCTGCTTACAGGTGATGTAGTTGTTGTCTGTGTGTGTTCAGTACTGAAGCTTGTGGTTCTGCTTACAGGTGATGTAGTTGTTGTCTGTGTGTGTTCAGTACTAACGTTTGTGGTTGTGCTCACAGGTGATGTAGTTGTTGTCTGTGTGTGTTCAGTGCTGAAGCTTGTGGTTGTGCTTACAGGTGATTCAGTGGTTGTCTGTGTGTGTTCAGTGCTGAAGCTTGTGGTGGTGCTCACAGGTGATGTAGTTGTTGTCTGTGCATGTTCAGTACTGAAGCTTGTGGTTCTGCTCGCAGGTGATGTAGTTGTGGTTGTCTGTGCATGTTCAGTACTGAAGCTTGTGGTTCTGCTCGCAGGTGATGTAGTTGTTGTCTGTGCAAGTTCAGTACTAATGTTTGTGGCTCTGCTCACAGGTGATTCAGTTGTGGTTGTCTGTGCATGTTCAGTACTGAAGCTTGTGGTTGTGCTTACAGGTGATGCAGTTGTTGTCTGTGTGTGTTCAGTACTGAAGCTTGTGGTTGTGCTTACAGGTGATGCAGTGGTTGTCTGTGTGTGTTCAGTACTGAAGCTTGTGGTTGTGCTTACAGGTGATGTAGTTGTTGTCTGTGCATGTTCAGTACTGAAGCTTGTGGTTCTACTTACAGGTGATGCAGTTGTTGTCTGTGTGTGTTCAGTACTGAAGCTTGTGGTTGTACTTACAGGTGATGCAGTTGTTGTCTGTGTGTGTTCAGTACTGAAGCTTGTGGTTCTACTTACAGGTGATGTAGTGGTTGTCTGTGCATGTTCAGTACTGAAGCTTCTGGTTCTACTTACAGGTGATGCAGTTGTTGTCTGTGCATGTTCAGTACTGAAGCTTGTGGTTCTGCTCACAGGTGATGCAGTCGAGGTTGTGGGATCTTGGTTATCTATAAACCGATAACGTGCCCAGAAACCTCTAAAAGTGAAATCATCATTAGATTCAAATTTTAGGAAGACATATCGCTCAGATGAGTAATAAACCACAGGTCTCAAAGCTCGCCCACAAAGTTTGGCAATGATTGGAGAAGTTAGGTCCCAACCATCGTAGATTGTCAATGAGTCAGAGGTACACTTTCCCGGCTCGCCCTCGATTTCCAACATTGTAATGCGAAGCTCCACATGCTACAACAGAGAACATTAAATGAAAGAAAATTTTTTGACCCACTCACTTCTTATGTGACACCTGAGATCAATTTCAATGTTTGTTATCAAGTAATTAGATTGCATTTCTCCCTGAGTGCTGCCATAATGACTTAGAAGTGGGCAACATATGGTCCGGTCTACTGAGTAGTGGCTTACATATTTACTCCCATTGATGCAGAAATAGTAATATAATAGTAATTGTGATATAATAAATCTTTTAACTAATAAGTTGGTTTCAGTCACTTTGAATATTATATGCTTTCAAACATGCATGAAAATGGGAAAAAAAATTGAGTCATAAATTTGAATTTTAGCGGTAATCTTAGAAAAAAACATACATCATAGATACATCTTTTTTAGAGCAATGCGTTTATGCTTTTAATCATAATAATAGGGGAAAAAATCTAGTCATCAATTGGATTTCAGTGGCATTCTCGCCATTGCCCTATATTGTAAGAGGTGCGTCGCTGTGGACGGTGGCGATTGAAGTGAGGGGTTTGGTGTTGGGAGGTGACCACGAGCGGTGGTGTGTGAGGGTGTGATATAAATAGAATGTGTGTTAGTGGGTTTACGGGCACGAGAATGACCACATATAGCCATGCACCAGCCATACTACAAATATTCTAACAGAGTGGTTGCACGGACGACCCCACATGTGTAACTCAGTAGTGATATACGTTCTATGCCTCACTCACTCTAGATACTTTGTTGTCAGAGCAATGCGTATTTAATAAATTTGGATACAAAACTTTAAAAAATCTTAAATTATAAATAAAAATAATAGATAATGCTTAACATACCTGATTGTAGCCGGCTCTTATAAACCATATGCAGTCAGCATTATTGACATAATTTAATTTGCTGATGGGTGATGTTTGTATTGTTCCATTTGAGGCTGATATACGCGAAAGTCTGGTGCAAAGGGCTGCATCTGATTTTAGGAAATAGGTAAACATAATTATTTTTGTTATCTTAAATTATCTCTTAATATTATATGTGGAATCTCTGCTAGGGTGAACAGTTTTTAGCCAGTGGTTTCCACAATATAGACAAACTACGTTGATTTAATCAATTCTGTCCTAAACACAAAGCCATTGGGTGTACAAAGCACAATAGCTTGTACCATACCTCTGTAGGCTTGGGCATGGGCATGGGCATGGGCATGGGAAAAGAATGAACTATTCATTCTCTCTTCGTCCGTTTTATTTTTAGCACAGTACCTACAACGGCAGGCCGATTCTACTGGTTCACTACATATTTCCCCTTGAAACCAATAGGGAGTATTAAAGTATGATGGCTTGCCAGCTGGCTCATCGCATACTTGCTACTATTCCGGGACAGGAAGTGACCTTACACTCATTGGAATAGCATGCGACAAAAGGTTTTCTCATGCAATAGCTCCAGTAAAGGTTGAATACAGGTGCTTAGCTATACTTACTACCTGATACTGTCTTGCTGCATACTTCATTCTACTACCATTTGGCAGTCTACATAAAATGCCTGCATTGATCATGAGTCACCAACACCTGTCCAGAAAGCATACCGCTGGATTGGGTTGTGTTGGGATCTGACTTTTAGGCTAGTTGCTTGTATAAATAAAGAAAAACAGTTGCCGACGAGGTCCCGTCCACGCACCCTACCCCACCTCCACCCCACCCCACCCCCACCCCTATACTACCTCGGCGCTGTTTATTCAGTAAATAAACAGCGCTATCCATTTCGAATCCCATTTGCCGGTTACGTTGATTACGTTGAAGTGACTTCCGGCTCGTACGGAATGGAACAAGGGATCGGAATGGTCAATGGCGTGGATGTAGCTGTGTGGGTTGAGTGTGGAGGTTGAAACGAAAATGGATTGTGGAAGTGTAAGTGCCTGAATCGACAATGTAAGTACGCTAGGTTGTAGGTATAGGCCTAAACTAAGTATTCCATGCATCAATAGACATTCTCAGCGGGGAAATTATTGAATGCAGGCAGAGAAGTAACCACATGGAATAAGAGTATATATCGTTGGACACTAGTAATCTGTGCACCGTGCGAAATTGTAAATAGAGTCATTCTGACTTCTTCCAAGGAAGAAGCGGGGGTGCCGACCGTCTAGCTTTAGCCGAATCTTGAGGAATAATTTCAGAAACTATATAGTCCATCATCTCAGAACAAAATTCGTCCTCCCATTGGGATTCTATGAATTCATCCTTTGTCTGGTTAGCAATATGAAATGGCCTCTGAGGCATTGACGCCAAGACCAACAAACTTACTGAAACTAACACTAGAGGCGCTCCTGCAGAACACCCACACCACACAGTGCTGTGGGTGTTCTGACAAATGCATAGGGAATCATATCAATAGCTAATCAGGGCGGGTGGGTGGTTAGTCAGAAAAAGAATCCATACATATAACAGTAAATAGCCAACGACTTCCTCTGCATCAACATCTGTCTACCGGGCCCACACTTTCCTGGACTTGAGTGAGGCGAGTTCTGTAGAGAGGGAGGCGAGTTTTCATAAAGATGCAGAACCTCTGGCTCTTGTACTCACGTTCATTTATTGCACTCCAGTTTCCTTTGAAGCCACGCCGCGTGACAGAACCATCTGATGAGAACTTTACTCTAAGGATGTTAGATCCAGAAGTGTATTTTCGTAGGAGCCTTCCAACTACATTTATACTGCAATGTGTGCCAAGGACTCTATTATTTTCATCGCTGATTGTCAATCTGTCCCCAGCACATTCCCTACTGTTTTCCACGTCAAGTGATTCTAGCTCCAGTACAACAATCTACAATAGAAAGTGTTTCTTTCCATACTCTGTAATGGATTATTTTTATTTTGATATTAGATATGTTACAATTGATAAAATGTGGTATTACATCTATAAGTTATACATAATAATGTAATTTAATTTTTAACATTTTCGACTGGGATTGTCTCAGAACATTATACAGCTATTGATCTAAAACTTTGTAAACCTCTATACCCCATTGCATAGTGCACGCCTACAGACCTTTTGTAAAAGAATTCAATAAATGGCAAGACTTCAAAGTAACAATTCCATTCACAATTCATAACACAGAGGAATTTTCCCTAGAAACGGAGAACTATTTTTTGTGTTTAACTTAACATGGAAAAGTTAACACAGCACCGATGTCTTAGCACTTTATAGACACAAATTTAACACGGGCACCAATGTTCTGTGTTACAACTTTTTATGAACATTACCCAGGCCTCACTAACAAAATGATAAGATTCCAACAGCAAGCTCCATTTACTGACCTTAGATCTAGGGACTATGATAATCCAGAAACAGTTCATGTTGTTGGAGTAAACTGATCCATTTGTTCCTATCCTTCCTGTCTCGGTCGTAAGAGTCACTGTTGTCTGATTGGAACAGTAGGTCTCAGAGACTGAGAAAAAATGGATAGTGTCCAGAAACGATTGATACAAGCCTACAATCATTTAAGTATATACAAACCGCAAAAAAAATCAGTTAGCTGCAATAACAAGAATTTGGCTGTGACCAAGGAGAAAACGGTTTCCCCGACTAATTCCGCATTATTTCAATGCGGGAAAATGGCTATTATGCGTTGTCCAGGACTCTATTGTCATGGCGCGTTACTAACGTTGTAAAAATTAGAAGGCATCACTACTAAGGCATCATGTTGATAAAATTAAATACATAGGGGTAGAAAAGCATGCTCTTTCGGAATTTCAACATCTTGGCCATGTATTTCGAGTAGAAATAGCGTTTTTTATTACTTCGCCGGAGTGTAATTTCCATGCGATATGCCAGCTAGGGCTAAGCCACACTTATGCATGGATGGACGATAATTTTGTTGTCAGTTGCATAATACCTAATGGAAGAAAGGGCTTGTTTTTCCTTACTTTATTTGGATATTTTATTTTGATTATTTTTCTTTCCAATTCGACCTATCCTGTCAGGATGTAATTTCACCTGAACTGTCAATCTCGCTACAGTGCAGTAGGATCAGCTCATCAGAAAATCTACAATCGTACACATCGCGGGGATTTTACGCTCCCTTTATTGTTTACTTATGTAACTGAAAACTTTCTCTCATATCTGCCTCATTTAAATGCTGAACTTGATATAAAAATATATTTAGGGGTAGAAAAGCATGCTCTTTCTGAATTTCAACATCTTGGCCATGTATTTCGAGTAGAAATAGCGATTTTTATCAATTTGCGGGAGCGTAAAATCACCGCGATGTGTACGCAAGTGCGTCGGAAATTCAGGTGGGAACAGGAGGAGTTGGGTTTTCCTTATAAGGGGGCGACTCGGACGTGCAAAGAACAGGGGGCAAAAACTGGAACCTATATAAAAATATATATATCCTTAAGCATATCTCTTCCCGGATCTATATCATTCTCACCTATACTAATACCTCCGCCCATCGGCAGAATTTGTCATATTTGGGAACATCTAGCTTTACCAATTCTTTATAAATTTCTCTATTACATATATCAATATATGTAATAGAGAAATTTATATTAAAGCTTTTCCCCTTGATTTCGAACAACATACACCTTACATTTCTCTCTGGCTGTTCGTTTACCTCTATATCTATAGCTTTTTTCAACCAGACCCTGGGGATGGCACTAGCGATCTGAACCCTATCTAAGAATCACCACCGAATACCATATTTATTTTTAATCTCCCGACCTGTCATTAAATTTCCATCTGGCTTTAATATGTCTCCAACTCTTCTGATTCCAGCCATTTCCCACCATGGTTTATTAATATTTTTCTTCCCTATCTGAATATATTTATTATTATACTGAGGTACCTTTTTGTAATACAATCTGTTCCATATCTTAAACACATCATGGTAGAATCCATTCAAATATTCTTTCGGCATACTTCTACCTAAAAAGACTTTAATAACATCCGTATTATGGAACTTTTCCACGGTCTGTATCCAAGCAGCACTCTCATTTTTCAGGGCTCTTGCGACCCACATAACTCTATTCACACGAATAATATCTTTGATACATTTAAACAATTTTAAACCTCCATCACATATTTCCTGCTTTAGAAACGCCATACTTATTTTCATACGACGCCTCCCCACATGTGGACTTTAGTTATTTTTTCAGTTATCATTATTAGTTAGTTATCATATTCTCATCTACTTTAATACATGATATGACATGCTGGACCATCGGTAAAATTAACACATACATGAAAAAATAACCGTCTTACCACGTAGTGACAACTCTCTTAAACTCCATAGACTAAAAGACTTATTAACCTCAATTTCGGGCCTGCTTGTGCGAAATCCCTTGGCTTCACCTCAGGATTATTACACCAAACAGTGCACCAGCCCCGGCACCAGCAGCCGTTTAATGTTGGTCATTAATCCTTCATTAATGAACTATTGCCTTTCCAATGGTGTGCCACTTTTGGCGATCACTGAAACAGTAAGACCACCAAAACCAAATGAATTAATGTTTAACTACTGCACCAGCAGGCCAGAAATGAAGGTCATTAATACTTTTAGTTTCTACCTCATGTGGTTATAGTCTCCATGCTGTTCAAGGCAGAGACTATTAAGGCCAATTTGGCTGTGAGTTCTTGAATGTGTGGGCCCGCGGCTAACGTTGGCCAAAAAGTAAACATTTTCTACTTTTTGTTCCGTTCTTTTGCAACCCTTCTAACACTCATCTGGCCAAAATGTTGGTGTTTCTGCTATAGTGTTTCTAAAGCGTCCTCATTTGTATTCGGAGGACATGCCCAAATCCTTTCATGCGATGACTTCACTTATTATCGCTCACTGGCGGCAGTTTTCCCTCGGTGATTAGACTTCAAATTCTTGTATATAAACATATACATGTATACAACAGAAGAATATTGATAAATCCGGTCGTCTAAGTCATGATATGAGTACATCTGGTAAAATATATTTCGTCATAATAGCTGAGAATGCAGCTTTAATGTGTCTACACTAAGAAATGCCTCCCAACAACCCGAAAAAATCATTGTATCCCCCCAAGTCATTGGATTATTCATTACAATGTATTGTGATAACCCAATATCATAATTCATCGCAATGAGAGTATATATACTTAACTCTAAACTATCCTTTCAATCTATAGGCCTACTGTGGATAAACTAAGTTGGGGTGTACAGATTGAGCCTAATTTGCAAAAAGGTAGAACAGTCCATGTATTAAAAACAGTGTAAACATAGTTTTGGTTCTTTTGAAAATTATTTTTCAGCTTACAAGATGACTAATGTATCTCTTTTTTTAGCTCATCAGAATACAAATTCAGCTGAATAACCTGCTTCAGAATTAAAAAAGACGCTGTTTTTCTTTTTATGTTTCTGAAGTGGTAGAAGCCCGATTTGTTTCTGACTTAGGGACTGTCAAACTTTCCCCGGGGAATTTGTATTATCACTTTCCTAGATGTGTATATGCACATCGGATGCACACATACACTCACGTAATATGCTATTAACATAAGCCAGTGGAACATGCATTCGTTGGACTGTAAGTCGACTTAAAACGAACAATTTGGACATTTAATCATTAACATAACCAGTTAAGTGTCCTAGAGATATATGAAATTTGTGCGATCCGTAGTAGTGGTATTGTCATCCATGGACGGTATGCAATGGGAATTCCTCTATATATATAGGTGGCCTTTTTCAACCATTAACATAATGAGATTATTGGTTTGAAAATCTCCCTAGGAGAAGAACAGTTCCCCTGATAGATCATGTTATTGATATTAAAAAGACAACCAGACAAGAAAAACAAACCTACTAAACCTGAATCGAATTTATATACAAGATATAATTATGAAAAGTACAATTTTTTATTAGAATGGTCAGTCAACGTTACTGCTAAAAATCAATTACATAGAGAGATGTACCTGTTTAATTGGTTAATACACAAAGCAAGTGGTGGAGAGAGCTTGTAGTCCGACACTCATTTCCATGGAATTTTCACTATTTCTTCACACAAAAACATCGGGGGAGGTATAATAAATTCAAAATAGACTCTTGGCAGTGTTACGAAATTGCTACGCCCATGGGAGATAACTACAGGGCACGGCCTGGAGTCAATTTTGTCTATAAATAAACAAAAAATTCCAATACAAACACTTACAACTTTGACCTTCAACAAAAGATAGATTTCCAATGAATCCAAACAAGAGCAAGTAGAGTAGGATGTCCATGGCTGCTTAACATTCGTAACTAAGCCTATTTATATACTCATACTCATGAATTGGCAGTAAAGAGAGTGTGACAACTGAGTAGACTGGTTTGCTGTATTAAAGTAGTATCACTTTCTAAATCAGCAAATATCTTTTCTACCATACCCTTAAAGCTGTAGTCTCAGTTAATATTCATCAAAAACTTCCACTTTTTGTTCCATTCCTTCCCTACACATCTGAAAGTCATTTGACCAAAACTACTGCATATTTCAGTCTGTGCACTTATTATCGCTCAATGGGGCACGTTTTGCTTCAGCTGATTCAACTTCAGATTCCTGCATATGGGTCAGAAATGTACAATTGCTGTCAGAATGGCAAAGTAGTTAGTAAAATGATTGTTTCTTTGTTATTATTTTGGGGATCTGACCAAAACTCGAATAACGCAACAATGCACTTGGTTTGGGGCCTTCGTATGGTCTGTTTGCACAGGGAAAATGTCGGCATTCTCCTTGATTTTGTCCCTGTGTAAACAGACAATCCTCAGCGCCCAAACCTCGTGCATTATTGCTATATTGGTTAACTTGAACCATCCAATGATTACTTGGATAAGAGATGGCTACCTACCCGGCAACATGACCCTACAGAAAACATCGAAATTAGTCAAGAATGCATCTTTAAAGTTTAATGACTGCTAAAACCCCTCAGCCAAATCCACACAATGACCTCAATCTTCAAGATACCTCATCGAGTAATATTTTTAAACTCTGCACATTTTATTTGGTTCAGCCAATACGACACCGAAGACCATTTCTATATGTCTTGGCTATTCAGAAATGAATTCAAAACTATTTAAGAAATGGGCATGTTGACATATGCAAAAATAAGGTTTACAGATGGACATATTTCACATTTCAAATAAGGTACGAGGAGACATTATGCACTACCGTTTAAATGCATTATTTGTATCACAAATTGGGCGGAGTAGAAATACAAAGCAGACCATCTTGATTTCTTCTGTTCAATATCAGCAGGTAGCAATGTGCAACATAATAGACAGTCTGCTATGACCTTTTGCAATTAGCAAATTTTACTGCGATGTCGAGGCAATTTATATCCAATGGAAATCGTTGCTAACAATGTTTTTACATAGGAGAGAACATATAATTTACGTATTGCAGAATTCACACAAGAGATTAAGGTGAAATATTGTGGTGCATATATATGGGTGAAATCTTTCAGAAAATCTGCAATTCGCCTTCACCAATCGTTTCAAATAACCCCAAATTTAAGACAAAAATGAGGTTAAAAATGCAATGTGACGTAGCCAAACAGATGGTTTGAATCAACGCAATATCAAATATGCTCAGGTATAGTTAGTATTGGCCATTATCTAGTCTAATTTAGCAGAATTTACTAAGTGTGTAGAGCTGCCGATCGTACAATTTCTGACGACTTGATACACTTGTAACTAGAGATACAGTTATGTCATGCAGAAATGATTTTTAAATATCATGGTTAGGTTAATACCATCATATTAGGATATTTTGAAATATGTCTAGTGTTCATGTATCTATAGGCGACTTGACCCATCCAAAGTACACATATGCAATACGACACTGCCGCTGCAAATACCTATTGTTTTTTATACCACTTGTTACCAGTATCGTCATGATTTTTCATATACTATTCATTTTCGACAAGCTCCATTACCCTTCTTTTCAGGTCACCAGTTCGATTGCAGCGGTTCTCTGTATAAATATACAGTAAGGTTGAATATCATACCATATTTTTTATTATCATCTGAGCTAACCGTTAGTGTCTTTCTTTTTACTTGGGTTTATTTAGTCAGTGCATTATTAAAGTTCTGATATGTTGCGATGTAGATTTTATTGAAATGAGGGTCATGAATTTCATACCCGGTGCTGATGGGGAGTTTGTGTGCATATGCTACCTCATTGACTTGTTTCTGTCATGTTAGGGTAAAAGTATCTATCTATCATAAGCAGAACTAACCAGGGAAAAGATATATATTTATATCTGCGAACTGAGTGTTAGTGGGGTGCCTGGAGGGGCAGTCACTTCAAATTCGTGCAAAAGTTTAGTTCTTGGTACCAAATGAAAGCTTAGGGCCGGAATAACCATTTTGGTCCGAGTGGACAACGATCATCCCACCAGGGGGCCTGTGGGGGGCTATGACAGGAGGGGGCCGATCCCCCTTTCAATAATTTAGTAAAAATGCTATAACTTTTGAAATAATAGTCCTATCTGAATCAATCAACTTTTGCATTAGCCAGGAACCCCACTATGTGTACCGGAACCGGAATTGTTTAACATCGCCTAGCAAACAGGCCTAGGCCTCCCGCCAAGAGAAACACTTTTCAAAAGCTGCTTCAGTCGGTTGGACAAGCATTTTATTTTCGTCAAGAAATTCTATATTTTTGTAGCAGCTATGGGTCTATCTTTGCAAAGCTTGCGATAGAGATCATCCTCACCCAGGTGAGGTGTTACATGCAAATATCGCAAAGAAGCCAATGAGTTGGCTAAAAAGAATACTGGGAAAGAAGAAGATTGAGGAAATTGAGCTAGTTATCTTCAATTTATTTCCCATTTTATATGTGTATTAGGGAATGATAATATACTATATCTCAATATATATTATTTTCCCTATAATTTGGGTATCGGAAACAATAAATACATTTCTTCTTTACTATGAATTACAAAAAATGAAACCAAATAATATATTTTTTTCTTGCTGTAGCTTCACATACTTATTGCTCACCAGCGGTTTCCTCTCAATAATTATACTTCAAATTCTTGTATAAATATAGAACAGCAGCTGTTGATAAATTCAGCCATATACATGAGTCATTATAATATAATCTGGTACGATTTGTTTTGTCTTAACTTGGCTGGGAAGGCAGCTTTAAAATAATCATATGCACATTCCTTTCCTAAAGTTACATTGTCAATATATCACATATAGGCAAGCACATACATGGTTATCCTAGGAGACATAATGAGTCATTCACTGCCAGTATTCAGTGATTGAGATGCACTGACTGATAAGTCATCAATATCTATATTGAGCCTGGCGTATCTCTCCCTCACTAGACAGAGGATGGGTATACAGATGCCTACACTCCCCAGCAAACACCAGTTCATCCATTCCGTACCTAGTAGAGAAAACAATACGTGGTTTAGATCAATAGACACCTGTATTTATGTGATAATATATAGGTAGGAGGAGAAATGGATACCTCAGTAGATAGACAGCCTGACAGGTAGATAGATGCCTTTATTCATGCATACGTTCATAAAGGAAGACTAAGCCTGAACCATTGAATGACTTGCTTGATTCCAGAAATCAGTATTGAGCAATCAAACAACCTTGTGAAAGTAACTGCAGCAATATTGAACGCGTTGTTTACTAAGTCATCAATTTCACCCTAATATTGAAGGCATACATAGTATATAGCTTATGACATGAATAAGGCACAAGCTTTTAAACCACAGGATGTAAGGGATAATGGGGTTTATTCTAATTTAGTGCAACAATTTGGAAGGAAAAAATACAAATAACAAAAGCATCCCCCAGTCCAAACAGTGAAAGGTATAATCTCAGTTCCAAGAAAGATACCCAGTAAAGGGACCACTCCACTATTTCTTGTTTTAAATAACAATTCCAATTCTAGTTTATATTGATATTCATACACAATTATAAAGTTAATTTGTTTACATTGATGTCAAATCGATATCAATATTGAATAGTTCACATTGCAGCAGTTCCACCTAGGCAATCAAATATTTCTGCCCCAAGGTCTCCTAAGCAGATATCTACTGCGTAATATGTCATATATTAGACCTACCTATATTGGGTATCAAGGGGATCAGCAAGAAGATAAGGCTGCTGATATTATTGAGCCATGTAAGGAGTGAGTTGGTGAGTCCTTCACCAATGGGGTAAGTCATCTCACAACACAACTCAAAGAAGAGTGGAAATGAGCCACCCAAACATACACTTCCTATAATGAGGGCGATATAGAGGAGAGCTGAAAGTGAACCAAGCATCAGTCAAATCATTAGTGACATACACAGACTTCATATGATGTTAAATACTTTCATGGCGTACAAATGGTTAAAATCAAAACAGAGTACCCATCACAAAGTATACAATAAAGAGATGGGGAGAGGGAAATTCAGTTGTTCAAGCATGCCCTTGCGAGTTGGTATCTGGGCATATCTCGCTAGCTACCCCTGACTCAAATATGAAAATGTTCTGATTTTTTCACAATCCAATTCACCACTCTAAGGCAAAGCCTTTAATATACTTCAAAACGGTTGTATATTGTGTGTTCAAACCCCATGAAAGGCAGGGGAGTAACTGTTCACTTCAACCTGTTCATACCCAGAGTATAGGCGCTGTCTGTAGGCCTAATGGGGAGACTGCACCATCCAGTCAAGATTCAGTCACTCAACAACTGTAACTTCGTGAGAGCTACTATACAGAATTAGGCCAGAGGTTATTGGTGATACTAGCTCTGCTGGAGTACAGGGCCCTGGGACTGACGGAAAGTTAGATAGAAATATAAAAATACAAAAATAGGGTGTCCTGAAGCATGAAAACAACGGATTTCCTGCGGGGTGGGGTGGGGGAAATATCTACCTTTAGAGAGTGGAATAAGACCGACATATGCAAGGCAGAAGACACAGTAGTCAGCAGTGGCAGTGCAAAACAGTATCAGCATAAACAGCTTCATTCGCTTCTTGAAGACATCAGCAAATCTGGTCAGAACAAACAAATTTCACAAAAAAAAAAATCTAATATCTTTTGAAAACAAATATTCATTTCATTATGTGTACACTCTCACCCATTAAGGGTGGTTTTCGTTGTGCCCTAAAAACTTTCATAGAAATTTATTACTCAAAATATGGACTTACTGAGAATACAGGACCGGCTAGTTAATCAGAGATTTAGCATGAGTATGAGTAGATAGGTGAATTAATGTGATGAGATTGAGGATGAAGTTTTTTATTACTTTTTACTCAGCAGTACTGAGAGTACTACTGTGCAAATCCGATATGTATTCAGGTAATCTAATAAAGGACATCCTTACTTATGAAGTGTTTTTCTTTGTGTATTCCTTGAATATTATTTTAAAGATCAGATTTAACATAAAGCTTTACAGTATTAGAAATTGCAAATGCAATTCTAAAAAATCTCAACCTGATTGCAATGAATTAGCACTGTGCCCAGGAACCCAACATTGAATATAAAACCTATTTAGAAATAGGAAATATGGGTTTGCCTACCTTCCTACAACTAGGCCAGCACAACACCCAGCAAGAGTTGAGTAAAATCCTAACCATCCTGATGTATCCTGAAGGAACATATAATATTCAGCGTTGAGGAGGATGCTATGAATAAAGTAATATACTATAAGTAACTTGATTAAAATGCATACTAAATCAACCCTAAAAGTATCAGTCGAACTTAAAATTATAGATTCGACCTATGTTTCATTACTAAAGTTCCTACACACGGGCTTAAAATTATAGTCCTGTCTTATACTATATTACATATATCAAATTTTTTTTTACCAACTTAAACTTAAACCCTAGAACTCATCAAACAACACCACTTTATTCAACTCCATATTTCATCATATTCTAACACATTTAAGACACATTATGTGTCGCAGTGCCTAACACATTTAAGACACATTATGTGTTGTGGTGCCTAACACATTTCCATTATAAAAGTAGCCTCCCGTCTTCAACCATCATTGTCCCTGAAGAAGCCCCCCCTATAGGGCGAAATATTGGACCAAATAAAATGACTTATCGAAGATGACGACTTGAGTGATATTTTTCCCCACTGAATAAGTACTATACTTAATACGTTTCTTCCACTATCACCACTAAATTTTCTAATTCTATATTATATAAATATTATATCTTAAGGCAATATTGATTGATTTGATTTGTTTCCTATACATACTTTCATATATTAGATATCGGTATTATACTTATTTCATTTCATTGCATTCATATAGAGAGAGACTGGGGGAGCAGAGGCTTCCCATACTCACTCAAAAGATAATAAATGATTCACACACAACACCTTAACTTTGCATTTGACACATTCAATTATTGCTCCTTCTTTCTATATTGTTACTTCATTAGTCGCAGTCAGGGCAAGTTAGTGGCCGAATTGTAGGACTACAGACCAGTCCTACTAGTATTGGACATCTGCCCCTGGGCCAACTGCTTACATCATCGAAAATAAAAAACAATATTTACTGTTCAAAACTGCAAGCTCATGGCTTTCCACTTGTTCATTTTGCTTCAAAATCATTTATAATTTGTCATTCGTGCTCTTCCCTTATAGACTTTAGAAGTAAAATGATTGAATAAAAGAATTAAGAGATATTTTTTAGTTTGATGGGTTTTGAGTTGGAGGAGAAGAAGGAAGTGTGGGGGGTTATGGGTATAGCAGCTACCTGGCAGGAATGGTAGGTGGAGCCACCAATGCCTTGCAATTATTTAAATTCCATCAATGTTAATGTGTATTTGCCCTTTCTGCGGCTAAAGATATTAGATGTTTTAGCCTTGTGCCAACCGTAGGCCAGGGGATGCTTTGGCTCGGATGCTTTGGCTCGGCGGGCCTTGGCATATGCTGGCCTACAGACGGCGCTCAGCCAAACATGGACCAATCTAATACCCTAATAATACCAAGAGTACAATAATATCGTGGAGAACTAAAAGATCCCATGAAGGGGAAAACACAGGATAGCAGTTTTAATTTCATCTCCCTTTTTCATTGGAATTTGATGGAATCCTGAGTGACAGTCCATTTTTAAGAAATATTTCCCTTTTAACTCTCCCACATTTTCCAGGGTCTTCTTTGTAGACTTTGGCCTTCTTTAGTATTGAGTTTTGCTACTAAGAAAGCAGGTGATGTGAACTCCAGAATCTTGTCTGTTTGTTCATTACAAGCCATGCAATCCTTACTTCTGCAGCTGCTTAGACTACTCCTAATACAACTCTTACTTCTACTCTTGTATCTACTATCATTCCAACATCTACTACCATGCCTATGATTCTTACTTCTACTATGACTACTTCTGCTATGACTTTTACCTCTACTACAACTATTACTTCTACTATGATTACTTCAACTACAACTTTTACTTCTTACACAACTTTTACTTTTACTACTACTTTTACTTTTACTTTTACATCTACTAACAATGGCTCTACTACCAATGTCAATATCCAAACCTACCTGGCTGATGTCACGCTTATCTAGGTTGACATTTAGTACTGATGCCCAGGCACAAAAAACTCCGCCAGAGATAGCATAGGGAGTAGCGAGCAACCAGAAGGACTTGTGACTGCAATGTAAGAACATGATTTACTCCATGTTGATGTATGTACCACATGCTATTTGTATTGGCGGGAGTAGTGTGGTAATTTGCACCAGTTCCACGTGTGTGGTATGACTTCCTGTCCCCAGTAAACATAGCCATATAAGGTTAGCATAGCAACGTGGGAGTAAATAAAGAACCTAAATTTGAATGTGGTACTTGGGACCCTATTACACTGTCCTCGATGTTTGTCTTTTTTTTCGTAACCCACTCACCTATTGGCTCTTGGACCACTAAAAAACAAACATCTCGGACAGTGCAGTAGTGTCCCTTGTACCACATTCTCATCAGGTTCTATCTATTTATGCAGAATATTGGGGAGGTATTATCAAAGTGATGCAAGATTGACTTTCACCAAAAGGCCTGTTTAAAATACAATAAACCAGGGCATAATTTATACATTTGTATAATATGCTCAGACATAGCTACTCAGTTAACATTTGCCAAAAACAAAAGATTTTGGGTTTTTTGTTCCGTTCTTTTCCAACCCACCTAAAAGTCATTTGACCAAAATTGTTATAGAGGATTTTCCCAGATTGTTACAGGGCTTGATAAAAGTCCATGTTGATATTCATGAGACCACCACTCGCCTTTTGAATGACTTCGCAAACATCACAAACCAGTTCATGAACCCTGTCAAAGTCACAGGTTTATTAGTAGTGTCAGCTGAATCACGTTTCTAATTGGTTCAAGTTTCACAAATTTTGCAAATTTTGCAAATTACTTTGAAGGAACCCCTCCTTTGAATACTTTAGTCACACTGTAGAAGTTAAATTAAAGTTTAGATTTTTATGAGCAACACATGGGGTTGCAGCGTATCTATTCAGTTTTCAGGACATCCCTCAAGATGTGGATTCTGAACAAAACTATTGCGTCATGTTCAATTGAATTTTCATCATACAATGTAAAACCATTTCAGCAGGGCTATTTAAAACAATGCCAAAAGGGTAAGGTTAAATTACATTTCTCAAAATAAAGTCTTCTGTGTACAATATTTTCTGAACGCTGTGAATATCCACAAGCAAGTCAGAACTTACCAAAACAATTTCTTGAGGCCTTTCTTGAAATCAGTGCGCTGCACTGAGGCAGTTCTGCTTGGAGGTAGTTTTGGTTTAGAAGGGAAGTACACTAGCATGAGGAGGAACACAAGGGCAGCAGCAGCAAATTCTAAAGGGATAAGAACAGGGAACTTGTAAATGGTTCCTGTAAATGGGAGGTCTTCTTCTAAGACACTTACAAGTGGATACTGATGCTCCTGAAAATATGAGCTATAGGAGCTTTACGGGAGGGGTAAAAAAGTAAAAAAAGTAAAAAATTATTCCTTAATTTTACGTACATAGATCAGTTTGCTTCCGTAAAAATCTAACTCACTTTGATTTCTACGGGAGCAAACCGATTTATATACGTAAAATTATGGAATAATTTTGTACCTATTAATTATGTAATTATTCCTTAATTTTATACACATAGATCGGTTTGCTCCCATAAAAAGCCAAGTACCATCTCTATCAAACAATATTCCAATTATAAAGAGAACAACAAATCAGTACTATCTGCTCACACAATTCCTGAAACATTCCTGGCCATGGAGACTTTAAATGAGCCAAACAACACAAACATTCACGGAACAAATTTTCAGTAAACTTCGGTAATAAACACAAATCAGGTCAGTAGTCTCTTGCTGGGCATGAGGCACAGATTTTAATAAATCAATTTAACCATTGAATAGCCATAAGACAGTATTTAATTTTTTTTTAATTTCTAAGACTTTCTTATGAGTTGTTCTTTTCCCTTTTCAGGCCTAAAAGAACTTTTCCCCCCAGAACATTAAATATTAGAGAGATACAAGTATGAAAGTGAAATGTTTTTTTATGTATTTCCTTCATTGGAACCAGATGGAAACAGCTAAAATCAACTTCGAGTGAAAGTTTCAGAAAAAACTGAAAAATAAGTATTTCTAAGTATAAGCATTATTTTCCACCATCTGTGGACACGTCTAGGTAGTAGTTGATATCGGGTAACATAAAAACGGGAGTCATTTACGTTTACCATATAGGCCACTTTTTACCGACAAGTTAATACCATACGTAAATGGACCATCAAGAGCTCCCATAAACGGTCCTGTTTTTATGGTCCCCATTTAATTGTAAGTGGATACCCTTACCTACTTTATGCTAGGTTCTTTATTATTTGTGCCCACATAAAATAACATGCATCTGGTGATTATATTATACAATGTATTGTCATGTTAATATACCACAGCATTAACAGTCCTGAGTTATCATATTGTATTATTTGATTAGAAACATTATCATGAATTTCATCTTAATGTAAGAAAAAGGAGAACAATGGGATTCACAGCAGAGCCATTGCTTAAAAAAATATATTATACTAGCTCTAAACTATACCAAGTGGTAAAGTTTTGAGACCAGATGCTACTCACCTAGATACATGAGTTTCATAATGTCATTCTTCATTTGCTCATAATCTGCCCAATAAATCAAGAAAACATTGATTCACAGGTACATTTATGACCACATTAGAGGATCTAAATTTGTCTCAAGTGTAAAGTTTTGATATCTGAATGTGAGCAATTAGGTCATAATCAATTCTCATACATGGTACTTTCTTTATTTGTACTTTAGTTTTTTTTTACATGAGATCAAATATAAAATCTTACATGGTGAGAAACTAAATGAATGTATGTATGTATCAATTTTATTTCCAATATTTTAATCACAATTACATCCGTCCTTAGGAAAAAGGGAGAAGTATTCAACATCAATCACTTCTTTATACATCCTTCTGGGAAAATCAGTGTTTCCCAGCTCTTCCAGGCATCCCCGATGATGCGTTTTTTTAATAATCATTGCTTGATATGTGCGATAGTATGCATATAACATCAACTCTCATAATTACAGTTACATTTCACAATTTACTAAATTATTGACTAGTACATACAGTATGACTGATACTTGAAGTGAGAAAATTTAAGTGTTATGGCGAAACATTACAAGCACCATATTACTAGGTAATATATCTATTCAGTCAAAGTTAGTACCTCTAAGTGGGTACTGTAACATGGTAAAACAAGAATTTATAATACCTTTACATATCATATTGAAAATTCTTTACATTAATTGAACACATTTTGGTTATAAGAACAATATTGATGGTGACACTGAGCACATAAGCACTTTATCATTATATTATAAAACATGTATATGGATTTACAGACCATAATAGAGATTTTACTTCTGTTCAGATTGAGTATTTAGTTTAGTATACTCATTTACTACTACTTCAAACTCTTTATGAGTTCAAAAGAATGAATCATTAGACCAATGGCAGTGAAAATTGCCATAATAATATTATTATTATTATTAATATTTCTATTATCGCTATAATATCTCGTCGTTATTTATTGGCTGATCTTTACTAGGATTTTTTTTGGTTTACACCCTTTTTAACTTTAGTCTTACTTTCGAGAAATTGTTTAAATTCCTCTTTAGAGGTACACAATTTTCCCTCTTTTGGTAGATTATTCCATGAAAACGGTATTAAATAGTACATTGATTTTTTAATCCTTTCGGTGTGAGGTATAGGAATTTTCATTTTCTTCCCTTGTTTGTGAGACCTAAGGTTTAAGTTCCTCTCATCAGTAAATAGGTGTTTTTCCACCAAATCATATGCAATCTCCAACAAATGGTGATTTCGTCTTTCTGTTAACAATGGTAAATCATGTGTTTGTTGTAACTCTAATACATTAACTCTCTTATCTAGACCGAAGGCCAATCTCATGAAGGAATTTTGTATAACTTGGAGCTTATCTAACAGATTTTTGGGTGCTCCAATATATATGCTGTCTCCGTAATCGAATAACGGTCTTACCGCTACTTTGTAAAGGGTTAAAATATTATTTGCTGTTAAGGATCTTTGAATCCTTTTTATGGCTCCAAGCCTTCCTGTGGCTTGTGTTATTTTCTGGTTTAAGTGACTCTTGAAGGTTAACATTTTATCAATATTCAATCCTAGGTAAGTATAAGAATCGGTATATTTCATAATTTCATTCCCTAATTTAAAAGTGAATTTGTTTGAGGTATCACTTTTTTTGTTTGGCAGAATCTCAAGTATGTTGCTTTTATCTATATTAATGGAAATCTTATTCTGTCTGCACCATAAGTTCACTTTTTCCAGATCATATTGTAAATCTTCATTTGCCTTCTGTCTAGACTTGTTAGAGGTAAATAAAACAGTATCGTCAGCGAAATGCTGTATACGAACCTTAGATGTAACATTATTTAAATCGTTGATATATATGAGAAACAATAAAGGCCCTAGGCCAGTTCCTTGTGGGACCCCTCTTGTGACTCTCATCAACCCAGAGATTTCATTATTAATATTAACTCTTTGAAACCTGTCACTCAGGTAGTTTGAGAACCATGAAATCGCACTATTATGTAAGTTAAAGGTTTTTAATTTCTCAATTAAGATAGAATGGTCGACCGTGTCAAAGGCCTTCCTAAAATCAAGGAAAGCCAGAACAGTTCGATTTTTGTCATTATCGTTTTTATATATATGATGAAATAATGTATGGTGCGCTTGGTTCACTGAGTGTCCTTTCCTGAAGCCGTATTGCTGTTTATAGAGCAGCTCTTGAACTTCGAGATAAGAATAAAGTTGATCATGCACTGCTTTCTCTAATATTTTTGCAGGGAATTTAATTAAACTGATAGGTCTATAATTTGTTGGGTCATTTTTTGATCCTTTTTTGAATAAAGGAACTATGGTGGCTGATTTAAAATCCTTAGGGATTTCTCTCTGGGTCAATGTTAGGTTACAGATATAAGTGAATTGAGTCGCCAGTGTTAACAGACATGGTTTTAAGACTCTAGTCGGGAGAAGAGGGATCCCCGAAGCTTTGTTCGTCTTAGAATTCTTAATATATTTAACTATTTCCGCGACTTTAAACTCTTCAAAGGAGAAAGAGAAACTAGAGGTATCAAGTGAAGCATCTTGATTATTTAAAACATTGTTATCACTAACACTTGTAGGGGTGGATAAGTCACCGTCAGGCTCATTTAACATATTTACAACTCCAGTTTTTTTGTTACCATCAATCTCCTTGTCCTCAATATCAACATGTACAATATTCGCAAGTATACTGAGTTCTCCATCTGAAAGAGGCAAAATATCCTTCGCTAAGTTATCTCCTATTTTTGCGAAAAATTTATTTTGAAGCTCTGCCGCTTCTACTCCAGAGTGTAAGATATTATTTTCATCAAGCAAATTAATGTTCTGTTTCATTTTAATCTTATCGGGGGTAAAGAAGGGTTTGATCGTATCCCAAAAATGTTTACAATCTTTGGGATCCTTCATTAACTCATCTCTAAGATGGTCATTTTTAAGTTTCTGGATTTTTGCATTCATTTGGTTCCTCAGTATCTTTGCTTTATTCCAATCAATAATGGTCATAGTTTCTCTTGCTTTCTTAAAAGCCTTATCTCTTTCATTAGAGAGTTCAACTACAAGCGGTGTAAACCAACATGGCCTTTCCTTAACATTCTTAAAAGTCTTAATAGGGCACATTCTGTTTAAGTAGAACTGTATTTTCGATAATAGATGATCCCAGCAGAAGTTTACGTCTCTGGATTCATAAAACTCATTCCAGTTACTCTCTCTCAGAATTTCATTAAGAATCTTAATATCAAGGGTTTTCCATTTTCTAGACGTGAAGGTAGTTCTAACGTATTTAATTCTTTCTTTCTTTTTAATCGCAAACACTGGGAAATGATCACTAGAATTATTATTAATTGTCCCAGCTTGTGCAATAGCTTTAGAGTTGGTATATATTTGGTCAATGATAGACGAAGATCTCCTACTAACTCTGGTAGGAAATTTAATTGTTGGTGTCAGGCCATATTGCTTTATGAAGTCAAAATGTTTAGCATCATGTTCCAAATTAAAGTCACCTACTAGGAAAATTTCCTTATTCATATGTATCTCATTTAAAATATATGTTAGTGCTTTTATTCCTTCCGCCATTTTAGCTTGCGGAGGCCTATACAAATTAATGATCACAATTGTTTTTGCATGCCCTTTTTTGCACTCTATGACTTGAGCTTCTAGATTTTCGTTAGACACATTTAATTTGTTATATATGTTATCATTTATGCTGAAGTCTTTTTTAATATAAGTAATAATACCTCCTCCTCTCTTATTTGTTTTCCTATCTAATCGTATAAATTGGTAGCCTTCTATAATAAGTTGGCTATCGAATATACTCTTATGGAGCCATGTCTCTTGTAATGCTAAAATATCAATGTTTGTGTTTGATATAAAAGTTTGGAGGTGCATTTGTTTCGGTGGTAAACTTCTTATGTTCCATGATGCTAATTTTAACCCCTTTGTGAATCTTAAGTCCAATTCACTAGTTTCTTGACTTATAATTCTACTGGATTCTGACATTTAGTTGCTGTATCTTTGACCAGGAATAATCATCCTGGTAGGGTGATGTTATTATAGCTAGTTGTGATAATATTACCTTTTTTGCGTACATAGATTCAATTCTTCTTGAAAAATTACAACAACAACAACAGGAGTACGCGGTGATAACTTCAACTGCAACCATAGCAGAAAAACTACAATAATAATTACACATTGCTGCAGTGTATCATATACACTAACCAGGAATTTCAGGGATAAGATTCCTTATTCCTTTCCTTCTTTTCTTTTCTATGTTCTACCTCTATCGGTTGTTTCAATTAAAGATAGCACCAGAAAAAACATGGAGGAGCGACATCTCATGTCCTCTTAACTACACTAAAATTAACTTAGATCCACGAGAGAATGTAAGGCGTGAGCATTATCAAAACACTTTTGCCTTCCAATCTCAGGTGTTCAAGTTTTGATTATGTTTCATCACAATAATCTATAGGTACATACATTTCCTAATTCACTTTCATTATTATTGTGAACTTTTGGAACTTCTTCTAAACACTTCCTATGCGCTCCACAAATTCAAGCTAATACCATTAAGTGTCAGATAGTGACTTATTAATAAGTATATAATATACATTCATCATGCTTAGTCGATTTTTGTTCTAACTCTACTTCATCAACAAGGATTTTAGAGTGTATTTTCCTATAATTACATATAAGTTTGAGTATAAGTGAATGTGATTTATCGACCTTGCTTTAGACGGACATTTTAATGGCCGACTGTAATGATAATTATGACATTTATGACATTTATGAAATTTATGAAATTTATGAAATGGAGAAGTGAGATTGGGGATTTTTTTTTTTTTAAAAAAATCTTTTTGTTTTTGCTGTATTTGGAGATATTATAATAATCACTACATTCTACAAGGTACAAGGTTTCTGTATGATCTCCTTCTTATTCAGTTCGGTAATTCTATCTATGTTAAGAGTAATAGAGTAACATAGTAGTAAAAATATCGAGGCTAATTTTGTGAGGTGTAAAAAAGTCAAAGTGTTCATTGTTGAATTAATCGTTAGTCATATTTTTCAGTTTCATTTTCATTTCCTGTTTCTCTTCTTTTATGTTGCCCGTCCATTCATTCAGGCGGTAAGATCTTGTCTTCTGGATGAGTTGAGATATAGATATAGGAAAGTCTTACCTCTCTCGCATTTCACCCCTTCAGATGAGCATTATCAAAACGCTATACTTCAGGGGTAAGATCGAGCAGAAGTTTTGGTTTTACTGTTATTGATGTTCAGTTGTAGACTTGTTCACTATAAAGTTGCCTCTCATACCGAAATGTCCATCTTCTGGTACGCTTTGACTAGTTGGTCCGCGACTCTTCCCCTGATATAGTCTGTTAAATGACAGCCGTCATTTCCTAACAACCTGTAGAAATTTGTGATTTTCAGATCACCTGTCACCGGATTCTTTCTCTTGGGTTTACTTCGGTGTAGAAGTTCACCTGTAAATGGGGTTGGTACGTTGTTTGAGGAGTTTGTGTCCTTAGCACAATTATTATAAGAAGTGACTGATTGATTAATCTGTCGTTGTAATTCAACATCCGTATCTGGCACAAAATTTACTTTAGATCTTGAGACTATCGACAGATGAAGGTTATATTTCTCAATATCAAGCCCCATAGTGGTGGCTATCAACACTCTAGGCTTTTCTGTTTGCATCGGTACAAGATCACATAATTCGATTGGTAAGCTAGGAAGAATTTGATGCACCTCTTCTTCAAATAATGCTAAAGATTGATGTTTTGGTGAAATTTGCCTATGAGTTAGCTCCTTATTTCTTTGCGTAATGTTACAAATGCCAACCATAATTATTATGCACTTCGGTCTTCTAAATCTTACGGTGTTAGTGGCAACTCTAACCACATTCTGGAGATCTAGGCCACCTACTGCTATAACCCTGGATCTTATTGTTGGTAGTCGGTCTCTGACAAGCGATTCCACGTTTCTCCCTCGTGAATCAGACACGATTAGGAGGTCCAACCTCTCCATTTCAGTTCAATTATCTGATCGTTTATATTGTAATTTGGTGTTGGTTTGTGGTCTTCTTCCTACCGTATTCAGTTAATAACCGAGCTTTAACTGATTCCAGTATCCGTCCGAATTTGTTCTGGCCTTTGAAGTGCTTAGAACTTAATGACACACGCTGCCCGTCCTTGACCTTCACAGCGGGGTACCGGAAACCAGTACCCCACTGTGTCGATGTCGTGATTTCGTAGTATTTTGTCGCGGTTTGTTCTTCCAACAATATCTTCCTAATTGATGGATTTTGCTTGAACTTGGCAATTACTATCTCCTCTAGCAGGAACTCAGCCTGTAGTGTCCATTCCATACTACAGTCGATCTTTTCACCGAGCCGTTTTACGGTAACAGGGCTCGCCACTCTACGTAGGTGCTCGGCGAGACTCGGGTTTCCCGCGTGAAGAGCCTTCTGTGACTGGTAGCAATGTTCTGCCGAAGAATAAGGCTTCCCCTTAAAAACAAAAGATGCCGGGAAAAAATTTGAACATATGGAGTGCTCTCCTTTAAAACCCAGACCATCCTCGTCTACTTTTGTGGCCATTGCGTCACTTGGCCGACATTTTTTCGGCAGTAGGTGTAGATCGTTTGCTGTGAAGGTTTTCCCGGCCAACTTGATGTGGTTTAGAACGAGGTCAGCTGGGAAGTTTTCAAGCCGTAGTAGCGTGTAACAGTTCTTTAATAGTTCGTAATCTCCGTCTGTTTTGCTGGTGTTCATTTTATTGAGCCATACATTCTTATAGATTTGCTCCGATCTTAGGTTCTTAGCTTTTGAGACGATTTCTTTCTTGACTTCAGGAGTTTCGAGTTCAATATACAAGGCACGCGTGTCATGAATCCTAGCCTTCCCTATCCTATAGGCTGTCAGAATAGAGTCTGTTTTGAAAGATGGGATAATCGATTTGATCATTTTTGCTACTATCATGACGGTGTCTTCTTTATACTCGTAGATCTGCTGATTTTGCTTTATGGTTTTGAGAATTTCACCACTTTTGTCAACCCATGCTTCATTTATCCCTTCAATAACCAAATAAGAGTTCTCTTCTTCTGGTGGTTTGAGAATCTCGGACGTATCTAGGTTGTTTAGCTTTTGTTTTGTATTTTCAAGGAGTGTGCCGAATGATTGCCTTTCCGTTTCCAGAGCTTTTATTCTTAACCCCAGAGCCTCAATATCCTCTGAGATCGAGGTACCCAGGTTAGAAATCTCAAGCTCCAATGCCGGGATTGTTGTGGCCGCCATCGCAGTACCTGCAACTGCATCGGTTATTAGATCAGTTTGCCTCCGTAATTCTCCCTTAAAAGCAGTTAGTCGACTCTCGAGAATTGTCAGACTGAGTTTACCTGTCGTTTTTGAGTATTCCTGTGTTTCAGGAGCATTTTCTTTGATAGTCTTTGAAGCAGAAGATGAAGCTAAAGATGGAGGGGCTAGCCTCTTTATCTCCGCTTCCAGGGCTTTTATCCTAACCATCGAGTCATTTATAGGGAAAGCATTTTTTTCTCCTCCGAAGTGGTTTGACATTTCTCTAAGAACGTTTTCGGTAACTATCTTCGTGATATACTCGATATGATGCTTTATGAAGTTCTCTTGAACTATAGACATTTCAGGTATTTGATTATTTACCTCTTGGGTTAGTTTTGTTGTCCCGTTTTCTTCCCCTAGATCAACCGATTCCTTATTTGGCATAGATTTTACAACAGGAATATCGCTTTCAAGAAAACTCCCGGTTTCTTCGCTGCCTGGACTGACTATATCCAGGGGCGTAGCGGTGCCTGGATGCATTGCTAATGACGCTACTGACGTTGTGCTGGGAGTTATGCCCGCGCACGGTTGTGGGCGTGTTTTCTGGCTGTCAATCATGATCGATGTTACGGCATTTTCAAGTATTTCTTCAACTAAAGTCTCAATTTTTCCTCGAACTTCAATCTGACTTACTTGTTTATATGGCTCATCATAATGTGGATGATCTGGGGCACTGATAAATTCCTTTGATATAGGTGAGCTCGTGAGAAATCCTCCGGAATTTTTCACTGGAGATTTCAGAGCGTTGAAGTAAAATTCGTCGTCGCTCTCTCGCTCATCCAACGGTTTTACCGTTGACTCCTGTATTCTCGAATCCTTAATCGTCTCAGTTTGCTTAGTAGAACCGCTCATCTTGATAAAATTTGTACCTACAAAGTCTCTGATATTAGATCACAAAGATGACTGGATTTGTTTTTCCATGTACGATCTTAATCCTCCTTTTCTGGCGAAAATACGCTCTCTATCTTTCTAGTGCGTGTACCATGTCGCGGTACTTTCCCGCCTCCTTGAACCATTACAGTGTGCCATTACTCAACTAGGTGCAATACATTTTTATGTTAGATAGGTCTACAGTTCTAATTCTTAAGATAATTCATACGCACCATCTGGTGGAGTATCTGTTGCATGTGATAATGTACTGTAAAAGAATATCATATTTAATTTCCTATATTAGAATAGTTACCTTAAACGATCATAGCAGTGGAAGCTAACACATATTTAGAAAAATAAATAATTAAAGATAAATACATTATATAACACACCTTGTATTTTGTGGTGATGTGCTGTTATCTCGCACAGGTACAATCAAGGGCCCTGTAAGAATTGAAAAGAGTCATCAAAATATCCTTATATCCCATGTCCTCTTATTGAGATAATGGTGCATGCTGGTAGACCTGTAAAACCCTTCTCAGAACCATGTATTCATTTTGAGCAGTCTCAAATAAAGAATTCATTCATGTCCTTGTACATCCCATTTTACCAGATAAGTTCTTGTTCAATACTAATCGCAATACTAATTGTATATTTTACTCCATTTGATATTTTTATTGTAGTATATTTTTAAAAAAAGCAATCACCAACCAACCAACCAACCAGGAACCCACTTAAAGACTTGGAATCTAGGTTTCAAAAGTGGGCCTTCTTTTTGTACCATTTGTGCAAATAAGAAATGTTTTGAATTGAATTGAAGTTGGATCAATCGCACAACCGCAACCCCAAACTGGGGTCCCACCTGGGGCTGATTGACACCTAGGGAATCCTCCTGGGTTGAACCAGATAGCACTAAAAGAGACTGGACAAAAAGCCATCTACACTCTCCTGTGGCCATTACTATAGCTCCCTCTTGTTTACTACTACCGATAGTCTGCATGCTACTACTGTTACACTACTGTTACAATCACTCTGGGTATTTGGGACCAGAAGTATATTGCCAGCCCCCCTCCCCCTCCAGACTCAATAGAAAAAGTAGTTTGTTGTTGTTTGTCAATCCATTGCTAGATTAGTGCTGTAGCTACTATAGGGGTTCACCAGATTGCAATGGGAGGGGACAGGCAGGTGACACTCCATGGTGGGCAAGCCAGAAAAGCCCTGTTTGAGGCAGGCCCCAGCAATACTCACCTATAATAAATGAGACAGCTACACCTACACCGTTGAATCCAAGTACAAAGGCAGTGGTACTGGTTCTGTGATGAGCAGGAAACCAGACAGCAGATACCAAAGGAGAAGCTCCCATAGCTACAGGCCCTCCAAGACCTATCAAGAAGTGCCCTGTATGGATAAGCCTGAGGTAGATGGAGAGACGAGATACTACAGGTTTAAGAATGTATTTTGGCTGATTTAGGTTATACAGGGCCTCAAAAACTAACTGAACTTAGAATCACTTTCCCAAGATTTGTGAGTATTAGAGACTATTTGAGGGATGCTCAAACCTCCCATATACTGCCCCTACTGAGGAGCCAACCACAGCCTGTGCGTGAACTGCAGGTTAGCAATATTCAGTGAGTGTAACTGAGCTTTTTTTTGTTACAAGAAATAAAGTATATACTGAAAAGTGTTGGTGAAATATACTGAAAAGTGTTTGTAATGACAAAAAAGGGACAGCAAGCTACAGGAAAGGTTAAGTATAAAAATTGTAGTATAAAGAGATTAGAACTACTCATGCAATTCAATGATTCATTTACACTGTAGTTCATATCCAGAGCACATTCTACGGCAGCTTGTTGGGTATGAAATACAGTTCTAACTTGAGCAATTGAATCCCACTTCTAGTTCATAACCTATTGTCCAGTTCTTTCTAATTACTTCCATGGTTGATAATAAATGCTAATCAAAATAATTTAGGCCAGGGTTTGAATGGTCAAACCCATAAAACCTACCAAGTTGCTGCAGGATTAGAAGAGGTGATACATCGCAACCCAGCTCCCACTGCCACCAGGACCGCTGTCAGAAGTGAAGCCCATCTCAATCCTGTAGTTAATAAACATATTGGGTGAACAAATGATGACCATATTATTTATTCAATTACCATCAATTTTTTTTCTCTTTTGTGTTTCTATTATTTAACTTTTATAATTTAACTTCCTTCATTACGGGTCCATAGCACTGGCCTTACTTTACATGCCCTAGTGCTCTGATGGCTATTTGTCATTGTTTCTTCAGAAGCAGGGGCAAATAACAGGTGAACAGGGATGGCTGCTGTTGGTGGTTGCTGTTTCCTCACATTTCAAGATGTTCAATTGCTCATGTTTGTAAGGTTGACCAAATCAGGGATGTATATACAGAGGGAGTAGTAATGGGGATTATGTGTGTCCACCAAATAGTTGGAACTACTGCCACTATTACAACTAGTGCCAACTGTGACAGTAGTATGCTCTTGTTGGAAAAGGCAATCAAAGTTACCTGACTACCTGGGCAGTTGTCACGCATGTGCTGCTTGTAGCAGTGTGCCATTACTACTCCCTCTAAACCTCCCTGACCAAATCATACATGTTTGATTGAAACAGGACAGCTCACCCTTTCAAAAACTCAATAGAGACATGCAAGATAATGTGACAATGTACCAGGAGCCAATAGCACCCATCCTCACTACTGATCCTGTTTACATTATCAAACTTAATGGGAGGAATACTGGTAGAAGGAGTGTACCAATGGAACCTGCCCTTTACTTTAGATCGGCTACCTCATAGTATGTCACTGGGAATTTTTCCAAGTGGATTATATAATTAACATTATTTCATACATATCATCATAAATTTCAAAAATAAATGGTTGGTTCTGGATTCAAACAGCTCACACGCATCCAGAATGAATATTATTTTTTCTTTTTCTAAGGGGAGGTCATGGGCTGCCACTAAAGTCGCATACACCTGTGTTTGTCATCATTGAAGGTTTGAGTTGTATATATAATATATATGGTATGGGTGGGGAGAAAATCAAGCCTACCTTTAACATCCATGAGCCAGGCAAATTGGGCAGCACTGATAACATAACCAATAGGTCCCCAGTTAGATAGAAGAGCTATATCTGCATCTGACCATCCATACACCTTTTCAGCTGGTACTGATATTGGTCCCCAGGTGTTCCAGAGACCTCCTTGTAGGAAGCAAAGCATGGCGAAAAGGACGAGAATGTACCATCTCTGCGGGTAGACTTTTACTTCTATTTCTTCTCCTTCCTTTTCATCCTTGTCCTTGACTGACTGATGTGGCCCTGGTGATATGAGTACTTGCCCATCGTCCTGGTAACAACATTTTAGAGTTACAGCTACATTCTCAGCTACTAGGACAACAAATATTTTACTCTTTTTTAAAAAAAAAAAAGATTTATTTAATCTGGGTTGACAATTCCCCTGATGGGGTTTTTCAATTGGCCCAGTAGTACATTATTCATAATATAACTTATAGGACTGAATTTATCAATATTCTGCTGCTGTTTTATTGAAGAAATGTCCGTCTTTCTTTGATTAAAAAAATAGGGTTGGCAGCCGGGCAGAATTGAATCAATGCAAATACAAACAGGGTTATGCTTTTGAGTTCAGAACTGAGCAGGATAGAAGAGACTAAATTGATTTTATTCACAGCTATTTATACCTAGTTGACCACAATAGGTATCGACTGATTGGTTCTAATACTTTTAGAAGGGCTCGAAAAGAACGGAACAAAAATGAGGAAACTAGTTGTTGACCAATGTAAGCTGAGAGTGCAGCCTTTAATAATAATTCAAAATAATTATTAAGAACTTATAGAATTGAAAAGTGCAAAAAAATATGAGCGATATACCTCAATTGGTGGCATGTAGTACATACAGGTTAATTAACAAGTTGGTGGAAGGAGCATGAAAATTGCATCAGTTGTGTAGCAAAAACTTCAGGACAAAATTGCAACAAATCTGAATGTGCACACAACAGTTAGTGGAATATATTACAATTGTAAGGATCCCTTTCATATAATTGAGAAAAACAGTGCCATGATAATGAACTTTAAATACTTAGAGTGGTTGGGTTGGGTTGGGTTGGGTTGGGTTGGGTAGAAGGTAGATCTAAAACTGAAAATTGGAAAGCATATAATATAAGGACAGTGAATGCAACCTTTCGGGAAAGAGATGGCTGGATGGAGGTGGGTGGTATTGTCAAAATAATTTACCTTCTTTGGTATAATCAAATCAAAGAGCAGTTATTGAAAATCAATTGAAACCTTGTCATTAATTGTTACAAACCACACTGTTATATCTCTCAAGAGCTAGGGTCTAATATTCGGAATAATATGAGAGGATTAACTTAATCTTTCAAAAATAATAATGAAGGGTAGTGATCAACAATAAAGACCCATGATTTGCTTAATTTTCTTAAATATTCTGTACTTCATGCTTCTTTCATTATGATAGGTGTCTCATTATTTGGATCTGTGACTTTTTCGATTTCAATATATGCCACAGATATAATTATCTATCCCAAGGTCTGACACACAAATTGATATCTGACACTGCTCCCTACATTAAACCTTCCTGATAAAATAAACATAACAAACCACAGCTAAACACCATGTATGGTATTTAACTGAAACCAACCTGATGCTGAAGAAGTGGTCTCCTATCATTATCAACATCGTTATCCATGGTCAGTCCAGAATCTGCTGACCAAATGTTCACGCTAAGAATTTATTTTGTTTTCACTAATCATGAAACCGCCTCCCACTATTGTTATCTTCCATATCATTGTCTATCTTTCACTTTCAAATGTATTGAAGATTACTTATCTTCGAGATTATATTAATCTGGTAGCTGGGATAGAAATGTCTTAGCTCTGAGCAAGAGAAGAGGAGGATGAATCCATTTTAATCAAGATTATTTATACAAAATGGATCCACAATCAATTGTCCTACTTGGATCCTCCGGGTATGACCAATCATTAACTTCACTTAAGGAGGATTATGGAAGGGTAAAGGAGTTGAGGGAAGAGGGTTGGAGGGAAGATGTCCTGAAGGAGAAGGGTGTGAGGCTAGTGCATGTTACAAATCCAGGCAACGCTCGAAACACGTTGTTGAACGACAATTGCGTCTTTTTCTAACTATTGATTGTAACTAATGTTTTGGCCTGTAAATGAAATAAAAAAAAAAAATATTTTTAAAACCAGATGGAAATTGTCAAAGCCTTTCATGGCATTGGATTCATAGTTGATGACATCTGATTATGCTGATTATGTTCTACGGTCAGATGATATTAAAATGTATTCAATAGGGAACAGAGATAAATTGTAAGGCAAATGTTTTAGCAATGTTTATTAAACAGTAACAGTACATGTCTTGAACCAGCAAGTAGAGAAATCAACGTTTAAATTATTTTTTAAAGTCAATTCGTCATTGTAGAAAGTACATATAGAAAGTGAATCTCATTAAAATTGTCAAATGTAAATGTGACTAAATAATTTAGGTCAAATTACAAAGGTGAGGAGACAAATATATTTATAAACATTTTTTTAATTAATTCAACCACTTAAGATTGTATAGTTCTCATTGATCAGGCGCAGTTTGAGTGTCAAATGTCAAATATACATGAATAATTGAAATAGTTTTAAAATGATCATAATTTATACACATTCATTTCCTAAAGTTGCACTGTCAATATATATCACATATAGGCAAACACATACACTGTTATCCTAGGAGACATAATGAGTTATTTGCTGTCAGCATTCAGTGATTGAGATCTACTGACTGATAAGTCATTAATATCTATATTGAGCCTGGTGTATCTCTCCCTCACTAGGCAGAGGATGGGTATACAGATGCCTACACTCCCCAGCAAACACCAGTTCATCCATTCTGTACCTAGTAGAGAAAACAATACATGGTTTAGATCATTAGACACCTGTATTTATGTGATAATATATCGAGGTAGGAGGATAGATAAATAGAGAGATGAGAGATGGAGAGATAGATCAATAAATAGATATAAAGAGAAATGTATAGATAGATTATTGGGTTTTAAATGGATAGAAACATTAATAGTTAGATAAAGATACTAGTATAATATGTAGATGGTCTGATGGTGGGCAGATAGATAGCTATATAGGGAGGTAGCTACCTGAACTAATAGTTGGGTAGATTGATTGATAGTCAGTTAGACAGAACCATAGATAAATTGGCTGACAGGTAGACAGGCGCCTTTATTCATGCATACGTTCATAAAGGGAGGCTATGTTTGAACCATTGAATGACTCGCTCGATTCTGGAAGTCAGTATTGAGCAATCAAACAGCCTTGGCAAAGTAGTTCCAGCAATATTGAACTCGTTCTTTATTCAGTCATCAATTTTTAATCTAATTTAGGACTCTGAAAGGGAAAAAATACACATAACAAAAACATCCCCCAGTCCAAAACTGTAGTACTTCCTATATCGATACCTTACAAGACTTAGTATTCTCATGAATCCCTTCCCACAATCTTTGACAACTCATACCCAATTTTAAAGTCGTTAACTCCAATTTCAAACCAGTATCAATATCTAATAGTTCACATTGAAGCAGTTCCACCTATGGAACAGCCTAGATGGTGACATCAGAAGTATACCAAAATACGTGACATTCCAAAATTACCTCAAAACACAATTTAACCCCTCATAAACATGTACAGCTCTGTAATTCATGTTAATGATTGAGAGACTATTGTCATATGATATAACTTTTACTCATCCTTCTAGCCTGTAATGCTAATGTTTCCAGAAACAAAGTATCTACATTGATTTCTTTTACATCTATCTATATCATACTGATTTTGTACTACTCTGATACTGCTGCTTATAAGTTGATATATAGATAAACTTGAAAGAAAAATAGTGTCCGTCTCTGTTGGTGCAGGTAGGAGAACTGGTTAGCCAGCGGGAGTTCCAAGTCAACCACACAGCCACACAGAGGGCAACACTAGTTGACTATATAGTAGCATAAGCCAGGGTATTATATTGTGTCATAACATATTCCCAAATTCAGGTTATTTGGAAGACCTGTACGCTTTACAGAGAAAACTCCTATTCTATATATATTTTTTAGTCTGTTAACATTGTATTATAACATTGTACCTGTGTTATTGAAATTAAAATCTATCATTATTATCATGACCAAATATCTCTTTCCCAAAGTTAGTCCCCTAAGCAGGTCTCTACTGTACAATATCTCATATATATTAGACACCTACCTATATTGGGGATGAAGGGGATCAGCAAGAAGATAAGGCCAGTGAAGTTAAAGAGCCATGTAAGGAGTGAGTTGGTGAGTCCTTCACCAATGGGGTAAGTCATCTCACAACACAGCTCAAAGTAGAGAGGACCAGTGCCACCCAGACATATACCTCCTATAATGAGGGCGGTATAGAGGAGAGCTGAAAGTGAACCAAGCATCAGTCAAATCATTAGTGACATACACAGACTTCATATGAGATTCATTATTTGAAAGTCTTAAAAGTGTAATAGTTAAATAGAAATAGTTAACTCATCACAATGTATGTTATGATGAAGATATGTCTAGAGGAAGATTTAGTTTTAAGGCAGATTTCCCATGTTATTAAATCTATACTTTCATGGCTTACAAATGGTTAAAATCAAAATAGAGCACCCACCCATTGAATCTAACAACATTCTAATTCCTCACTGAAACTAAAATATTTGGAATATTTTGTGACTTTCAGTAATTTGCATATGAGGGAGGACATCATGATATTTTCGGAGCCCTAAATAAATAACTTGATTTTCAAGATCAATATGTTTATATATAATACCTTTAGTATAATTCCAAACGGTCATAAGTATTATGAGTATTTTGGATTCATTAGTTTTAAAAAGTACTGATGACAAGTTTTGATAGTAGGCATCCAGATGACCCGCGTGCTCACAAATCATCTGGATGACTTTTTCCGGCTTGAATGAATAATTTAATGCCCTCAATAATCAGACTAAAGCTGTCTCACCCACCAACTTCCTTTGCAATTTGCTACTTACGCATATATAACTACATACAACTAAATAAAGTCATAATAGGACATGAAATAAAAACAAATAATTTTGAAAATAATAAGTCAGTGTAGCACTTTTCGGCAGTATTATGAACAGAATCATCTCAGAATTTCATTTTCCATGGCTTTTCCATGACCTCTCCATCATTCCAAGACTTTCCAGGCCTGGAAAATCAAGTCGCTAATCTCATGACATTTCATGAGTGTGGAAACCCTGTTTTATTCCACGCTGAAAATGTACCATGTCTCCATGGCATAGGTGGTAATGCGATGGACTCAAGATTGGGAGGTTGTGTGTTCGAACCCCACCAGAGGCAGGGGTGTAACTGTTCACTTCAATCCGCTCATTACAAGAGCATAGGCGCTCTCTGTGGGCCTAATGAGGAGACTGCAATACCCAAGTGAAGATTCAGTCACTCAATGACTGAAACTCTGTGAGAGCTACTACAGAATTAGGCCAGAGGTTATTGGTGATACTAGCTCTGCAGGAGTTCAGGGGCCGTGGGACTGATGAAAATAAGTATAGGTCAAGCTAGGTCAGTAGGGAGAGACTCTAGCTGGCCAAGCTGACTGTCTGACAGAGAGCATGGCCCTGGACCTGGGACCTGGCCCTGTCATGTATGTGACAAACTGAAAAATGGACTGCTACTGTCCTAAAAAGAAGGGTATATCCCAGGAAAAATATAAAAAATATGTACCATTAGAGAGTGGAATAAGACCAACATAGGCCAGACAGAAGACACAGTAGGCAGCTGTGGCAGTGCTATACAGTATCAGCATAAACAGCTTCATTCGCTTCTTGAAGATATCAGCAAATCTGGTCAGAACAAACAAAATTCACATGAGATCCTTGTGAGAATAGTATTAAATGTAAGTACACATACAAGATGAAAAATTATCTATACTACAATTTCATAAGTATTGTAATTCTCGCTTGCAGACATCAAAGGGAACGTGTAGTTTTTTAAAATATGAATATATATTGATATAAGAAGTGTCAATGTGGATGTGGAGTTTTGTAAGTATAAGAATCTTAAATTTAATCCTAGAATAGATCTAGTATCTCTGACATTGTAAATCGAAACCATAAAAAACCGTATTATAGAGTGTTAGATGTCTTGGATTCAAATGCTATAAAAAAAATCTGAACCTGATTACAATGAATTAGTACTCTGCCCAGGGACCCACATTTGAATATGAACCCTTTTCAGAAACAGGAAATATGGGTTTGCCTACCTCCCTACAACTAGGCCAGAACAACACCCAACAAGAGTAGAGTAAAATCCTAACCATGCTGATGTAACCTGAAGTAACACATAATATTCAGAGTTGACATCAGTGAAATGAAAAATATAGCATACATATAGGAGAATTCTATGAATAAAGTATTGTACTTAATAAAGTTCTTCCACTATCACCACTAAATTTTCTAATCATATATTGATATATTTTAGCTCGATATTGATTGATTTGATTTGTTCCCTATACATACATTTGAATTAGAAGGTATTGCAAGTTCAATTTCTAGAAACTAGTAATGCAGGCATCACATGAGAAAATCTGTAGAAATATGTTTCTTCTGATATTTGTATAATTATAATGTAACACCTCAAATCCTGAATAAAACCATTTCAGCAAAAACAACTACTATTATTACTTATCGACTTATTAAAGCGACATAAAATACTATGTATGTGACAATAACCTCTACCACTAATATTGTGTTGTACTCATACAGGTTTGAATATTGATATAAATGCATGAGTGACAACTTGTATCATGAAATCAAGGGACACACTTTCATATCGTCTTCAAGAACTGGTTTCAGAAACAGAAATTATAATACTCATAAATGGTCTAATGCATTAAGCTTTCTGATGCCTGGCCATATCTTAACCCTTACTTCTGCAGCTTTATAGACTACTCCTAACACAACTCTTACTTCTACTATGATTACTTCTACTATGGCTTTTACTTTTGCTATCATTCCTACATCTACTACCATTTCTTACTTCTACTATGACTAATAACTTCTAACTCATACATCTACTATCATTCCTACATCTGCTATCATTCCTATGACTCTTACTTCGACTATGACTACTTCTGCTATGACTCTTACATCTACTACAACTCTTACTTCTACAACTACTTCTTTTAAGCAACTGCTTATACTACCACTATTAATCCTGCTACTAGTATTACTTCTACTATAACATCTACTAATATAGGCCCTACTGCCAATGACAATATCCAAGCCTACCTGGCTTATGTCACGCTTATCGAGGTTAACATCTAGTACTGATCCCCAGGCACCACAAACTCCCCCAGAGATAGCATAGGGAGTAGCGAGCAACCAGAAGGACTTGTGACTGCAATGTAAAATTATAGTATATTCAGAATATTAAGGGGGTGTTAGCAACAAGATGTGAAATTGACTTTCACCTAATCTCCAAAATAAACAAATATTATGGCAAAAAGCCTGTGAATATCTACAAGGTTGTTAGAACTTACCAAAACAGTTCCTTGAGGCCTTCCTTGAAATCAGTGCGCTGCAGCGAGGCCGTCCTGCTTGGAGGTAGCTTTGGTTTAGAAGGGAAGTACACTAGCATGAGGAGGAACACAAGGGCAGCAGCACCAAATTCTAAAGTGATAAGACCAGGCAACTTGCATGTACCACTTATTTAAAAAGATTACCGCAGGGTGCAAAACCATAGGCAGTACATACCAACACTAACCCAATGGCTAGTTGTCTTATGCTTTAGTTCTTTATAATTTGTGCCAACATAAAATACGATGCATCTGGTGATTATACTATTGATTGTTTGATAATACTTTATTCTGTCTAAAGCATTACATGTGAGGTTGACAGAATTAGGTAGACTGACCTCTGGATCAGATCCAGGTCTTCTGGTAATTACCTTAATACAGAATAGAGTCTAGGCTAGTAGTGATATAATGATCTATCTTCATGTTAATGTGTTTATATACCACAACATTAAAAGTAACATAAAAATGGGAGTCATTTACGTTTACAATATAGGCCACTTTTTACTGACAAATTAACACCATATATAAACGGACCATCAAGAGCTCCCGTAAACGGTCCCGTTTTTATGGATACCCTACGTTATTCTAGGTTGTTTTTACATCGTGCCCACATAAAATAATATGCATCTGGTGATTATATTATACAATGTATTGTCATGTTAATGTGTTAATATACCACAACATTAACAGTCCTGAGTTATCATATTGTATTATTTGATTAGAAATATTATCATGAATTTCATCTTGAATGTTAGAAAAAGGAGAACAATGGGTTTCACAGCCGAGCCATTGCTTAAAAATATATATTTTACTAGCTCTAAACTATACCAAGTGGAAAAGCTCTGAGATCAGATGCTACTTACCTAGATACATGAGTTTCATAATGTCATTCTTCATTTGCTCATAATCTGCCCAATAAATCAAGAAGACATTGATTCACAGATCCATTCATGACCACATTAGAGGAGAAACTTTTCTCAAGTTTTATGTTTTGATATCTGAATGTGAGCGGTTATGTCACTGTCAATTCTCATACTTTCTTCTTTTCTTCCATGATTTTTGAGATAAGATCAAATATAAAACCTTACAAGGTGAGAAACTAAATGAATGTCAACTAGGTGCAATGAATTATTATGTTAAGTTAGATAGACAGTTCTGATTCTTAAGACACTCTATAAGTACCATCTGCCGGAGTATCTGTCGCATGTGATAATGTACTGAAAAATAATCATAATCATAATATTCAATACCGTCTATATAGTTACCTTAAAGGATCATAGTAGGGGCACCTAACACATTTTTAGAAAAATAAATAATTAAAGAGAAATACAAACTTTTCCATTTCAAATCAAAGAGGAAACTATAAATTTAATATCAGTATAGAAGGAAATTTATATAAACACACCTTGTATTTGGTGGTGATGTGCTGTTATCTCGCATAGGTACAATCAAGGGCCCTGCAGGAATTGAAAAGAGTCATCAAAATACCCCTTATATCCCATCTCCTCTTAGTTAGATAATGGAACATCCTGGTAGACCATGTACCGATTTTGATTAGTCTCAAATAAAGAATTCATTCATTCATTTATATCCTCTTATATTCCATTTTTCCAGGTCAGAATACTAATATGCTAACAATACTAATAACTGATCTTCTGCTAGTGTTGCATATAATTATGATATAAAATGTGGTGCTTGTTGGGAAAGGAAGTATGCCTGCCATTTGTCAACTATGTCATCTATGTAAGCTATGCATCTCTTCTGTCTCTTCTCTCTGGGGATTTATAGGCTGGGGAACTGGGATCCCACATGGGGCTGGTTGACAACTAGGGAATCCTCCTGGGTTGAACCAGATAGCGCCAAGATAAAGCAGACTAGACAAGAAGCGATCTGGACTCTCCTGTGGCCGTTACTTTAGCCCTCTCTTTTTTACTACTGATGTAGGAGGGCCACGGACCCCATTCCTGGCCACTGTGTTATAAGTGTTATAAGAGGTTTTCCTCAATCTTATTAGGGTTGTCCACCAATGATAATTTTCTGGGTATCTGGGACCAGATGTATAATGCCCCTCCCCCTCCCCCCCAAACCCACTCCGGCTCAATAGAAAAAGTGGTTGATCACGGTTCATCTGTCATCCATCTAGTGCTAGATCTGTGCTACAGCTATCAGAGGTTTACCAGATGTGCAATGGGACGGGCAAGTAATGAGCAAGCAAGGAAAAGCCCTGTTGGCCCCAGCAATACTCACCTATAATAAATGAGACAGCCATACCTAGACCGCCGATTCCAAGTATAAAAGCAGTGGTGCTGGTTCTGTGATGAGCAGGAAACCAGACAGCAGACACCAAAGGAGAAGCTCCCATAGCTACAGGCCCTCCAAGACCTATCAAGAAGTGCCCTGTATGGATGAGCCTGAGATGGAGAGATGAGATATAATACTAAAGATTAGAATGTATTTGGGCTGATTTAGGTTATACAGGGCCTCAAAACTAACTGAACTTAAAACCACTTTACAAAGATTTGTGAGTATTAGTGACTATAAGATGGATGTTCAAACTGCCCATATACTGCCCCCACTGAGGAGCCAACCAAAGCCTGTGTGTAAACTGTAGGTTGGCTGCATTCAGTGAATCTAACTAACTTGTTGTCACAACTAAATGAAGTATACGGTACTGAAAAGAGTCCCTGAAGAAAGTGTTTTTAATGACAAAAAATAGGACAGCAAGCTAAGGGAAAGGTTAAAAGTATAAAAGTTGTAATATAAAGAGATAAGAACTACTCATGCAATTCAATGACTCATTTACACTGTAGTTCATATCCAGAGCATGTTCTATGGCAGTTTGTTGGGTATGAAATACAGTTCTAACTTGAGCTATTGAATTCCACTTCTAGTTCATAACCTATTGTCCAATTACTACTGATAATACATGTTGATTAATTTGAATGGACTAAGCTACTGTCTCTGTCTCACCCCAACCCAGGTTCACCCCTGGGGACATCTATGTATTTGTGCTAAAACATAAGTCTAAACTGGATGAATTGTTACTATACAATACTAAACCCAGTAACCTACCAAGTTGCTGCAGGATTAGAAGAGGTGATACATCGCAACCCAGCTCCGACTACCACCAGGACGGCTGTCAGAAGTGAAGCCCATCTCAATCCTGTAGTTAAAAAATATATTGGGTGAACTAATGATGACTAGGATATTATTAATTTGATTACCATCCATTTTGTTATTTTTCTTTTGTGTTCTTATCATTTAACTTCTATCATTTAACTTCAGGTCCATGGTGGGTGATCACACAATGATAAGACCCTCCTTCATATATGAGCTCTTCCCAGGAAGGTGATTTTCTACACTTCTGTAATGTTGGTGTTTCCAGGGATTGCATTGGTACAATATTCCTGGATTTACTTAACTAGCCCTAGTGCTCTGATGGCTATTTGTCATCGTTTCTTCAGAAGGAGGAACAAATAACTGGAGGTAACAGTTGGTGGTTGCTGTTTCTTCACATTTCAAAATGTTCCATTGCTCCCATTTGGAAGGTTGACCAAATCAAACATGTTTGATTGAAACAGGACAGCTCACCCTTTCAAACTCACCAGAGACATGGAAGACAAGATGGCGATGTAAAATAAACAGCCAATAGCACCCACAATTATTGAAACAGGAGCAGTATCAGTATAGGAGGACCTAACAATGGAACCCACTCTTTACTTAACATAGGCTAACTCATGGTATGTCACTAGGCTGTTTTCCAAGTGGATTATATAATTAACATTATTTCATATAATCATAAATTCCATAAATAAATATGATACACAAAATATTAAATATATACAATATATGGTATTGGTGTTAGAGAAGTAAACCTACCTTTAACATCCATGAGCCAGGCAAATTGAGCAGCACTGACAACATAAGCAATAGGTCCCCAGTTAGATAGGAGAGCTATATCTGCATCTGACCATCCATACACTTTCTCAGCTGGTACTGATATTGGTCCCCAGGTGTTCCAGAGACCTCCTTGTAGGAAGCAAAGCATGGCAAAAAGGACGAGAATGTACCATCTCTGTGGGTAGACTTTTACTTCTACTTCTTCTTCCTCCTTTTCATCCTCGTCCTTGGCTGGCCAATGGGGTCCTGGTGATATGAGTACTTGCCCATCGTCCTGGTAACAACATTTAAGAGTTACAGCTACATTCTCAGCTACTAGGACAAACAAAAAATCTGACGTTATTCATATTATAACTTATGGGACTGAATTTATCAATATTCTGCTGCTGTTATATGTCCATACAAGAATTTGAAACCACCACAGGAAAGGATTTCAGAGGGTCTCCGATATATAAATGTGGATTTTTATGAAGCACTGTTGCAAACACCACCCAACAGAATCCTCCAAAATTTTGGTCAAATCACTTTTAGATGGGTTAGAAAAGAACGGAACAAAAACAAGAAAACTAGTTGGTGACCAATGTAAGCTGAGAGTGCAGCCTTTAATAAAAAATCTAAAGAATTATTAATAATTCATAGAATTGAAGTGTAAAAAATATGGGCGATATTTCAGAAAATTAAAATCTGAAATTAGATTCTGTCTCAAATATTGTTATATTATTATTTGAAATCATGAAATAGGTCTCTAAGACATCCACATGTACGCTAAATACACCAATTTGTTTATATTATATACAGAACCTTTTTTTAAAGGAAGAAAAGTTTTTTATTTATAAGGTTATACCAAGCAACTGGCCTGCTTCTCACCAATTTGTTTTAATACTCAAATCATTTATGCACTATGTCTTACATGAATTAATTTAGTCAATGTCTTACATGAATTAATTTAGTCAACTATGTTATATGTAGTAATAATCTTATCCATGTTTACTAAACCATGTAATCTGTAAATGTAATGTAATTTGTAACTTATTTTCTCTCAAAAGCAGATATGTCTGAGAATAGTATCATAATAGGTGTAATGTAATTTCCTGTGATAAAAGCTTTTTTTTAAAAAAAGTCCAGTAAGGTAATGTTCTTGCTCTTGCAACTATGGGCGATAGGCGATTCAACACAAAATCACAACAAATCTGAAAGTGCACATGACACTTAGTGGAATATATTTCAATCCCTTTCATATAATTGAGAAAAGCAGTGCAATAATAATGCCGCCAATAGAGTGGTTGGGTGCGGTTATGTAGAAAAAAATCTAAAACTGAACATTGGGAAGCATTGGGTGGCTGGATGGAGGTGAGGGGTATTGTCAAATCAAAAAGCTGTAAACGAAAATCAGCTGAAACCTTTTCACCAATTGTTAGAAACCGCACTGTTTAAAAAAAGGGTTAGGGTCTAATATTTGGAATAATATTAGAGGATTAACTTACTTTCAAAAATAGCGTTCAGCAATAGAGACCCATGATTTGTTTAATTTTCTTAAATATTTGGTATTTCATGCTTCTTTCGTCATGGTAGGTATCCCATTATTTTGGATCTGTGACTTATTTTGATATATGCCATGGATATAATTATGGAAACGTTTCCCAGATTCTGACACACAAACTGAAATCTTACACTGTTCCCTACATAAGACCTTCCTGATAAAATAAATACAATAAACCACAGCTAAACATCATGTACGGTACTGAACTGAAACCAACCTGAGGCTGAAGAAGGGGTCTCCTATCATTATCAACATCGTTATCCATGGTCAGTCCAGAATCTGTTGACCAAATATCCATGCTGAGATTTTATTTTGTTTACACTAATCATACAACCACCTCCCACTATTGTTATCTTCCATATCAATGTCTATCTCTCACTTCCAAGTGAAACACATTACATTCATTTGTCTTTATTTTTTTTAACAAATTTTATTTTGCGAAATTTAACAATAGTGAGATGTAAAAAATATTCAAAGTTACTAATATACATCGAGATAAATTTAACATTAAATAATCAACGTTTTATAATATAATATAATACCTCTCTTCATCATGGATTATGCAAACATTTTAATCTAAATCAACCTTTCTATCCTTTTTGATTCATAGTTGCAGAACTAAATAATGATGATATAAAAAACATTTATTTTTGTATTTCTGTGATCCAAAATTAAAAACATTCAACTCAGGTTGTTCACACCGATAACATTTCAAGATGTTATCTTAGTAAAGCACTGAGTTTTACCCACGACAATATTAATGCCTAGGTTTATATTCAATCATAACATAAGTGTGTAAGTGAATTCTAGCACTTTGGTCTAGCACTTGGTCATATGCTTTATATAGAGGTCACTGACAATCGTTATCTTCTGTTCAAAAGTTACAGCGAGGAGGTATGTACACACACCTCCACCAAAGCCACCTGAAACAGAATAAAATATATACTGAAATGGTAGGAAATGACCGTACATAACGCCAATCTATCGGTGAGTTGCTTTTAGTTTTTATTTACCCAACCAATGATTGTCTGGGTGTAGGATGTGTGTCTGGTTTAGGATACATTTTAGGTACATACTAAACTCTTGACGGGATCTGAATACTGAATGGTAGGCCCCCTATATACATGCATGATACAGTATATTTTAAAAATACAATATCTTAATATGACATCAAAAAAGAGTAAGCTAAAAATATATTAACAGAGGTATCAATATCCAAAGGAGACAGAGAAAATAATTTCTTTAATAGCTATTCAAAGTTACTAATATACATCGAGATAAATTTAACATTAAATAATCAACTTGGTTGAAATTGTATATGAAATAAAAAGAAACCGTAGTCCATGTGCTGTGTAATGGAATCGTGAACGTTACCTTAAAGTCTAGGTTGATTTAATAGCTTTCACTCGATATTAGATGTTATACTGGTAGTATGTTTGTATGATTATTAGTAGTAGCAGGTTCAATATCTTTGTGTCTTAACCTTAGCCTTCGGATATAAAAACCGAAACATTTCTGCCATACATCCTTTTATAAATTTTAGAATCAATCACATAATCATAAATGATACCAACCTAGACTGCGTAGGAATAGCCAATTGATTTTTTTACCATTTGATGGCGAGATAAGACTTAACCTACAGTTATGCCTACACCACAAGCGTTATCAAAACAATCTAATAGTGATGATAATAATAATCACATCCAAACACAAACAAACTATAAACAGGGACAACACTTCGAATACTTGTATACATGGGTGACCTAGGTCAGGAGACCCACGGTCATAAAGGATTAAAATGTATAGGAACTCAAGACCATTGCAATGTTAAAGATGCGAACGAGTAAGCCTACGATGTAGGCCCTATAGCCTACGTCGCTGAAGATACGAAAATACTTTGGAAAAAGTGTAACCGTCAGATGTACTGTTATATTTACTGAAAAAACCTTTAATAATGTATTTAAAAATTTAATTGTCAATTTAAATAGAGCACCGCAGACTACGGTAGCCTACCTTTATGTCTGAACTCAAAATAAGGCCACTTGGTAAATGCTTAAATTAAAATCACCAACAGTCTGAATTTTTGTACTCCTTTCATCTGAACCATAGCTAGGCTTACTTTTATAGTACGGTTCTTTTATATAATTTCTTTTCTTTTCTTGTACCTAAAAGCATCTCATCAAATGATAACAAACTCAACAACAAATAACATCTCAACACTTTACATCCCAATGTAGATCAATTGTTAACGCCTAAAATGCTAAAGATGAACTAGAGACCGAGAAAAAAACCCCTGGCAGGCCCCACATGTCTGCACCCCTTACTGTATATGGGCTTGGACTGCGCGAAGTTGTCCTTCCAAAAGCTGGCATGTCTCAATATTTGAGAAGTCACCCTCCGTCGTCAAGAGTGAGCTTTTGTACGCTCTTTAAGTTTAAGTTAAGTTAAAGTATGATTATTCTGATTCTAACCGCCCCCCCCCCCCCCACACACACACACGTTTTGGTGTTGTGTACAATTCCAAGATATTCCACGTCGTGATATAGATATGAAATGGTGTCAGAGTTTCACTGTAGAGGACATCACCTGGGGTAGTAGTATATGGCATGCCAGCCACGGCATCATGCGTACATATCATCATAGAAAATATTATTTCTCTGGTCTCAACAACAACAAACAAACAACCGGTTAACAAGAGCCTTCGTCTGACCCCCTCCATCAGAAAACCGATTATATTGAAAAAATAGAGATCAAAGGATTGAATTGAAAAAAATCCCCCATATATTTAAAGGGACTGAAAACCTATGTTATTATAAATGGGTTTGACTAGTTTAAATAAATACATGTTTAAATGGTAGTTCTAGCTTATTGTAATTGTATAGTTTTGACTAAGCAATACACAAAACATCTCTGAGAATGTGTGTCTTTTGGATTAATATTCTTGAATATTGTATTGGCCTTAAATGAAATGAAAAAATATAGCCTACCGAGGTTATTATATTTTCTTTTTAGAGGTTCTTTTTAATTTGTCCCTCCTAGAACTTGTTCGGACCATTATACACGAAAACAGAAAAGATCTTATCAATACACCCAACAATTAGGGAAGAGCCCCTCCATCAGAAAAACGGATCTTGTAAATGTATAAGTACTTACATTCAGAAGAACAGAGATGAAAGGGCAGTGCTTTTGGAATCAATAAAATTGTCTGACTTAGTGCTGTTTAAACATTAGAAGCCTGACACGTCAGGAGAAAATATATATATATTATATACATACATTGATGTCAATACAATTTTAGAATTAATCCCTTCAACCAAAGAGGAGGAAATAGGGTGGATTATGATTATTTTAAAAAGATGAGTTGTCTGAGAGGAGGGTTAGCCTATGATCGAGGGAGGGTGGGTGGGGGTGGGGGGTGCTGAAGGAGGAGGGTAACAATGTGTGTGAAGAAGGAGGGTATGATGGAGCAGGAAAGAGGGAGTAAGGTGTGAAGGAAGAGGTTGTAAGGGAGGAATCAGATGTTCTAGAGGAGAAGGGTGTGAGCCTAGTATGTGTCACAAATCCAGTAATCGGGATATATTTAAAACCAGGTGGAAATTGTCAAAACCTTTAATGGTATTGGATTCATTGTTGATGACATTTGATTATGCAAAGTTCTACAGTCAGATATTAACAGTCAAAATGTGTTCAATAGGGAACAGAGAGAAACTTTAAGGCAAATGTTTCAGCCATGTTTATTAAACAGTAACAGTACACGTCTTGAACCAGCAAGTAGAGAAATCAAAGAATAAATCAGTCATTGTTGTTCATCACATAACTAAGAAAATGAATCTCATATAAATAGTCAATTGTAAATCGGACTAAATAATTCAAGTAGAATTACAAAGTTGAGGAGACAAACATATTTATAACTAATTTTATAAATTATTTCAACAACTTAAGATTGTATAGTTCATCAGTCACAGTTTGAGGGAGAAAAACTTCAAATGTACATAAATAATTGAAATTGTAAAATAATTATTTACATATGTATTAAAACATAGCTTGGTGAAAATACCCTAGTTGAGTTGGAATTGAGATTGTTATCAATTTCCCGTTTTTTATTTGCTGTAGGGAATGGTAAAGTATTATATCTCAATATATATTATTTTCCCCGCGATTTGGGTTTTGAAAACAATAAACATTTGTTCTTTCCTATGAATTACAACATATGAAACCAACTATTCTAAAGCTAAAGCTACACATATTTTTGGTAAACCCTTATAAAAATACCATGTAAAATATTCCCAGAAGGTTCAACCATAGAACCGAAACATTGGAATAAAAATATCTTACCAACCACAGATTAAAATAACAACTTCAACAAACCTGCTGACCTTCTAGTTTTGGTGTTCTAGCAACTTAATAAGATTCTAAAGGATTTTGGCAACCTGTTTCCAGAAGGTAAAATGCTCGTTTGTCAGTTCATAACAGCAGCAGCATATTGATAAATTGTCCTTAAGTAATAATATGAGTACATCTGGTTAGATTTGTTTTATTCTAACATAGCTGAGAATGCACCTTTAAAAAATATATACACATTTTTTTCCTAAAAGTTACATTGTCAATATATCACATAATGTAAGCATGTACATGTATACACTGTTATCCTATGAGACATAATGAGTTATTTGGAAGAAGACAATTACTTTCTGTAATGTTATTTTCTCTAGGGTCTTCTCTGGAACTTGTCATCGTCCAAAATGTATCTCCATACGATTGGCTCTTCAGAAATAAACAAGGAAGTAGCAATAACAGCAGAAGATTGATAACTTCTGTCCTATAGATCATAAAATGAGTACATCTGGTACATAGTTTTAAAATGATCATATACACATTCATTTCCTAAAAGTTGCACTGTCAGTGTATCACATATGTAGACAAAGACATACGTTATCCTATGAGACATAATGAGTTATTCACTGCCAGCATTCAGTGATTGAGATGTACTGACCGATAAGTCATCAATATCTACATTGAGCCTGGCGTATCTCTCCCTCACTAGGCAGAGGATGGGTACACAGATGCCTACACTCCCCAGCAAACACCAGTTCATCCATTCTGTACCTAGTAGAGAAAACAAAACATGGTTTAGATCAATAGACATCTATGTGTATGATAATATATAGGTAGGAGGATAGATAGATAGATTAATAGATTGATATATTCTTAAATGGATTGATAGGTAGATTTAATTGGATAGAAACCGCCCAAATCCTTCCATTGCAAAAACTTCACTTATTATCGCTCATTGGCGTGGTTTTCTCTTGGTTGATTCTACTTCATGAGACATACTCATCAAAGACTGCTACCATAAGGTTGCTCTCACAGTTAAAGCTGCATTCTCTGCTATTACAACTAACAAAAAATCAAAATTTACTCATATTATGAATTATAGGACTATATTTATCAACATTCTGCTGCTGTTGCATGTTAATACAATAAAATTCAATAGAAATACCTCAAATTAGACACCTACCTATATTGGGTATCAAGGGGATCAGCAAGAAGATAAGGCCACTGACATTATTGAGCCATGTAAGGAGTGAGTTGGTGAGCCCCTCAGCAATGGGGTAGGTCATCTCACAACACAACTCAAAGTAGAGAGGGAAGGAGCCAGTCAGACATATACCTCCTATAATGAGGGTGGTATATAGGAGAACTGAAAGTAAACCAAGCATCAGTCAAATTATTAGAGACATACACAGATTTCATATGAGATTTAGTATTTGAAAGTCTTAAAAGTATAATAGTTAAATATATACAGGTTAACTAACGAGTTGGTTGAAGGAGCATGAATATTCTAAGCAATATTCTAAGCGACATTAACCAATGAGTTATTTAACAGATTTATTATACATGCTTTCAATCATGAAAATATAAAAAAATCGGGTCATAAATTTGAATTTGACTGGTAATCTTAGTAAAAAAACAATTGGTTGTCATGACAACCTCACGTAAATCACTAGTGAAATACGCACTATGCGTAAATCACTCTAGATACGTTGTTTTCAGAGCAATGCGTGTATAATAAAAATAGTTAACTCATCACAATGTATATGATGAAGATATGTCTAGAGGGAAATTTAGTTTTAAAATGATAGTTAAAAGAGTTCCAGATCATAGAACAGACATCAAATATCAGAAAATAATTTTGATAAAATTAGGTTTAATGCTAAATAGTAATTAAATTGTTTTGGTCATTTGGAACTAAAGCCAAGATCATCTTCTTTAATCAATCCTTATATTGAGAGCTAGGATCATTTACCAGTACCTTTAGAGAGTGGAATAAGACCAACATAGGCCAGGCAGAAGACAAAGAACGAAGCAGTGGCAGTGCAATATAGTATCAGCATAAACAGCTTCATTCGCTTCTTGAAGACATCAGCAAATCTGGTCAGAACAAACAAAATCAAGTTAGCTGTTGTAGAACATGGTATCCTTGATAAAATTATATTGAATGCATTGATGGATTATTTATGGTTCTGGTATATGCTTCCGGCAACCCAGGGCTACGGGAACTAAACAGATACACCACTGAACTTAGGATCTTGGTCCTTGCCAGCTTCAATAAACAAGGTGTTACAATGATACAGGTTAAAGCAGAGAACTCATAACCTATGACAATACAGAAGCAATTACAAATACCAGCTGTGGTGCATAAGAATGCCCTCTGGTGAAACATATAAGAAATACATCTAAAAAGCACCATTCCACAGCCCCTGGTGAAATATATAGTCACTCTGCACCCAATACAGGAAGCATTCCGGGTAGTAGCACCAAACCCAGCCATAAATACTGGCATCTGATTCTACATATTTGGTTTGATTCGAAAAAATTATTATTTCAGGTCATGATATTACATAGTGTATGATGCTGTTCTCAGACATTCCTGCTACGAAGGAAAAATATTTTTAAAGATTACATTATTTAATATACATATGTAATGTAAAGAAAGAAAAAATGTTTATTGGTCGGGTGACCACACCTGTTTCAGTCAGTCAGGCATTGCAACATGCCATCGTGTTTATGTGGTTATGTCTTATGGTATACGTCGTGTTTATGTGGTTATGTCTTATGGAATACAGAAAATCTCGAGATTATAAAGGAAAAAGAATTCTCTATTCTCTATGATCGGAACACATTAGCCATCAGATTGAGATAATGCAGATTAGCACAGTGGCCAGAAAACCCACATGTGGATATGAACCATTTTCAAAGAAAAGAACAATAGGTTTCTTACCTTCCTACGACTAGGCCAACTAAACACCCAGCAACACTAAAGTAAAATCCTAACCATCCTGATTCGCCCTGAAATAACACATAATATTCAGAATTAATGTCATGGTCAAGATCTACTACTACTACCACCGCACTACTTCTATTATCATTACTAATATTTTATTATTACTACTTTCTATTAAGACTGTTACTACTATTAATACCCCTATATCTAATAATGCCCCTACTATTAATAAAGGTTTCTAAAACATCCATATTCATATGGTGGCTTAACATTGCCGAATCCTTAAAGCGCAATTATTCAATAACTAAAGGTATACATTTGGTAACTCTATTCTTTCAATATTTAAACTCATCCACTATTGTCAGCATTTCACTTCAAATGACAATAACCAAGCCTACCTGGCTGATGCCACGCTTATCTAGGTTAACATTTAGTACTGATCCCCAGGCGCCAAAAACTCCCCCAGAGATAGCATAGGGAGTAGCGAGCAACCAGAAGGACTTGTGACTGCAATGTAACCATATCAATCATGTCAGAATATTGGTTACACCGCAACTTCCAAGATATATAGACATTACAAAAAAAGATGTAACAGATTAGACTCTTGGTTCTTGATTAGGCTGTGCACACATCTTACAAGTAAACAGTTTGCATTTGTGATTGGGAGTAACATAAGAATTATTTTGTTATGTGGGTCTTGTCAACGTGAATTGGTTGATGAGCCCATTTGAAGTCCCTCAACTTTTATCAATAGTCTGTGTCAGCTGGTGGGTATTGTCAACTGATTCAGGGTTTGACATACAAAATCACATCACCCTATTGCATTATGTTGAATGGAATTCTCATGATATGATGTAAAACCATTGCAGCCAGGGTATTTACAAATATTCCATTAAAAAAAATAAACATATAAAATTACATATTTCAAAATAAAATTACATAACATATTTCCAAATAAAGGCTTCCAAGTATAGTATTCCTGAATGTTATGAATCATCACTAAAAATATTTATTTGAAAAAAGAAACGTTAAGAAGGACTTACCAAAACAATTTCTTGAGGCCTTCCTTGAAATCAGTGCGCTGCACTGAGGCAGTTCTGCTTGGAGGTAGTTTTGGTTTAGAAGGGAAGTACACCAGCATGAGGATGAACACAAGGGCAGCAGCACCAAATTCTAAGGGGATAACAACAGGCAACCTGTATGTACCACTTATTTAAAAGCATTACAGCAGTAGGCAGTATATACCCAACACAAACCCTTTCATTCACCATGTGTGTAGCAGGGTTAGAGCATAATGCGAAGTTAAAAAGACTCGGACTTCAGACAATGAATATGGCTACTTACCTATATACATGAGTTTCATGATGTCATTCTTCATTTGCTCAAAATCTGCCAAAAAATTCAGAATATATTCATTAGAAAATCCATTCATGACCTTGGTGGTAAAAACTGTTAAAACTTATGTTTTAATATCAGAATTCGAGAGGTTATATGATATACCATTTTTCTGATTTTGTTCTTGGGTTGTTTTCGGAGATGAGATTGGGTTACTTCTTGATGAAATTTATACTTTTACACGGCGTGAATTATAGGAATGTCAATGAAGTAAAATATATATTTATGTTGGATTGTGTTAACTTCTAGTTCTTAAGATAATAAGAAAGATAAAGTACCGTTTTCTGGAGTATCTGTTGTAGGCGATAATGTGCTGAAAAAGAATATCATATTTAATACCCCAAATTACAATAGTTTCCTTAAAGGATCATAACAGGGGAAGCTAAACTTTTTACAATTAAAGAATTACAAAATGTTAAATTGAAAATTAGTGCAGATGATAGCTAATATATGTACAGACCTTATATTGTGTGGTGATGTGCTATTATCTCGCACTGGTACGATCAAGGGCCCTGCAGAAATTTTAAAGAGTGATCAGTCATTTTACTGAAGCCAGGTTGCAGATCATTTGTGCTTGCCTAGAAATGTCCTGTTATATCATATTTTACCAGGCACTAACTACTGATCTTCTACTAGCACATACTAAACGATATTGTTTGGGAGTTGTCAAATAACCTAAGATCAATTACATATTTATTGCATGCCAAAGACCAGACATCCAGCACATCTAAAGCCGGGAGTTTCAGCCGATGCATAGATTTTTATATATTTTTCCTAAGGCAAGTACGGGCCCAGGACCATAGGGGGTGGGTTAAAATGTATTATGCCATGATAGGTGTGCGTATTCACAAAAACATGGCCAGATTAGCCCATGGCATAAACATGCCTGGATTGCACTAGTGGAATCTGTTTTTCGAATGCAACCAATCTACAACGTTATTTTGATTGGTTGCGTAAATTTAGTTGCGCCAATCAATGACGCTCATTTCATGACGCTCATTTCATGATGCAACATTGTAAGCGCTTGTTTTTGCCGAGTCCGAGGGTTGCGAGACATGAAATGAAGGTAAATAACTCTTAAATAACTCTTAAATATATATCATGGCATAAAAATATAACTAAACTTGAGCTGTATATGGGGCAAAGCTCGTGGCTTTTGGCAAGTGTCTTTCACGCGTGCCTTCGGCACTTGTGAAAGACACTCACCAAAAGCCACTTGCGTTTTGTGAATACGTTGCCCCATATGCAGCTCGCATTTAGTTATATCTTAAGCATTGTAATAGATAAGTCAAAGGTTTTATATTCATATGATAAGCAAATAAATGTTAAAATGGAATCAACCAGGCAGGAATAAAACGTATTGCTTCGGCGAAATTTCTTTGTCAATAAACATGCTGAAACAAAAAAACATATTTTAACAAACAATGATTGAGATTTATATATCTACACTATCAAACAAGTGGTCAGTTGAAATATTTACAACTATACCACCAATCAATAAGATATGCACTCACCTATAATAAATGAGACAGCTACACCTATACCATTGAGTCCAGCTATAAAGGCAGTGGTGCTGGTTCTGTGATGAGCAGGAAACCAGACAGCAGACACCAAAGGAGCAGCTCCCATAGCTACAGGCCCCCCAAGACCTATCAAGAAGTGCCCTGTATGGATGAGCCTGAGATGGAGAGATGAGATACTAAAGATGAGTATGTCTTTGGATGAGGTGATAGATGGCCTGCCAAGTCTAAACTAACTGAGTGTATATTACAAGATCTGCAGCATGTGGAGTAGAGTATACTCTAGACCACCGTTATCCATCAATTACATTTATATTGATTGTGGAAATTGACTACCAACTGGTTGAATCACTTTTGTATTTGTTTGAAATTAATGTAGAATGATGAGAGGGGGCAGAAGAGAGGCCTAAAACTTAAATTTAAACTGGACATATTGTTACTATATGCTAAACCCACTAACCTACCAAGTTGCTGCAGGATTAGAAGAGGTGATACATCGCAACCCAGCTCCCACTGCCACCAGGATGGCTGTCAGAAGTGAAGCCCATCTCAATCCTGTAGATAAAAAAATATATTGGGTGAAATAAGGATGCTATCAATTTCATTATTTTTTGTTTGTTCTCATTATCATTTAACTGATACAAAATAGTCAATAGACCCTTCAAATCTGCAACATAACCTGCATTTAGGCCCTTGTCAATAGCCACTTCCAATAATGTCATGGTAATAGGACAAAGGGAAGTAAAAATAAATAGTCTGGTAAAAAAAAAGTTACTGTTTTGGACGCATATTTTAAAGAATCTTCAAAATGACATAATTTCTAACAAGTTCGGTTCCTGGGTGTAGACTTACAATGGTTCAACTACCTGGTGTCACTAGGAAGTGACCCAAATAATTGGGTTATATTAAATCTAAACAAAGTTTTATATATTATATATTTCATATTATAATACATTAAAATTTTGTATTTACACAATACAAACAGTATGGGTCATACAATTCTTTCTAATATAGGATGTTTATAAAGTGTGTCAAGAAATGACATGAGTATTACAATAGGGTATTGGGTATACATGAACAGCATACAGTGTCATATTAAATACAATGTACCTATCAAGATCTGGGCTCAGGGGGACATTCAGTGAGGAATAACTATATTTTTAAATATCTATTCCCAATATACGTAAATATCTATTCCTTAGATCCCTAATTAGGGTTATAAATACTTTGACTAGTGGATCTACACTAAGTATGTTATAAGACAGGTAAGTGAGATGATAATGATATGATAGTGACATTATTATTAAGGAATGATTTGATGATATGTAAGGGTATGTTAAGAGCCTAGGTTCAGAGGTAGGTGTCAGGGGTGGGAGGGTGGGGGGAAAATCAAGCCTACCTTTAACATCCATGAGCCAGGCAAATTGAGCAGCACTGACAACATAAGCAATAGGTCCCCAGTTAGATAGGAGAGCTATATCTGCATCTGACCATCCATACACCTTTTCAGCTGGTACTGATATTGGCCCCCAGGTGTTCCAGAGACCTCCTTGTAGGAAGCAAAGCATGGCGAAAAGGACGAGAATGTACCATCTCTGTGGGTAGACTTTTACTTCTACTTCTTCTTCCTCCTTTTCATCCTCGTCCTTGGCTGGCCAATGGGGTCCTGGTGATATAAGTACTTGCCCTTCATCCTGGTAATATAATTTTCAATTTTAGTTTAATAATAATTCTAAATTAATTCCTTTAATAAAGGCCATCAGCCGAATCAAAATTGCACAATAAAAAACACTACAATAACTGATCTGGTATATGAAAATTGTGATCTGGTATAGTTTATTGAGGAATTCCATCTTTCTTCAGAATAGTTCTAAATCTTAATAATTCGTAGAAATAAAAACACCCTAAATATGCAGAAACATAGAGTAGGTATATGCCACCAGAATATGAAAATAAGGGTTTCTCATCACACTGAAATAACATCAATATTGATCATGAACCCAGAGGATGTACTTCTATTATGATTTTGGTTGATACATTAATATGGCCCCAGTCGTGTCAGAATTTTCAAATACAAGTGAAAAGTAAAAAAAGAATGGGCGCTATATCTCAATTGGTGCTGTGTAATACAGAATAAGTCAAGGCAAGGTAGTCGTTCTAACTATTTGTGTCTTACACTCTGTACGAGATGTGTTGGGAGTGGCAACCCATAGGGTTACCATTGTTTACTCTCAACACTTCTCGTACTGAGTGTAGCAAAAAATTCAGGACAATATTGCAACAATTCTGAAAGTGCATCCAACACAGTGGAATACATTTCAGTGTGGATCGTAATGATCCCATTCATATGATAGAGAAAATCAGTGACACAAATAGAGTGGGTGGGTGGTGGCGGGTATAAGGTAATCTATTTATAAGTGAAAATTGGGAAGCATAAGTTTAAAATTTCCTAAAGATTCTGTATACGCTTTTTTCGTATCACGCTATTTTGGATCTATGATTCACAAATTTATATATAATGATATAATTAGGGAAATGTCTCCCAGGTTCTGACACACAAACTGAAATCTGACACTGCACCCTACATAAACTTTCCTGATAAAATAAATGAAACAAACCATAGCTAAACATCAAGTACGGTATTGAACTAAACCAACCTGAGGCTGAAGAAGGGGTCTCCTATCATTATCAACATCGTTATCCATGGTCAGTCCAGAATCTGTTGACCAAATGTCCATGCTGAATTTTTTTTTTCACTAATCATACAACCGCCTCCCACTATTGTTATCTTCCATATCAATGTCTATCTCTCACTTTCAAGCCTATCAAGATATCGATAATATGAAATAGTTTCAGAGTTTCACTGTAGAGGACAGCACCTGCATGGGGTAGTAGTATATGGCATGCCAGCCATGGCATCATGCTTACATATCATAGAAAATACTATTTCTCTGGTCTCAACAACAACCGGTTAACAAGAGCCTTCGTCTGAGCCCCTCCATCAGAAAACCGATTATATTGAAAAAAACAGAGATCAAAGGATTGAATTGAACAAAATCCCCCATATATTTAAAGGGACTGAGAGCCTATGTTATCATAAATGGGTTTGACTAGTTTATACATGTTTATATGGTAGTTCTAGCTTATTGTAATTGTATAATTTTGACTAAGCAATACACAAAACATCTCTGAGAATGTGTGTCTTTTGGATTAATATTCTTGAATATTGTATTGGCCTTAAATGAAATGAAAAAATATAGCCTACAGAGATTATTATATTTTGTTTTTAGGGGTTCTTTTTAATTTGTCCCTACTGGCACTTGTTCGGACCATTATATAAATGAAAACAGAAAAGATCTGATTATTAAATACTCCCAAAAATTAGGGAAGAGCCCCTCCAACAGAAAAACGGATCTTGTAAATGTATAGGTACCTACGGTCTGAAGAACAGAGATGAAAGGGCAGTGCTTTTGGAATTAATAAGATCGTCTGACTTAGTGCTGTTTAAACATTAGAAGCCGTGTCTGACACGTCAGGAGAAAATATATATATATATATATATATATATTATATACATACATTGATGTCATAACAATTTTAGAATTAATCCTTTAAACCCAAGAGGAGGAAATAGGGTGGATTATGATTATTTTTAAAAGGTGAGTTGTCTGAGAGGAGGGTTAGCCTATGATCGAGGGAGGGTGGGTGGGGGTGGGGGGTCCTGAAGGAGGAGGGTAACAATGTGTGTGAAGAAGGAGGGTATGATGGAGGGGGTATGAGGGAGTAAGGTGTGAAGGAAGAGGTTGTAAGGGAGGATGTTCTGAAGGAGAAGGGTGTGAGCCTAGTATGTGTCACAAATCCAGTAATCGGAATATATTTAAAACCAGGTGGAAATTGTCAAAACCTTTAATGGTATTGGATTCATTGTTGATGACATTTGATTATGCAAAGTTCTACAGTCAGATATTATCAAAATGTGTTCAATAGGGAACAGAGAGAAACTTTAAGGCAAATGTTTCAGCCATGTTTATTAAACAGTAACAGTACACGTCTTGAACCAGCAAGTAGAGAAATCAAAGAATATATATATATATATATATATATAATAACTTTTATTCAGTATCAGCAACATGTCATCACTATTACAATCACATACCGAATGGGAAATAAAACTCTGCGGGGCAGATCTTCCGTAGTATCCGATTAATTATTTGTTATTTCACTTAGATATTGTTCGATTGTTCTTTCCGAGCGATACTTGATTTCCAAGTATGAGTGTTCTCTTTTAAAGCCTGTGTTCAAGCCAAATTGTCATATTACTTTCCCAATAAGGACTTTGCTCGTGTAAATACATGGGCAAAGTATCAGATCGAAGTAGGTTACTTAAAGTAACCCTTAATGTTCATCTGCTAGCTGATAGAATAATCAAATTCGGTAACAAATCATCATTTCATACAGTTTCAATTTTCCCTCCCCTGCCGATATAAGTCGACCATTAGACTCACAGATCTTACATGTCTGTTTACTTCCCCCCTAAAACCCCACATGTACATGTCAAAATACTACATTAAACATTAAAGATTTTCTGGTAACAGGTAGGGGTCAAATTCATGAGGGTAAACCTGTTTCAAATATTTCCGAAAGCCTTCTCTAGTTTTAATATCTCTAGTGTTTCTTGGTAGATCATTCCAAAGATTGGTCATTTTGAATAAATAAGATTTTTTGAATGCCTCATTATGAGGGTGCGGAACCTTAAGTTTTTTTCCATCATTTAGGCTGCGAAGATTTATATCCCTAGTATCCAAATGTTCTGGTTTTAGAGAGCGTCTAAAAGCTACCTCTAATAGATGACTATTCCTTCTAGTTTGTAGAGAGGGCATTTGTACTAATTTATGTATGTCTTTTGTACCTGAGTATTTGGGCAGTTTTAGAGCTATTTTGATGGCAGAATTCTGCAGTGACTGGATCCTGTCCAGATAGTTTTGAGGGGCGCTATGGTAAAAAATATCTCCGTAGTCTAAGATAGGTAATATCATGGTTTTATAAATCGTCATAAGTGTTTCGGAATCACAAATAAATCAGTCATTGTTGTTCATCACATAACTAAGAAAATGAATCTCATATAAATAGTCAATTGTAAATCGGACTAAATAATTCAAGTAGAATTACAAAGTTGAGGAGACAAACATATTTATAACTAATTTTATAAATTATTTCAACAACTTAAGATTGTATAGTTCATCAGTCACAGTTTGAGGGAGAAAAACTTCAAATATACATAAATAATTGAAATTGTAAAATAATTATTATTTTACATATGTATTAAAACATAGCTTGGTGAAAATACCCTAGTTGAGTTGGAATTGAGATTGTTATCAATTTCCCGTTTTTTATTTGCTCTAGGGAATGGTAAAGTATTATATCTCAATATATATTATTTTCCCCGCGATTTGGGTTTTGAAAACAATAAACATTTGTTCTTTCCTATGAATTACAACATATGAAACCAACTATTCTAAAGCTAAAGCTACACATTTTTTTGGTAAACCCTTATAAAAATACCATGTAAAATATTCCCAGAAGGTTCAACCATAGAACCGAAACATTGGAATAAAAATATCTTACCAACCACAGATTAAAATAACAACTTCAACAAACCTGCTGACCTTCTAGTTTTGGTGTTCTAGCAACTTAATAAGATTCTAAAGGATTTTGGCAACCTGTTACCAGAAGGTAAAATGCTCGTTTGTCAGTTCATAACAGCAGCAGCATATTGATAAATTGTCCTTAAGTCATAATACGAGTACATCTGGTTAGATTTGTTTTATTCTAACATAGCTGAGAATGCACCTTTAAAAAATATAATTATATACATTTTTTTCCTAAAAGTTACATTGTCAATATATCACATAATGTAAGCATGTACATGTATACACTGTTATCCTATGAGACATAATGAGTTATTTGGAAGAAGACAATTACTTTCTGTAATGTTATTTTCTCTGGAACTTGTCATCGTCCAAAATGTATCTCCATACGATTGGCTCTTCAGAAATAAACAAAGAAGTAGCAATAACAGGAGAAGATTGATAACTTCTGTCCTATAGATCATAAAATGAGTACATCTGGTACATAGTTTTAAAATGATCATATACACATTCATTTCCTAAAAGTTGCACTGTCAGTGTATCACATATGTAGACAAAGACATACGTTATCCTATGAGACATAATGAGTTATTCACTGCCAGCATTCAGTGATTGAGATGTACTGACCGATAAGTCATCAATATCTACATTGAGCCTGGCGTATCTCTCCCTCACTAGGCAGAGGATGGGTACACAGATGCCTACACTCCCCAGCAAACACCAGTTCATCCATTCTGTACCTAGTAGAGAAAAAAAACATGGTTTAGATCAATAGACATCTTTGTGTATGATCATATATAGGTAGGAGGATAGATAGATAGATTAATAGATTGATATATTCTTAAATGGATTGATAGGTAGATTTAACTGGATAGAAACCGCCCAAATCCTTCCATTGCAAAAACTTCACTTATTATCGCTCATTGGCGCGGTTTTCTCTTGGTTGATTCTACTTCAAATTATTGTATTAACATGCAACAGCAGCAGAATGTTGATAAATATAGTCCTATAAGTCATAATATGAGTAAATTTTGATTTTTTGTTAGTTGTAATAGCAGAGAATGCAGCTTTAACTGTGAGAGCAACCTTATGGTAGTAGTCTTTGATGAATATGTCTCACAATAGAAATACCTCAAATTAGACACCTACCTATATTGGGTATCAAGGGGATCAGCAAGAAGATAAGGCTACTGACATTATTGAGCCATGTAAGGAGTGAGTTGGTGAGCCCCTCAGCAATGGGGTAAGTCATCTCACAACACAACTCAAAGTAGAGAGGGTCTGAGCCAGTCAGACATATACCTCCTATAATGAGGGTGGTATAGAGGAGAGCTGAAAGTAAACCAAACATCAGTCAAATTATTAGAGACATACACAGACTTCATATGAGATTTAGTATTTGAAAGTCTTCAAAGTATAATAGTTAAATATAAATAGTTAACTCATCAAAATGTATATGATGAAGATATGTCTAGAGGGAAATTTAGTTTTAAAATGATGGTTAAAAGAGTTCCAGATCATAGAACAGACATCAAATATCAGAAAATAATTTTGATAAAATTAGGTTTAATGCTAAATAGTAATCAAATTGTTTTGGTCATTTGGAATTAAAGCCAAGATCATCTTCTTTAATCAATCCTTATATTGAGAGCTAGGATCATTTACCAGTACCTTTAGAGAGTGGAATAAGACCAACATAGGCCAGGCAGAAGACAAAGAACGAAGCAGTGGCAGTGCAATACAGTATCAGCATAAACAGCTTCATTCGCTTCTTGAAGATATCAGCAAATCTGGTCAGAACAAACATAATCAAGTTAGCTGTTGTAGAGCATGGTATCTTTGATGAAATTATATTGAATGCATTGATGGATTATTTATATGTGTAGTGTTCTGGTATATGCTTCCGGCAACCCAGGGCTACGGGAACTAAACAGATACAACACTGAACTTAGGATCTTGGTCCTTGCCAGCTTCAATAAAACAAGGTGTTACAATGATACAGGTTAAAGCAGAGTACTCATAACCTATGACAATACAGAAGCAATTACAAATAATACCAGCTGTGGTGCATAAGAATGCCCTCTGGTGAAACATATAAGAAATACATTTAAAAAGCACCATTCCACAGCCCCTGGTGAAATATATAGTCACTCTGCACCCAATACAGGAAGCATTCCGGGTAGTAGCACCAAAGCCAGCCATAAATACTGGCATCTGATTCTACATAATATTATTTGGTTTGATTTGAAAAAATTATTATTTCAGGTCATGATATTGCATAATGTATGATGCTGTTCTCAGACATTCCTGCTACGAAGGAAAAATGTTTTTACAGATTACATTATTTAATATACATATGTAATGTAAAGAAAGAAAAAATGTTTATTGGTCGGGTGACCACACCTGTTTCAGTCAGTCAGGCATTGCAACATGCCATCGTGTTTATGTGGTTATGTCTTATGGAATACAGAAAATCTCGAGATTATGAAGGGAAAAAAATTCTCTGTTATTCTCTATGATCGGAACACATTAGCCATCAGATTGAGATAATGCAGATTAGCACAGTGGCCAGAAAACCCACATGTGGATATGAACCATTTTCAGAGAAAAGAACAATAGGTTTCCTACCTTCCTACGACTAGGCCAACTAAACACCCAGCAACACTAAAGTAAAATCCTAACCATCCTGATTCGCCCTGAAATAACACATAATATTCAGAATTAATGTCATGGTCAAGATCTACTACTACTACTACCACCGCACTACTTCTATTATCATTACTAATATTTTATTATTACTACTTTCTATTAAGACTGTTACTACTATTAATACTCCTACTTCTAATAATGCCCCTATTTTTTTTATTATTTTTTTTTTTGATAATGCCCCTATTAATAATGGTTTCGAAACATCCATATTCATACGGTGGCTTAAAGGTATACGCGGGTGTTCAATGGAAAAAAGATTGGTCGGTGACTTTTTCATGAAACGTTCAGGGATCATTCCTGACTACATAAGAAAGCAAGAAATGAAAAAAAAAGTATATCTCAACGACTTATTTTTTTTTCTACAGCCGCCTGAAAATAACATTGCTTTAGCATTGTAGTCTATGGAAATTTCTTTTTTTTTTCACGTTTTACTATATAAAAAAAAATTGATCGGTGACTTTTCATCAAAACTTTCTACACATATATTTGGTGTATCATGCTACTGATTTATCAAAAAAAAACTGTACGTTGACGGATTTAAAAAAAAGTTATGGTCATTTGAAGTATGAAATAACCAATAAAACCCAATAAACATAAGCATAACTAATAAAAATGAATCTTAGAAACATGACTTAAAACTGCTGTAATGAAAATAAACCATGTCGATATTGGGAATCGTGTACACATATATCTCAACTTATCATGGTAACGAAATATTTCAAAGAAAAAAAGGAGCCGCTAGGTGGCGTGTGCGTTGACACCCGCGTATACCTTTAACATTGCTGAATCTTTAAAGCGCAATTATTCAATAACTAAAGGTATACATTTGGTAACTCTATTCCTTCAATATTTAAACTCATCCACTATTGTCAGCATTTCACTTCAAATGACAATATCTAAACCTACCTGGCTGATGCCACGCTTATCTAGGTTAACATTTAGTACTGATCCCCAGGCGCCAAAAACTCCCCCAGAGATAGCATAGGGAGTAGCGAGCAACCAGAAGGACTTGTGACTGCAATGTAAGAATATTAATCATATCAGAATATTGGTTACACTGCAACTTCCAAGATATATAGACATTACAAAAAAGCAAACTGTTTAGAATACAATTAGATGTAACAGATTAGACTCTTGGTTCTTGATTAGGCTGTTGAGTGCACGCATCTAACAAGTAAAGAGTTTGCATTTGTGATTAGGAGTAACATCAAAATTATTTTTTTATGTGGTTATGTCTTGTCAACATGAATTGGTTGATGAGCCCATTTGAAGTCCCTCAACTTTTATCAATAGTCTGTGTCAGCTGGTGGGTATTGTCAACTGATTCAGGGTTTGACATACAAAATCACGTCACCCTATTGCATTATGTTGAATGGAATTCTCATGATATGATGTAAAACCATTGCAGCCAGGGTATTTACAAATATTTCATTAAATAAAATGAACATATAAAATCACATTACATATTTCAAAATAAAATTACATTACATATTTCAAAATAAAGGCTTCCAAGTATAATATTCCTGAATGTTATGAATCATCACTAAAAATATTTATTTGATAAAAGAAACGTTAAAAAGGACTTACCAAAACAATTTCTTGAGGCCTTCCTTGAAATCAGTGCGCTGCACTGAGGCAGTTCTGCTTGGAGGTAGTTTTGGTTTAGAAGGGAAGTACACCAGCATGAGGATGAATACAAGGGCAGCAGCACCAAATTCTAAACGGATAAGAACAGGCAACCTGTATGTACCACTTATTTAAAAGCATTACAGCAGTAGGCAGTATATACCCAACACAAACCCTTTCATTCACCATGTGTGTAGCAGGGTTAGAGCATAATGCGAAGTTAAAAAGGACTCTGACTTCAGACAATGAATATATGGCTACTTACCTATATACATGAGTTTCATGATGTCATTCTTCATTTGCTCATAATCTGAAAAAAAATCAGAATATATTCATTAGAAAATTCATTCATGACCTTGGTGTTAAAAACTGTTAAAACTATGTTTTAATATCAGAATTCGAGAGGTTATATGATATACCATTTTTCTGATTTTGTTCTTGGGTTGCTTTCGGAGATCAGATTGGGTTGCTTTCTGATGAAATTTATATTTTTACACGGCGTGAATTATAGGAATGTCAATGAAGTAAAATATATTTATGTTGGATTGTGTTAACTTCTAATTCTTAAGATAATTTATAAGTACCGTTTTCTGGAGTATCTGTTGTAGGCGATAATGTGCTGAAAAAGAATATCATATTTAATAATTCAAATTTCAATAGTTTCCTTAAAGGATCATAACATTAAATTAAACAATTACAAAATGTTAAATTGAAAATTAGTGCAGATGATAGCTAATATGTACAGACCTTATATTGTGTGGTGATGTGCTATTATCTCGCACTGGTACGATCAAGGGCCCTGCAGAAATTTTTAAAAAGTCATCAATCATTTCACTGAAGCCAGGTTGCAGATCATTTGTGCTTGCTTAGAAATGTCCTGTTATATCCTATTTTACCAGGCACGAACTGCTGATCTTCTACTAGTACATACTAAATGATATTGTTTGGGAGTTTTCAAATAACCTAAGATCAATTGCGTATTTATTGCATGCCAAAGACAAGACATCTAAAGTCGGGAGTTTTAGCCGATGCATAGATTTTCAAATATTTTTCCTAAGGCAAGTATGGGCCCAGGACCATAGGGGGTGGGTTAAAATGTAAGCATTGTAATAGATATGGCAAAGGTTTTATAATCATATGATGAGCAAATAAATATTAAAATTGAATCAACCAGGCAGGAATAAAACGTATTGTGTCGGCAAAATTTCTTTGTCAATAAACATGCTGAAACAAAAAAACAAAAATTTTAACAAACAATCGTTGACACCAACTCATTTAAAAGCCAAGCTAGAGCTATCCACATCTGGAATGACGAATATTTTATATAACTGTTTACCCGGTCATCAGAGAGCGTATTCTATTCTACTCTATACTATTGTGACTGTATTTCATTTATTATATATTTTCCACAGATTTCATTTTTCAACTAATGTGTTATTATGTACATTGAGTGCCATATTGTACTACGATTGAATTTAGTATTAACTGTAAAATTGTAGAGTATCACTCTGGTCATTGATAAGAGTGACATTGTTCTCTACATACCATCGAGTGTAATATCAACAAAGAGGCTGAGAACCTCCCGTTAGCTGGAGAGACCCTCTTCTTTGCAACGTACTGTCAAATAAAAAAGTTTTCTAATCTAATCCAATCTAATCTAAATATATATTTACACTATCAAACAAGTGGTCAGTTGAAATATATACAACTATACCACCAATCAATAAGATATGCACTCACCTATAATAAATGAGACAGCTACACCTATACCATTGAGTCCAGCTATAAAGGCAGTGGTGCTGGTTCTGTGATGAGCAGGAAACCAGACAGCAGACACCAAAGGAGCAGCTCCCATAGCTACAGGCCCTCCAAGACCTATCAAGAAGTGCCCTGTATGGATGAGCCTGAGATAGAGAGAGGAGATATAAAAGATGAATATGTCTTTGGGTGAGGTGATAGATGGCCTGCCAAGTCACTAACTGAGTGTATATTACAAGATCTGCAGCATGTAAAGTAGAGTATACTCTAGACCACCGTTAAGGTGACCTGGGGTATTCATGTTATTAATCCATCAATTACATTTATATTGACTGTGGAAATTGACTACCAACTGGTTGAATCACTTTCGTCTTTGTTTGAAATTAATGTAGAATGATGAGTCAAATTGTATGTGCGTTTTTTAAAAATTTAAATATTTATATAGCAGTATGGCCCAACGTTTTGGAACTATGCGTCCTTCATTAGGGACTGTTACATGGGTAAACATTTATATATTGTGTTATAATGTCTGGCCATCCTGAATGAAAATTGAATTAAAAATAATATACAGCATTCACTGTTAATAGAGCTACCATGCCCGGTTTGTGCGTTCATAAACAACCTCTAAAGAGATTATTAAAATTCTGTCGAATATCGATCCGAACAAGAGCTCAGGGATTGAAAATATGCCAGGAAAAGTATTAAAAGAATGTATTAGAGCTTTAGTGTTTCAGTTTACACATGTTATTAACTTGTCACTGGTGCACAGTATCGTTCCATCTGCATTCAAATCAGCTATAGTTACACCACTTCACAAAAGTGGAGCTAAGACCTGCACGAATAACTTTAGGCCAATATCTGGTATTTTAATGCCTGCCAAGATATTGGAAAAAGTTGTGCAAAAACAATTATCAGATTATCTTGAAAGTAATGAGTATTACTACCATAAACAGTACGGATTTCGAAAGGGTAGATCTGTCAATCAGGCACACATAGATTTATTGCATCCCATCTATGATAGCCTGAATGACTCGAAATTAACAACAGTAGTCTTCTTAGATTTTAAGAAGGCATTCGATACTGTGCACCATGACAACCTGCTGCAAAAATTAGAGAAATATGGAATAATAGGAAAAACAAATAAATGGTTCGAAAATTATTTGAAAAACAGACAACAAACTGTGAGGGTAAATGGCCAGTGTTCTAAGCAGGAGGCTATTACCTTTGGTGTCCCCCAAGGAACTGTTTTAGGCCCGATTTTATTTTCCATATGTATACATAAACGATTTACATGAAATAATTGAAAACTCTGTCATCCAGCACTATGCTGATGATACGATTATTCTAAATAGCAACAAAAATGAAGCGAAATTGTATCAAGAACTTCAGCAAAACTTGAATCATGTAAATACATGGTGCAAGTTAAATAAAATATCTATGAATGCCTCAAAGACCCAATATATACAATTTGATATAGGCAGAAAAAAAATACAAAATAATACCTCACATTGTTTCCAGCTTGGAAATGAAACCCTTACCCAGGTGACTCAATATAAGTACTTGGGTCTGATAATAGACGAAAAACTATCATTTAATGACCATGCGACCAGTATCATCAATAAGGTTAGACGGAAGGTCAACTCATTGAGAAAATCGAGTTATGTTTTAAACAAGAAAATAAAAACTGATATAGTCAAAATGTTGATTATACCAGTTCTTGAATCAGGAGATATATTCTATCAAACAGCAAGCAAAAAACTTCTGAACAGACTACACACTCTTTTGAACACAGCAATCAGATATATATTCACATTGCAAAAGAGGGAAAATGTAGATGAAATGTACCCAAAACTAAAAATACTAAATAATGAAAAAAGGACGAGCCTACACACCCTTGAGGCTGCCTTTTATCTTTCTCAGAAAGTAGAAAACATTGATCAAAAACAAATTTCCACAAGAAGTCATGCTCAAAGCAGAAAAAATCTTAAAATCAGAACCCCAAAAACAACTTTTTATAAAAATTCTTTTCTCTACAAAGCTTAGTTGCAATGGAATGAGTTACCAACTAGTGCCCACAAGGCAACCTCGAGATATGAATTTAGAAAACAGATTGAAAATATTTAATGATATGTAAGGTTATACCCTAACAAACATGATGATTTTATGTTTATATTGTATTGCCACACGATGCCATCTTGCCAAGCAAAATATGATTATTGAAGACCAAATGTCTTTAATCTTTAATCATTCTCTTGCTATAAGTATTTGTCTTATTATGTCGTATTATATTATTTACTTGTACTCCTAAAAGTTATTATATATCAAAATTCTCGTGCGAGATGGTAACGTCTGGGAGAACTGGATTTGATCTAGAGGACTGTATACCTATTTGTCTATTTTATATGTGATTATTCTTATGTAACCTGACTTCGATGAATAAAGTAGTATCTTATCTTATCTTATCTCTTAGAATCCCAAATAATGAAGACAATGCTTTTAATACCAATAATACATGCTAATCGAAATAATTTGACGTCTGGGACGTGCATAGACTTCTTACCCACTAAGGGTTTAATGATGCAACCAGGGGCAGAAGAGAGGCCTGAAACTTAAATTTAAACTGGATATATTGTTACTATATGCTAAACCCAGTAACCTACCAAGTTGCTGCAGGATTAGAAGAGGTAATACATCGCAACCCAGCTCCCACTGCCACCAAGACGGCTGTCAGAAGTGAAGCCCATCTCAATCCTGTAGATAAAAAATATATTGGGTGAAATAAGGATGTTATTTTTTGTTTGTTCTCATTATTTATTTTGTTTGTTCTCATTATTTAACTTCTTTCTTTTAAAGAGACATGAGCTGTTCCCAGGGAGTGATTTTTTACACTTCACTTTGACAAGGGTGTTTATTAAAGATGACATGGGCATGGGGCTTAATTGGCTAATTCCAAGTACCCTAACTGATACAAAATAGTCAATAGACCCTTCAGATCTGCAACGTAACCTGCATTTAGGCCCTTGTCAATAGCCACTTCCATTAGTGTTATGGTAATAGGACAAAGTGAAGTAAAAATAAATAGTCTGGTAAAAAAAGAGTTACTGTTTTGGACGGATATTTTAAAGAATCTTTAAAATGACATAATTTCTAACAAGTTTGGTTCCTGGGTGTAGACTTACAATGGCTCAACTATCTGGTGTCACTAGGAAGTGCCCCAAATAATTGGGTTATATCAAAATTAAAACATTATTTTATATATTATATATTTCATATTATAATACATTAAAATATTGTATTAACATAATACAAACAGTATGGGTCATACAATTCTTTTTTCTTTTTTTAATATAGGATGTTTATAAAGTAAATTGAATGATGTGTCCGCTCTAAAAAAAAAAGGGATGTTTATAAAGTGTGCCAAGAAATGACATGAGTATTACAATAGGGTACAGGGTATACATGAACAGCATACAGTGTCATATTAAATACAGTGTACCTATCAAGATCTGGGCTCAGGGGGGGAATTTAGTGAGGAATAACTATATTCGTAAATATCTATTCGCAATATGCATAAATATCTATTCCTAAGATCCCTAATTAGGGTTATAAATACTTTGACTAGTGGATCTACACTAAGTATGTTATAAGATAGGTAAGTGAGATGATATGATAGTGACATTATTATTAAGGAATGATTTGATGATATGTAAGGGTATGTTAAGAGCCTAGGTTCAGAGGTAGGTGTCTGGGGTGGGAGGGTGGGGGAAAAAAATCAAACCTACCTTTAACATCCATGAGCCAGGCAAATTGGGCAGCACTGACAACATAAGCAATAGGTCCCCAGTTAGATAAAAGAGCTATATCTGCATCCGACCATCCATACACTTTCTCAGCTGGTACTGATATTGGCCCCCAGGTGTTCCAGAAACCTCCTTGTAGGAAGCAAAGCATGGCAAAAAGGACGAGAATGTACCATCTCTGCGGGTAGACCTTTACTTCTACTTCTTCTTCCTCCTTTTCATCCTCGTCCTTGGCTGGCCAATGGGGTCCTGGTGATATGAGTACTTGCCCTTCATCCTGGTAATATAATTTTCAATTTTAGTTTAATAATATTTCTAAATTAATTCCTTTAATAAAGGCCATCAGCCGAATCAAAATTGCACAATAAAAAACACAACAATAACTGATCTGGTATATGAAAATTGTGATCTGTTATAGTTTATTGAGGAATTCCATCTCTCTTCAGAATAGTTCTAAATCTTAATTATTCGTAGAAATAAAAAACACCCTAAATATGCAGAAACATAGAGTAGGTATATGCCACCAGAATATGAAAATAAGTGTTTCTCATCACACTAAAATAACATTAATATTGATGATGAACCCAGAGGATGTACTACTATTATGATTTTGGTTGATCCATTAATATGGCCCCAGTCGTATCAAAATATTCAAATACAATTGAGAAGTTAAAAAAAATGGACGCTCTATACCTCCTTTGGTGCCATGTAATACAGAATAAGTCAAGGCAAGGTATTCGTTCTAACTAATTGTGTCTTACACTCTGTACGAGATGTGTTGGGAGCGGTGCCCCATAGGGTTACCATTGGTCGCCTTTGATATTTACTCTCAACACTTCTCGTACAGAGTGTAGCAAAAAGTTCAGGACAATATTGCAACAATTCTGAAAGTGCACCCAACACAGTGGAATACATTTCAGTGTGGATCGTAATGACCCCATTCATATGATAGAGAAAATCAGTGACACAAATAGAGTGGGTGGATGGTGGCGGGTATAAGGTAATCTATAAGTGAAAAGTGGGAAGCATAAGTTTAAAATGTCCTAAAGATTATGTATGTTATGCTATTTTGGATCTAAGATTCACAAATTTTAATATACTGTATTGATATAATTATGGAAATGTTTCCCAGGTTCCGACACACAAACTGAAATCTGACACTGCACCCTACATTAAACTTTCCTGATAAAATAAATATAACAAACCACAGCTAAACATCAAGTACAGTATTGAACTGAAACCAACCTGAGGCTGAAGAAGGGGTCTCCTATCATTATCAACATCGTTATCGATGGTCAGTCCAGAATCTGTTGACCAAATATCCATGCTGAGATTTTTTTTTCACTAATCATACAAACGCCTCCCACTATTGTTATCTTCCATATCAATGTCTATCTCTCACTTTCAAGCCTATCACATTACGTTGATTCGTTACAGCGAGGGGGTCTGGACACACACACCTCCAGCAAAGCAACAGGTCTCAAAAGGTAGGGCATCCCAACCTGAAACAAAATAAAATAAACCTCTTGACCTGATCTCCATTTAATGCTGAATGGTAGGCCCCCTATACGGTACCATAGGGATACAAATATATTAACAGAGATGTTGATATCCGAAAAAGGGCCAAAAATATTTTATTTATGAGATGTTCATTAGGATGCAAGCAATAATTGTTGAAATTAATTAAAAAAAGGAACCGAGGCATAGCTATCCTACAGTTGTCTAGTTGAAGAGTCATGTTACTTAGTTTAGGCTACGGTACTATAATTAGTTAAATTTAGTTCCTTCCAGTTTTAATTACTTTAGTTTCTTTCACTCGATTAAGTGATATAGTATTTTTGTATAATAATTAGTTGTCATTAGTAATGGTAGGCTACTAGTTTTCTGTATTTCTATGTCTTAACATTATCCCTGGGATATAGAGACCCAGTTATTCTTCAATAGATCTTTTTTTTTAAAATTTAATTTCAGAATCAATCACATTATGTGACATATAAACAATATCATCTATATATTGGACGTACGTTAACTTACAAGTTACACATCGAATAATATTAACTATCGTACACTTAAGTAACCTATTGATTTCTTACCATATGATGGCAAGATAAGACTTAGGCCTACCTTACACCATACTCCATAGGTGTTATCAGAACAGTCTGATAACAGTAATAATAATATCACATCCAAATACAAACTAACCGGGGACAGTGCAGGGATGCTAGTTAAGGTCAGGACAGACACTGACAGAATGACTAATGTTTAGAAACTCGAGACCATTGCAAAGGTAAATATGCCAACGAGTATAGTTTATAGTCGTTGCAGATACTAAACATAATTAACACACTTTGAGGCGGACTTTCAATCAGTTTCGCTGGAAAAAGTGTCACTGTCAGTGTTTCTTTAAACTTCTTACTACCGCAGCCGTGATACACAGCTAGAAAAAGCTAGAAAACAATTTCAAGAACTCAAATATATGATGTAAACGTTCACAGACACATACAAATATAGAGAGATGATTGATAACGGATAAGAATTATAGTAAAGGGGAGCTAGATCAATAAAGATTATGCATTGAAATTCTAAATCCAAACCTCGACATCTTCTTCATCTCATGACACAATGTTTTGATGGGGAATCCCTCACTGGTCCCCAGGCCGAAACTGGCCCCGGCTTTCACAGGGCACCAGTCGAAACACTTCCGGGCCGGTTTACTTGGAAATCCCCATATAACGAGCCCATATTAAAATGGTTTCAAATCAACTATGGTCTGAATGGAACTATTTAACATATGAAACACATGTGGAATTAATATTGGGTCATATGAGCCGCATATGATTAGTGAGAATTGTATTTTTACCTTCAATACACATAAACACACAACCGGATACAGCGGTCTGCTCTGTTCGTGACGTCATAAGTAGCGCGCACTTGTTGTCTTTTCTTTATGGGGGACGGCCATGCAAATATTAGGGGTGGAATAATACGGGTGGGTCATGTCAGAGCTGGGGACTGCAAAGGAGAAAAATATTTACCTAATCATAGATCTATGACCTAATCGTGGGATATGCTTAGGCCCACGGCCTATAAAAGATATTCTTTTTCATGGGCTTTCTTTTGATGTTTTAATTAAGTCATATCACTGCTTTAACGTTAATAGGGCCTACAAATGGTTAGAATATTGGAAATTAAATTCTGCTGTGGGGCTGACTCCGGGGGCTGACTATGTTAAATTAGCCTAGGCCTATTAATATTTTTGCCCACCTAGAATGAGATAACATCAATGTTAGGCCTACTCATTAATTTTAATTAACGTTGCTTTCAATGAGGCAAACATCTCTTTATTAAGGGCATTTTAGATTTTTTATTGGATCCACTCTTGGAGTCGGTGATTCATGAAGATATTTCGCAAGTCCAACATAGACGATAAAAAGTGATATCTGGGTCGTCCGCTGGAAGATGAATGAGTGGAATAACTGGAGTAACACAGAGGGTTGGCCTGAACCACCAATGAAATGGAGGTTTATTTCACCATAATAAATAACATAGATAAGAAAAAAAATTGTTTGCGTGTGTGGAGCGGTTGGGTAACGGACTTGGAGTGTTTACTCAGGAGGAATGGAAGGGGGGCGTGACTGTGACGTAATGTGTCACTATGGAGGAGGAGCGTGGCGTAGTTGCGTTGCCAGGCTCCCTCCCCAATATGGGCGGTGACGTTTCACCTACACATATCTGGGTCGTCCGCTGGAAGATGAATGAGTGGAATAACTGGAGTAACACAGAGGGTTGGCCTGAACCACCAATGAAATGGAGGTTTATTTCACCACACAGGCCAAACCGAAGAAGTTAGTCCGAAAGATTACTGGCAGTGAAAGCATCCACTTTCAGCTTTAGTTCCAAGTCTGGGGATATATAAGAGTCCACACAAGAAGATACCCAATGACCTCTACACTTGATGTCCGACATCCTGATGCCAATTGCAGCCATGTGGGTCGCTCCACCACGTCTTAGCGATTGAGTCGAGTAAATACCCTTGATAGCCGACAAGGATAATAATTGGGATAAAAAAATTTTGAGCGCAACATAGGTAGGTTTAGGGCAAGATCTGGTAGCAAAAAGCATAGCTGAATCAGGTAAGTCATTAGAAGCCCAAACCTTTGATAACCAATGCACTGCACATAAAGTATGATCCTTTAGCTTCACCACAGGAATCCGGAAAGGGGATGACATAGTCTTGGATGTCCTGACGTTGATGACGAGGCCCCAAGGAAGAATTGATACGTCGCCACGCAATAATGAGTGCGGGGAGACAATGAGGTGACCTACTCGTAAGAGTGATCTGAAGAGAAAAATTATCATAGCCCAAAGTTTGATATCAAGGGGCGAAGAACAGTCCACAAAGTTAAACATCTTGTATAAATGGCGTGGAAGAATGGGCTCAGAGGGGGTTAGCGCCGAGCCAGGTAACCGGGATATTCCCTTCAGCACAGCCTTCAGTGCCGGGTGTGACAGTGGAGGACACTCCAGGAGTCTCAGGCGAGCCCCAAAGGACACACCACACAGGTAAGTAGACACAGACGATGCTTTCATGAAGGCTGATAAGTATGCAGCATACATACATAGTGTCTCTAGATGAATGGAGGACGCTGACAGATTATTCTTGTTGAGGAACGACTGGAATACCTTCCACTGACGATCCCTCTGTTGGAGCGTAGAAGGTGCAACCGACAGGGCCTGTAGTTCCCTCACTCTGGACATCCATTTCGTCAGGCCTGTCATAATGATATTTAGTCTGATTAAAACAACACAGGCCAGCCTCACTCAAAATGGAGAAGTCAATTGGTTGTTTCAAGTATGGTAAACATGAGAGAAAATCCGCCACAACATTGTTCTTAGTGTTAATATAATGCGGGATTAACTCAATGCCATAGATGAATAATACCCAGAATAATTCGTACAACCATTGCATACACATACTATTAGCACTCACACCTGTGGTTAGCATCGCTACAACCTGGGTGTTGTCAATAAAACAGTGGAGTTTGACGTTTTTGAAGTGGTGTTTCCAGCGTTTAACTCCCAGAAGTACTGGAAACAATTCTTGAACATTTATATTGTCCCATTTGACGTTCTCTGTAGGGGAATGGGCAATATGATTACACAGGGTATCTGTCCAGGGTATAACATTCACACCCCAGGCACCGGCTATCCAATCAGTACCTAGGAATACCCCAAACCCCTTGCTCGAGGAGTCTGATATCATTGGCAGGTGATACTCCTCTTTCACTAGTAGACCAACACCATTAAATACTTTGCAGAAGGCAAACCACCAGTTTATATCACCACGAAAAGCATTAGAGATAGGCGAACGAGTCAACCTCTTGTTAAGCAGAATTTTATACAAGTCGAACATTCTTCTGCAAAAAGTACGTCCACCTTTAAAGACCGAGGCACAGTGGGCTAGGTAGCCGCACATCCTTTCTAAGTCCTTCTTAGAGATATGGCTAGCCTCCCTAACAGTCTCTAACAGAAGGCGAAGTTTCTCTATTTTCCCATGAGGCAGGCGGAGAGTCATGTTGACTGAATTAATCTCGAAGCCCAGGTATGTACACACAGTAGATGGAGTTGTCACTTTCTTCCATGCTACATGGAAACCCAGTAGCCTAAGGAAGGAGATAAGGGCATTTCGGGCTAGGGTACAGGAGTGGAGGGATTTAGATGATAGGAAAAAATCATCCAGGAAATTAACCACACGCACACCATAAATATGATACATAGAATCGGCAATGAAGTTAGAAATGTTATCAAAAACACAGGGACCTAAGCGCAAGCCGAAGCAATGTCTATTGTCAGTCAGGTATTGTTCTTTCCCCTCTATAGTCCAACGAAAACCACACAAGGTGCGGTGATCAGGGTTAATCGCGACCGCCCTGTAGGCCGACTTAATATCCACAACACACATATATATATCAGGAGAAACCAACTCTGTGGCATCATCAATACTGTTGTATGAGAAATTGCATATCAAAGACGAACAATGAAAATTTATAGATTCATCATCAGGACGTGAACAATTGGTAATTGGACGAATATTACCATCAGGTTTAAACACAGCTCCTAAGGCATGTATACAAGTAGGTTTATCCTTTACTATGGAAACGTAACCCTTGGCTAATTCATTAGCGATAATTTTATCCATTTTTTCTCGAGCCGAGTCTTCCAAAATGGAAGAGTAATTAGGAAGGTCATACGCCTCAACTGGCGGTTCAACCACATCAATTCCATCAATAACATACATGTACACATCGAGAAACTTAGTGAAAATATCACATCCTTGGTAGAATAATGATGCCGCAAAGCGACAAGGTTTTAATTGAACAGGTAAGCCACCTAACAAATGTACACAATCACATTCACCAGCAAAACATTTATCGTAAACACAGACCGATCGGCCCTTAGCAGAACTTGGGGAATTAAAAACTACACCATCAGTGTTATCAGGAACCCCAGCACGATAAAATTGAGCAACAGCTTTACATATATCTTTGTAATCACAATCACCAGGACAAGAATAGTGAAAAGTCATTACCGGGAGAGAGTCGGGGGAGATTTCCATCGACGAAGCTTGTACAGTTCCATGTTCGTTAACGACAGCCGCCATGTTGGCATCGTTACGCACCTTCACAACAGAACTACAAGAAATATCATAAACAAGACAACAGTCGTCGCCACTATCGGGCCCTACCCAACTCTCAGCCGCATCCTATTTGTTTCCTTTTGACGCTCCACAGGATTTGGCACCATGGTCAGCCATACCGCACGTTGAACATTTGTGGGGGAAATCGCATGGAGAACGTGAGCATCCCCCACCATTAAACTTGAAGCAAACCCTATCTTTACCATTCCTGGGTTTGTTGGAACTTGTAGACGACTTGTTAGCCACAGCTCGCCGGGAATTCTCAAATGAATAGTGACGAAGCACTTCTTCTTGACGGGTGTCACCGAAAGCAGCGAGCCCTTTCTTATTGGCTTGCACACGTACAGCTGTATCATAAAGTAGGGATGCCTTCAAGGTATACATCGATGATGCATTTTTCTCCGTCATTGTTATACAGTGAGCGAGTACCCCAGACAACTCATCATATGGTCTGGAATCGCTAATCATTTTCTCAAGGAGCTGAAGGTTAATCAGAAGGAGAGTATCAAAGTTTTTGATTGTCTCACCCTTGTCCAGGAATTGATCACGGTCGAAAGGTCCCACTCTTTTACGCGAAGAACTGGCTTTGCGACGACGACAGGAATCTCATAGATAGAACTTTCCACACTATCTTCCCGGGACTTATGACTCTCACCATTCTTGAGAAGAGAGCGTGCAGACTGACGGAAATTCACTTCAGCATCAGATGTCGAACTAGAAGCAGTGTCCGATTTTTTATCCAAGTTCTCTACCACTGACGTTCGTCTAGGCTATATAATAAACGTGAAACGGTGATTTTTTTGTGAATTATGTTCTTGGAATCTGGGATTTTTCCAGCCGTTTTTCTGCTCTGTACAGGTTCGTTGACCCTTTCCGGAGGACAATAAATGTGGTTTGTGAAAGTATCTAGGGTGAAAATGTGACTTTGAAGGCTTTTTTATCATGGATCTCCACACTCTATTTATAGCCTGGGAAAGCCCCTGGGAACTAGAAGAGAATTTGAACGAAAACATAGGCCCCTAGGCCTAATGACGTCATGCCTTTGATGCGCCACAGGACCATCACAGGGAAAGAGAGGTGGGGAGGGAGGGAGAGAGGGTTAGGAGGGGGAGGGGGAGAGTCAAGAAGAGGGAGAGGGTGGGGAAATCGGAGAGGGGGAAGGGAGGGAAAAAAGGTATGAGTAACAGAGAAGAGAGGGAGGGAAAAGAGGGGAGGGAGAGGGTGTAGGAGGGGGAGGGGGTTGGGAGAGAGGGGGAACGAGGCAGAGAAAGCGGGGAGGGCCCGGGAAGAGTCAAGAAGAGGGAGAGAGGTGCGGGGCAAGAGGGGGACCATCGGGTACTTTGCTAGTACTATGCCTATGTTTATATATAGATATATTGCAAATTGCTTCTTTTACCAATGAAGAAATGCTTAAAGTGTGTATAATGCTTTTATTATTCATACATTTCACTCACTGAAGCATAGACTCTTCAAGTCATACATCTTTGACAACTAATAAGAAAACTAGTTTTGCTTCCTACAACCATGCAATAACTTTACATTTGTACCTGAACATCTCTACTCGTTAGACCTATATCACATCATACAATTTGCATGCATCTAATTATTTCTTAGAACCTCACCAATATTTGCATTTTTGAATAATGGAATAATTTGTTGGGGACTGAGGGTGTGCATGAATTCAAAACATCCCTGTAATTCAAGCAGTCCTCGAGTCCGGGAGGGATTATGACCATATTCAACTCTGCAAAGGGTATACTCCTGAGATGTTTTATCAAGGCTTTCCTGCTTAAAACAACTAATGAGTTCGGTTCATTGAAAGTGTGTCTGCACCATTGTTGCATCTTTACATTGTCCTTAAACTTTCGCTCAAGCAATCCTGATGCAAGTTCATGGCGAAGTTCTACTTTGTCACAACCTGATTGAATCAACAAGTCTGCAACTTCATATTTCTCCTGATGAAGAGCTATCACAACTGGTGTATATTTTCTACTGGATTGTCCAACAATACAAGTTCCTTTAGAGTTAACATCACAGTTCGCTCGTATTAGGAAAGCAATAATCTTGGGTTCACTGTGTTGAATAGCTTCTGTCAATGGTTTATTTCCATATACATCTTTTGCTGATAGATCACTGCCTTTACGTAGAAGCTCCACCACCAATGAAGACAAATTATTTCTCACTGCATGATGTAGAACTGATCTCTTCTCCCTGTCACATACATTGATATCGCCTCCATTCTTTATCAGTTCAATGCCAGTGAGTGGATTGCCATGCATTGCTGCTGTTAACAAAGCAGTCAGACCCCACATATTTTTCACTTCGATATCAGTTCCATGAGCTTTTAAAAGACTAATACATTCGGGTCTTCCATGCCTTGCAGCGTAGTGTAAAACTGTATCTTTTTCTGGTCCGGCAGCATGCAAATCACATCTTTGAGTCACTAGCAAGGCCTTGACCAGTCTGATATAGCCCCTGAGGGTGGCTAGCATCAATGGGGTGTCTCCGAATCTGTCTTGAATATTCGGGTTGCAGCCATGTTTGAGTAAGAGTTGGGTAATTGTTGTGCGTTTATTCCAAACTGCAAGGTGCAAGGCTGTGCGACCGTGGTTCGTGGTCAAATCGAGATCGCAGGAATGCTCAAGAAGTATCTTCACCACAGCTGAAAAAAATGCAGAAAAAACCTCCTCAAATTAATTACAATTAGGATCACTTGTAAATTGTAAAATGTAAATGTTTATATCAACATCTAAGTTTATATGAAATGTTAAACAAATCTATATGGACATAGCAAGTACAAGACTTTAAGATAAAAATTTAAATCATTTTGCAATAAACGAAGATCGAACTGTACCATCCATTGTCTAATAGAAACGTAGAACGTAAATCCATTAATCAATCAATCCAGATAAAGTTCTATCACATATTTCTGATTAACGAATAATCTCAAATTATTATGACTATATTCATCTTTTTGCAATTTGATTGAAACATAGGTGATGTAGCCTACACCTATATAAAAGTATTGAGATCCACATCTACCAGTACAAGTTCTATAATTATTATGTGTCTGTCTGAGAAAAAGAAACCGCTCAGAATTGAAGAGAAGATCACTAGATCACTGGTATGCTATAGTAAAGAAGTACTCACCAACTTGATTTTTCAGGGTAGCGATCATCAGAGCTGTCATCCCTTCATCATTCACTCCATTCACATCTGCACCACTCCTCAGTAATAGTAAGCACTGCTCGAGGTGACCTCTACAGGCGGCGTTGAGAAGCTTAGTTACCTTCTGGGCCAACATCCTTTGCGCCAACATCTTTGTTAGATTTTACAAAATTTTAATATACTCGCACAATTTGGTCTGTTGATCACCTGTGGCATAAGAAACGAAGGAATTAATTGATTTGTGATTTTGTAAATACTTGTGATTTAATGCGTATACACAAATCTGTAAGCCTTTCCAACGTTTAACATTTTCGTACAGAAAACAGCTTCAGATCGAGCTATGCATAGCGGCACCCTAAGGCATTTAAGGCACATTCTAAGTCCAGCATGTTATGCAGAAAAGGCTTCCTCATATTATGGCGCTTTACCAATTGAGATGAATGTGACACTAATATAACAACTGAATTAGTGATAAGCTGAAAACAAAGGTGTGGTCCATTGCACGAAGTATGGCTTTCATACATTGCTAATTGTGCAGCAACACTAGGAACTATATTATCAATATATGGGTCATATATCATTTCCAGAAAATGTACAATTGTTAGCCGTACACATTTAGTAAATTCTGCTAAATTATACTGAAAAATAGCCAATAATAGGTAAATTCGACTATATTCGGCATTGCATTGATTCTAGCAACCTGGTTGGTTAGGTTCAACTGTGTTTTTAACTTTATTTTCGTCCGAAATTTGGGTTATTTCAGAAGTTTTGCGAAGTTGAATTGTACATTTTCCGGAAATCTGACCCATATATTATATAATCCTGAATTGCGGAGAGGCTGGTCATTTCTTATTCCATATCGATAATAAGTTCAAGCTAGTAACGAACTAAACTAAAGATTTTTTATTTTCGTCCCGTGTTTTTTCAAGCCATCTGATAGTCATTTGACCAACATTATTTGAGCATGTTGATCTTGACTTCATAAAAGTCCATATTTTTATTTCGGTGGCCCGTCGAAATTCGTTCCTGGAGTGATTTCACTTGATATCGCTCACATGCACTCGTTTTCTGTCGGGTGGTTTGACAACAAATTCTCGTATAAACATATAGCAGCAGAGAAATACTGATAACCCCAGTTCTATACATCAAACAATAATGGGTCTCATGAGATTATTTTTGTGATAAAAGGTAAGAATACAGCTTAAACAAATAGTTGCACAGTAGTACCTAAGTAATTGGACTTATATTGTCAATTATCTATGAAGTTTGATGGTATAATTGTTAAACAATTTACCATTACCCACCCTCCATGAGGTATAATATTTTGCCTGCTATATATTGAACATGAGAATATGTATTTTTCTAATTATCGTTCTACATGTAGTTGCAGAGGTACTCTTCCGCCTCAGCTATTCCCGTCCACGAGAAAAGCCAATTCGAATAATACCCTTAACATAAAACATAATAAGACACATACACTAACCTGCTCTTAACATACATTCCCAGCAGATCAGATATGAACATATTCTTGGGCTAACCTGGGCCTATGGAAATAATGGGTTGCCCTGAGTCAGGAAAGTGGGGGCGTTGCTATGGGAACCCTCACGCTTACGCGCGTTGCTATGCAACAAATCTTCCAGTAGAGAGAACACCAGCTGAAAGTGATTGACCAGCCCTATTTGTGTGCGCATATGTCCATCAAACAGCAGGCATAGGGACCTGCGTGGGTGTTTCTAGGTAAGAGGTACTAGATAATGAGTTTATAAACACATTCACACCAAAAAATCCTATGCATATACCATAATTATATGTTACCAATAGGACAGGTGGAAAATATGAGATTGAACATCGCCATTCAATTTTTACATCGACATTTCACCCAAAGTGTATTGGTATGAAGCATGAACATGCTTGGTGTAATGGGGAAAACCTTTAGACTTTGATGTGTTACATATAGTAGACAAAGAATTATGAAGAAGGACATACGGTTACCATTATATTCAACATACAGGATATATGAAAAGAATGATGTATCGTCGTTCACTTTTGTAATCTTTTGTAACCTTTTTCCAAAGTTGATAGGAAACATACAAATATTAGGTGTTACTTTTTAGACGACAACGTTCGTCACATAGCACAGTAAATATCAGCTAAATAAGGAGACTTGGTGATTATTATTGAAAGGTCATAATTACGCATTTGGTTGGACTGTAAGGCTAATATATATATGTAGTGAATACAGGTTTTAATAGCTCCGAGATAATTGGCTCGGCCGGGTGTTGCTATAATTGGGTGCACGCGCCTCAACTGAACGAGCTCCCGGTTCAGAAACAGCCTTTCGGATTCCCGCCTCTTTTTATTTGGACAGAGTTCCATTAATTCGGTATCAAAGGTATTGATTATCTAGTCAACTCATTTACCATAGTGTGTCTTGGAGTGCTTTCGGATGTTCCGGCAAGACTCCGTATTGTTTCACTTTGCTATTCTCATGTTTAACCATGCTAACTGTTTTACCCTCAACACCTACAATGACTGTGTACCATAATTGCCACTTGTCTTGTGAGACCAATCCCTAGTCACCTCTGTTGGGTCCGATACTCATTATTGGACATGGTTTGTGTGGAGAATAAAGCCTGTGATACCTAAAGAGCTGTGTGTCTGGTCTTCTTTCCCTTCGCGAGAATTAAAGATATCGAACTTGGGTAGTGAGATGGAAATCACTACATATATATCTATCCATTCATGATAAATTAAATTTCTAAACTGTTTCTGTATTACGACTTTGCTAGCTTCTGTATTAGACGGTACCTATATCGCCTCTAAATACATCCATTTTATACTTGATAATGAACATCGATCCCCCATCTCATCAGACACTGGAAGATAAATCCCAATCGATGTTATTTTCCTACTTCTATTGTGATCGCAAAGCATTAGGGGATTGGCATAGCCGCCACTTTGAATCAGAATTCGCATGGAATTATGGGACTAATGATACAGTCTAAAATCTAAGAAAACATGCCATTTTCAGCATGGACTATTTATCAATGTTCTAATATCAACATCCATGTGTCATACATTTTTCCATGACACAAGTCTCCATATTTCCCATCATGCATTTGGTTGTCATAGGTCATTTATACAAGCTATGTTATTGGTTAAAATATTCTTACAATTCTTGATAAAAATGTTGCTACATATGTGTATGTCACATTTCAACAGAACCCATCCCATGATTCACTGTATTAACAGACATGCGAAGTGGTGAATGCAAATCCCCTATTTCTGCATACCTGTAATTAGGCTTGCAAAGAATCATCGAGACCCTCAGCCGTGTTTTTAAAAAAAATGTTATTGGCCAGACATTTAGTTAGTGCACTTTGACTTAACTTAATTGCAGTTTGTTGAAGGAAACTTTAGGATTTACCCGCTATTAATTCGAACTATTGGTATGCTAATCATGGGAATCAAGTCTCGCTTTTCACAGATTATAAGGTTAAAAACAGACATTTAATATTGAGTTACCCTTGTTGTGAATTAGCGTCGCCATATGACCAATAAACAATAGACACAACGATGTACTATTCTGGCAAACTTACCTAGGATAGGTTGGGTATAGTCCCAGACCAGCACACGTGTATGGGAAACAAGGAGGTCTAATTGCGGGAAAACTAGTAGATTATAATTGATGTGAATAAAGGAATCTAGAATCATCACCAGAGGTGGCATACTAGCGTTGAGCAGTTATTCAAACGGAATATGTGTATATTTCAATTCCTGAAAAGACATTGTCCAACAAAATTCCAATAAAGGAATTGTCATTGCGTCAATCAAACAAATCCCAAGCATAGGGATTAAAACAAATAAATGATTTCTTTTAGATTTATAAATCAATTATAATTTCAATAGAACCGCCCCCCCCCTCTGCCCCCCCTCCAATATATATATCCCCTCGCATTTGATCGAAATTAAAAGATAATATACACCATTCGCACAAAACATCATATCTTGGGTTAATCTGGCATTCTCTTATTTTTTTCGTTTATTTAGTTATCATTTACTGGTTGGTCCAATTCAATCGAAAGTATATCTAAAATCTAATCATGCATATGTACTACTACACCAGCCCAATATATAATAAATTATATATCTCTGCAGCAATTGACAGCTACCGATACAGAATTTGGCTGAGCGCCAAAGTCCTCTAACAGAAAACTGATATGCTTGCTTGGCAGCGTAACAAGTTTTTCTCCTGATTATCTGTTTACTGTCGATACTTAAGTAAGCAAAGTGCCGCCAGGTTCGCACAGGCACATATCGGAAAAACTGATAAGACTTCTATAAATCGTGACAATTTGGTCTGGCCTGGATATCTTGTATTTCTTATGCGCTCAGCGTAAACACACATGTACGAGAATTGCCACGTCTGATTGACAGAAACAATAGTTGTGGTTGGCGAGCGTTTCTTATACTAACAGGGTAGACATATCACTAATAAATTCATTGTCTTCCCCCTCCCCTTTTCTGCATTGGACGTGAGAATGCTGGTCTTCTTTGTGCCAAGTTCCCTGTGATATAATACTAGAACATTATAAAAAGACAATTGAATTGGTTATATTAAAGAATTGCTAAGATTAATTGAAGTTATATTATTCATAAAACATATAGCAACTGACTCTCGAATTAAAATTCGAATTGGTGCTTTTCCCTGGGTTAAAAGTCGTCTTTGCTTTTCTGGTTAGAGACCGTTTTAATCAGCCCATTTAAAATGTCCTCATTTCATGAAATATGTGCAGCGACTTAAAAAATTTGAACATAAGCAAAGGAAAGTTTTTTCTTAACTGAAGACTAGTCCTCGCCAAACTAGAAAATCTATGTATTTCACCTGTTTGGTGTTGAGTGAAACTGGAACCTTTGGATGATTGATGTCAGGAAATCACATGTGAATGTCCCAGAACTGTTTGAACTAGTATCACTGTCATTGCCAACATGAGCTAGGAACTACTGTAAAATTCCTTCAATGTTTAACTATCTCTACTTCAATTTTCTGAGTGGATGCGCTGCTAGAATTACTTAAATTAAATGGCTTTACACTGAAATCAATTATAAACTTATTTTAACATTTAGATGCGTGTGGGTGAGTGGGTGGGGTGGGGGAAATTCGGGCATTGATAGAAAAGCAGGTGTCGGTCGATGGGAAGAAAATAATTCTCATAATCTACTCTATACAATTTTAGTAATAACAATCAAGTAAGTAAATATCCAATTTAATGCAGCGACATGGCAGAAAAATATTCTGAAAAATTTCAATCACCAAATAATTATAAGAATGATTGTAAAGCAAACCCAGGTAGATCAAAACAAAGCATATATATATATATATATCTTCGTACGTGGAAGTTAAACTGGAACCGGGTATAATGTACTTTTTACAATCACAACAATATGGCTCTATGTCATTGGCGATAATGATATCTCTCTCTCTCTCTCTTCTTATAATAAATAGCCCCAGAACTGGTCCAACCCTCATTAGACAACACAGCACAAAATAACCTGACACTGTACTTGTCTCGTAGTCTCCAAAGGGACAGAATGAAGAAGCACAACACTGTACTGAGCAGTATAAGTCTCGATTCATACACAATCCCTTTCAATATCGGGACCATTTTCGTGCAGTGAGGAGTGCATTATAAAAACTATAGGTAAAAAACATAGAACCCTTTGTCTTACCTCTTAAACTCTTGGTGCTGTAAGTCAAGGTCCGGCCAGTGCATGTTCGTGAGTCAGTCACCCACTCACTCTCTCCTCACTGAGAGCTGCTCTGTGGTTTGTTGTGGTGTTCTATCTGTGTGAGCTACTCGTTATATACTCACGAGCACCTCCCTGCCAGCTACACCAAACCCTCTCACTCTTCTCTATAGCTATAGGTCTGCACAGGTAAGGGGCGACTAAGTTGAAATGATATTTTGGAAATGTTTTTCACATGCTTATGAACAATTGAATTGCAAGTATAATAACCTTTATACAGAATTACCTCCATTAAGTCCATCTTCTCGCTGTGTTATTCATTCTTGATATGTAACTCATAAATAGTACAGTTAAGAGAGAGAGGGGGACCATGTATTTAAGTTAAATAGAGTTATCTTTTAGTTCCCTTCGACTTCATCATTTTTATTGCTGATAGTATCACCAAGCAAACAAAAAACAAATGAAGCTTTAAACCATGTTTCTTTTATTAATATTGATCATTCGACTGTGTATAAAGTTTGCCTTTGTTTTAATGGCATTTTCGATTACTCGTAAGAAAGGTTTTCAAAATTAATAAAGAAATAGTTTCCCCCATCTGAAGGGCAGACTTATTCACCAGTTTTCACTAATAGTCCCTTTCATAGGCTTACGACCTATAGACCTGCTAAGCCCTCTGCCAATCCTTGATAATATAGCAAGCCCACCTGGCGCAATAGACCTGCACAGGCCGTCCTAAATATCTATTTATTTCTTACAAGTTTGGAGCTTATTCTATTTAAATTCAGAAACGTACAAAAGTTATGATATATATATTTAATACAGATATTTTGTCATAGGTTATTCGAATGAAACCATTCCAAGTTTGCTTGTTTCAAACAATCAAAACCAAAGAAATTATACAATGGCAAGTGCTCGATTCATTGAGAGACCAAGACTAAATTAGTACTATGCTAGGGGAATATGAACGTTATCAGTGCACTAATTTTCATTTGGTATGATAATGAATCGAGATACGTTATGGATTTCCTGTGTTCTCTTCTCTCTCCACACAGTCACTGGTCGCGTTTAGTCAATTGTGCGATAGGTGTAACATATTACTTCAGACTTTTCGATTTGATGTAAGAGGAATGACTTTTATGTTTGTTTTGTATTTTTGTTGTTGTACATCTTTATTTCTGTTATTTCTGTTTTCATACTCATATTTCCCCATGGTTTAATTAATATAGCACTCTTAGGAGAATGAGCTCCAAAAATAATTTTTACTTGTAGGTTATAATTATGAGAAATTCGTGGTGAACATTCAAAATTAAGGTTCCAGGAAAACGCTCCTAATGGGTCGAGCAACGTTGCTGCCAATTTATAAATAGCTGCGTTGTATACAATTTCTATATTCTCACATTCCACAATTTAGAAGAGTCTGTTTTGTTTGTTTGTCTGAAAATGTTTATTCAGGTAACTGTATAAGAAAATGAGCATTTTCTCAACATAACCTGATATAATTGTTAATGTCTTGTACACTCAATGTCAACCAGAAGTAAACAATTTCACTAAAACAAATAAACAGGCGTTCATTGTTTACGTAAGATATACAGTTTAAGCTGTTGGAAATACTAAGGCAAGAGAAATATCTAAAGAAAAGCATTGAAGATATGAGCTCCAAGGCTCTAAGGCAATTATATAAATTTAATAGTTTTCTCCAACACCGGATGTTTATTCACACACAATGTCGAAGATGGGTCAGGCAGTAGGTAGAGCAATGCTCACAGTGTGTACATCTGGAAACTGTGAGGAAAACCCATAAGGCAACCCATACGTTCCTAGGTCATTAGATCTCCAAGATATATATTGAATTTTTATCTGTCATATAATTGACAGAATTGGATCTTTAGATGAGCGATCACCCTTTTCCGCAGATGAGTGACGTCAATACCATGCAATCCTAGTATTATGTAATTTGACAGTAACTCCCGATTTCAACTCTTGAAAAGCATGTATAATTTTTAATCTACCCTCATCGAAGAGCCTTTGTCCGTGAATATAGACTTTGATCATTAACACAAACCTTGTCTGTGAATATAGACTTTGATTATTAACACAAACCAATTCAACACCTTTGCGTTTCCACTGTTGCACATAAAACCAAACATAATGTCACCAGAGTTGAAGAACTTGAGTTGAACTTAATTTGATCTAATACATCCAGTCTTCCCACTCAGTCGGTGACGGTTGGATCTTCCCAATGACCACCGACCGCCGAGTCTTTGAAGTTGGCGACTGGCAAAACGGTTTAGTGGAAGCGGGGTTTAAGGAGAAATCAAGATTACTCGAGCGCAGTGCGTTCAGGGTTAAGCAGTGTGTTTATAGTATTATTTTGCTGGGTAAGCCAGTTGTGAGGGTATAACCTATACTCGGTGCAGGCAGGTGGTTTCAGGTGCAGTACATATACCTTTACTATCTACGTTTGTTTGTGAGTCTGAAACAAAGGATTCTCAATGGACAAAAATGACAGAGGTGGCATAAACCTGAGCTGTCATCTGAGATATGGTTTGTCAACAGAGGAATATCTAAGTGGAAGTCCCCCGAATTGTTCAGTCCATCCAAGATTTCCAAATATATTTGGGGGTGGTTTAATCCTTACCAGTTGATAACGCTTGAGCATATATAAATACGTGCCCCAGTATAGTAATTTGAATCAATTGCTTACTTAATATTCATAATATTTTTAAAAGATATTAAAATATGCAACATTTGGAGGACGTTTTTCTTTGCAGATATAGGCTACACTGGATTTCACACAAAACATATCAATAATATACTGATAACATATATTAACATTATGACATGTACTATATAAACCTGATAGATACTTGACAGGTACAGAAATCTAACATTATAATTATATGAGAAATAACAACTCGGTATTTATCGAATAAAGAGAAATTTATTTCATCACTTAATACAAATACTCTGCCAATGGAATACACCAAGCAAATATCATTCATGAATAATTTGAATGAATTCTATCACATTCATTAAAACATAGTTCCACTTTATGCACCACTTTTCTCCATATTCAAAAATACCCTGGACATTTTGACCACTGAGTGTGTATGTGTGAATATACTATTGATTGAAGGTGTGACCTTATAGGTTACGTGTAATAGGCTTCATCTACCTATTATAAAATGATTTTCCACCATGCTTGAAATGTGTGAAGTACATCATATGTGAAGCAAGTGTATTCAATATAATCTTGTTTTAAAGACACCGATGAATTGAGCTGTTCTGGACGAGGTTGCTATCGCATATATAGATCTATATGTCAATATCATATTCTTGGACCCTGCCCACATCCTGCGGAGAGACAGGGAAAGAGGAATGGAAAAACACCCACCACCTGTTGATGGCTTTACTTTAATTACCAAACATTCCAGTAGAATATGTAAACAACCCTCCCAATGAACGTTAAAATATTGCGGACATGGCATGAAACCATTAAACATACAGCTATTGGTCCCTTGTTGGTAGGGATTATTCCTCACCTTCATTTATTTATTTGGAATTCTAGATGAAGATATACTATTAAAACAGTTATGTTTATCCATACAAACGATAATGATATCCAGTCATCAATCGATTCAGGATACAGGATAAGGGAGAGTGCTATCACAAAATAGTGTTGATTTTGAGTTGATTTTGTCAGAGATATATATGCTTTATTTTTTACACAGCAACACACATGATGACAAGAGAAGAGAACGGGATGTATTTTAGATGTTAACCATCCGGACGGATTTGTTGACAGATTGAATAAAATGTTTGTAAAAAAACAAAAAAAACGAAATACCTGGTTGGGCAGATACCATGGATATTGCAGATACTAACATGTGATCCAGAATCAATATCAATTCAATTTTAATAGAGTCCCACAGACTCCATTAATTGAATGTCCGTAATATTGTTGAACGAATTAATGATTTTTGTCTCTCTTCTCAGACATGAGTGGTCACTGCATGTATATTTCAACCTTTCTAATCTTGTATAGATCGAAGGCTATCATAAATCTCCGACGATGATAGATGGAGACGATGTCAATGGAGAGAGGACCTATATTGGGAACTTAACTTACATGTATCCTCCCCGTCCAAAATAATGGTTCCTTCGACAACAGATTAAAAATGGTCTGTACCAAGGCCTGTGGAATAATTTTATATTATTGTGATTGTTTTGTCAATTTTAATCAGGTCACACATATATATATAATACTGTACTTGAATTGGTTGGAATTTATCCAGAAATATTTCAAACCTTTTCCTCAAACATAAAAAGAAAATAGAAAAACATATATGAGTCTCAAAGTCACTTAAACTAGAAACCTTCTAACGTCCTTTTACCTATTTTGCTTCTTAACTCATCATCATAAACTTATTCGGAAATTCAAATTTGGTCACCTGTCAGGTCACCTAGAAATGTATACGCTCAACACCTTGTAAAATCTGCTAAATTTGGGTGACAAATGGTAAATACTAGGAATATTTGGGTGTATTTTGTGTTGATTAAAAATATTCGTTTGGTTGGGCTGAACTGTATTTTGAGCATTGTTTTTTTTTCTTAAAAGGCGAATTGTATACAGTTCCTGATAAGTGATAATGCAGTAGGCCTATGTGTTATTCGGTTATGAATCAATATTGCTCACTTGATAAGGGGGAGGCCACACGTTCTCATCAAGATAAAGTATGATAGCAGAGCCAGAGACTGGAAGAACATCCCTGACGAACTTACCCTTCAGAAATGATGTGAAATACATAGAGAGAATGGAACTCGGTACTAGCAATTGAATATTTATTAGACGACATTGAGCAGCAATCAAAGCCAATAAATTTTCAATTCACTATATTATATATAATATGCCACTAATAGATTCGCACTCTTTTGATCATCTTTTCTTGTTTTCAACTTTCTTCATCAATATCAATATTTTCCCTATTCATTCCATTTGCAATGAATTAAGATTTCTCGTTCTATCTAATTAATGGTAGGAGGGAGGTATATCTTATCTCTCATTCTTTTTTTATATAAACAGAATCAGACAAAAAAACCAACAAGATTTACTGAAATGACTTCCTTTATTCTTTCAGTAAAAGGTTTAATTATCGATTTGATTTATTTACGGTGTAAGCCTAATGGAATGAACCCTGTGTTTCGTTTCTCCAATGGTATGTGCATGTGGATATCGTGCTTGCGTGGAAGGTTCCCGGCTACACCCTCAAACCTCTGCGCCTTACATGACCATTGGAGTAACTCCATTCTCTGTATGTTCCATATATATATTAATAATGCATTGTGATCATTTTGATCCCTTTGCTTATAATATAACTCGGATTTAGTTGTCGGATTTAGCTCAACTTGAGATAGTCACTTTGAGTCCAACAGTCATTTGTTCATTCTCTTATCCTTAAAGCTTATATATAAAGCTCAACCAGACTTGAAGAGGAGGATGGCAACTCCGTCAAGGTAGAAGTAGATGTGCTTGGCCTTGTGGGTGACATAGTTACCATAGTTGCGGCCGACAGTGCAATGCCATGTTGGGCTGTACTTTTTGTCGAATTCCGTCTGGATGTATGCGGCAATGTCCTTTTCGATGTTGAACTTCTCAAAGGCTTGGATGGCACAGTCTACGGCGTCCTGCTGCATGTCCTCGGACATGTCAGAATTCTTGATAATGGCCTTGCGCTCAGACATTTTGAATCTGTGTGAGTTTCTGTGGTGAGGTTTCTGTGAGTAAAAGTGATCAGTAAGTCTGCTACAAGCGTCTTAGACCTTATAATGTGTTAGTTAGTTGAGAAACTAATGTTTATTTATAATAAACTATTTTTTCTATACAGTCTTATCACTAGGCATTAGACCTTCGAACTACAATACACTCCGAATCTCTTCTGGCCTCTAAATTATAATCATAATAATAATAAACAGATTCTTTACTTTTCTTTTCCTCTAGTCCAGGAACAATCTGGAAGACCAGAAAAGTCTTTTTCTGATGTATGGCTCCTATTTGTACGTCGCCCTTATGTGTGAATAAATAACGTTTTGAATTATTTTGATATTTTGAACACTATTGGTTCTTTGTGATCTAGGTAATTTTGGAACTTCCATTTTCATGATTTTATTTAAGTTTTATCTGACCCCTCAGGTCACGTTTACCAATGATGAAATTACTATTGAAGCCATTTATGTAATATCCCCAATCCATAAAAACGGACTAGCAGAAATCCTTGTTCAGCGGTACACAGTGCTGGGGTAGTTGCCCACTGTGGCCGGGTTAGGCTTCTGCCCTGCTGATCAGCAACAGGTCTCTTGCCTGACATGCAGGTTAAAGCCGGGAATCCACACGGCGACTTCAGGCCCAAGTCGCCCATATTTTCGACCCAAGTCGCTCAAGTTTTCAGTCGCTCTATGTCGCCCGTCATGTCGCTCATGTTGGCTGCTGTGTGGATTCCCAAAACATGATCTTCTTCTAGCGACACCTCTAATTACCTCAGCGACTTGCATGGGCGACACAACATGAGCGACTAGATTAAACATTTTCATTCCAGTCGCTCAAACAGTGAGCGACACGGGGGTCATTAACACCAAGTCGCCCGTCGGGAGGTCGCCCAAGTCGGTTTGATATGCTGCATATGTGTGTGGATTCCAGCCAGGGAAACACCTTTGAGCGACTTGAAGTGTTTCAGCCAATCACAAGCCTAGAAAACTGTGATGTCGCTCAACCTCCATGTAGCTGTAGCTGTTAGAGCGACTGGAATATTTTGATTTCAGCTGTGAAAGTTTGGCGACACCACCAAGTAGCCATACAAAAATCGCTAGTGGATTCCGATTTTAACTGGCGACTTGCATGTTGTCGCTCATCCTGTATCCTATAATTAAGGTCCCAAGTCGCCAGACTTTAATGCATGTCGCCCAATTAAAAAGATATTAAATGTTTTCTAGAATTGTGTGAAGTCGCTCACCGTTTTTAGGCGACAATGGATTTAGGCCTTAAGCCGGGAATCCACACAGCGACTTCAGGGCCAAGTCGCCCATATTTTCCACCCAAGTCGCCCAAGTTTTCAGTCGCTCTCTGTCGCCCGTCATGTCGCCCATGTTTGCTCTTGTGTGGATTCCGAAATAACGAACTTGGTCCAGCTACATCATTAGTGACATGGGCGACTTGCATGGGCGACACAACATGAGCGACTAGATTAAACATTTTCATTCCAGTCGCTCAAACAGTGAGCGACTTGGGGGTCATTAACCTGAAGTCGCCCGTCGGGATGTCGCCCAAGTGGGTTTGATATGCTGCATGTTGTGTGTGGATTCCAGCCAGTGAACTAAAACTCAGCGACTTGGGGTGTCTCAACCAATCACAAGCCAGGAAAGCTTTGAAGTCGCTCAATCTCCAAGTAGTTGGAATTGTTTGGGCGACTGAAATATTTTCATTTCAACTGTGAAAGTTTGGCGACACCACAAAGTAGCCATACATAAAACCCCAGTGGATTCCGATTTTGACTGGCGACTTGCATGTTGTCGCTCATCCTGTTTCCTATAATAATGTCCCAAGTCGCCACACTTTAATGCATGTCGCTCAATTAAAAAGATATTAAATGTTTTCTAGAATTGTGTAAAGTCGCTCACCGTTTTTAGGCGACAATGGATTTAGGCCTTTAGGGGGTCTGGTCTACAATGGGGAAGATTGCTAAACAGGAAAACGTGTTGAAAGAATAGGAAATGCATCATGCTGTTCAGGAATTCGTCAATGCCAAACAGGTAATAAAATGAAAATATAAGACTATAGTAACTTCCTAAAATGTAAGGGATTATAACAATAGTAAGAGTGCAGGTTGGGTGTGATCCTGCGGCTGAACAGGAAATAAAATCCCATGACGCAGCCTTTGCTATTCTTAGCTCTGTATTCGTTATCAGCATGCTAATCCTCCCGTTTTAGATTAACGGGGATCTGTACATAAATGGCTTTCCATAAATAACTATAGTACTCAGTGTGGGTGATATTGTAGACCCCACCGAGACCCTAGAACTATGATTAATGCTTTGACATTGACTTGAGGCAAGTTATATGTTATATTGTCACTAATGTCATTTAGTGTGGTGGGGTTTTTTTTTTACTCTTATGGTGTATTTCGTATACCTTATATATATCATTTACTTTATACTTTATAAATTACTTGTCAGCTATGATAACTGAGAATAACATCAAACTAGATGGAATGTTTTTCGCGACAAAAAATCTACAATCAATCAATTAAGTTGTGAGATTTGTTATTCGGTATAATCCTTTAGGTCTGCGTAATATTCCATACCTTGTTGTGTCCTCTTCTCCACCGGTGTGAGGTATTGATTAGGTATGGCTAAGTAATATACAAGAGAGACGTAGGTACTGCTTGTATGGTTTATTGTCCCTCACTGAGGAGGCTTGGATGATTATAATGAATCTTGGTGAGTGATACAAATATAGCATATGCAAATGAGGACCCCATGAGTCATACCTGTCTATATATAACTGCTTGGCTTTTACATATGATATTACCTTTAAGAAATAATATTACCTAACCTTTTAATACATGACATGGATAATTATTACACATGCATAATATCATAATTAATAATCATTATGTAACCTTAAATCATATTGCATAATTAATCAATATCCAGGAAGTATGCGGTATGAGAAGCGTGCAGTTGCACAATAATTATGGGTTGTGACTTAATGCCAGTACATAGGAAGAACAGACCAGGGCCGTTCCGGAGAGTTGTGATATCCATCTTTATGCTGCCTGTCGGCCTTGCTGACCCAATGTATATAAATAAATTAACACTTGACCACACGTGGTTACCATTACAAAAAAAGGGGGTCTGGACGCTAAATCGAAGATATGAAAGTTTTTCTTTTTATCATTCTGATCACTTACGCCCACCAGAAAAAGGAGAAAACACTAGTAAAATAATAATTCTGAATTAATGTAAGAAAAAAATAATTTGTTGTGTTGATATATTTATTTCTGATTAAATACACTTCCTATCTCTTGTCCTACTTAGAGAGCCTCAAATCTGAGAAATGGAGAAGGAGGACACTCTAAACCACAGGACCGGTCCTGTGGTTTAGAGGGTCCCCCTTCTCCAGTCATTTGGTGGCATTCTCTTATCTGCCCCCCAGATCGGGGTGTTCAAAATCGGATCGGACCTGGTCTGAGAAGATAATTTGATGGATGGGTTATTTGTTAAGAATACAAATTGCCATAAGTAGATAATCAGCAAGATTGTTTTGATAGCTACTGATACCTTGGTAGCATATACATGTAAATTAAATATGTAAATAATATACTAGTGTGTCCGTCCTTCTCTGTGCAAAGACTTCTGGTTGGCTTCTGCATGGTGGTACTGCTGGATAATACTGGATAATACATTATTTGGCAGCAGAGCCCTTGGTATTATTGGTTCCAGGCTGCGCTCAGAATAATGAGATAGGACTTTGTACTGCATTGAAGATGATAAGTGATGCTTATTTGAATATATGCACCCATATGTACCCAAAGTTGTGACTAATATATCATACTTTGTATCCATTATAATTGGTCCAATGACTTGACTCTGGTAGCAGTAATTTGTTGGCATATATACTATAGTTGAAGTCCCATGCCCTGAGGCACATAATAATCATATTTTTCAGCATGTACTTTATAGTCTGCAGTGCCATGGGGCAAAAAAACCCATTGAACTGCAGACAACCGGTTAGCATTGCCATCACAAATACTTGGTGTTAACAAAAAATATCAATTAATAAAAAAATGTATATATAACACCCAACTGCAACAATATATAACAGACTGCAACAGCCTTGCCTGCACTGTTTTGCATATATGATTTGTGCTTAACCTTTCTTCATGTCATATCAATCTGTCCTTTATACCATATCAGTTGATCAGTTGAAATCACTTTGAGGAGTACCTTTTTGGAATTTGATGCAATGAAATGCCACATTAGACATTGGGTAATCATATGATTAAGCATGTTCTAATGCCCATAAACATCACTTTTCCAGACATCCCTCCAATTGAACCCTGATAGCTTTTTATTTTTTGATATGAGTTCTGAAAAAGTATACATATTATCATAGCTTACAATTTGGGGAACAGTTTGGTACAATTGTCACTTCTTAGAAACTGTTTCCCCAAAAAATTGAAATTGTAAAATAATAAGGACACCCACCCAGACTATTCTGAAATAATTGGCTCTAGGATGAAATGAAATGAAATTAAACTATGTAAAAGCAATTGGAAGACTACTATCAGAGTTAATGATACTTGGCATTCATATAACACAGACAATGACAACCCAATTAAAACTTTATTATGTTTTCAGCAAGAAGTACCTAACCTGAATTACTAATTAATTGTGTTCCATAGAAGCGCCAACCTTCAGGTTGAAAATCATTGATCAGTCATTCAACAAATCGTTTGATTAATAATATTATTACTGAAAATATTCTAGTATGAAGAAGAGTATAATTACAGTGGAAACTCTCCATTGAGACCACCATTGGGACTAAACGATTTGTGGTCTAAAAGCGAGGTAGTCTCATTAGAGGGGCTTACAAGAGGAAAGCAATTCGGGACTGAGAGAAACTGGTCTTAGTAGAGGGATGGTCTCTATAGGGTGGTGGTCTTTATGCGAGGTTCCAATGTATATATATCCAAGATTTCAGCCTTATTGCACTTTTATAGCCGTTGTCTCACTCGCTTGTCTAGACTCGGAGCTCAGCCATCTCAAACACAAAAGCTGCAAGATACAGTATCATTCACAATGTTCTCATCATTGATAGCACAGGGTTGGTTCCCCAACAGGCAATACAAAGCTATTGATACAACAATTAGGGTATTGCATGGGTTGGGGACAGTCCCAAGAGCAGAGACCAAATGCACATAATGTCCAAGACCTAAGGAACACCGGGGTGTCTATTGCTTTTAGTACATCTTTAAAACGATTCCCACTTATAATCTGAAATATTTGGCAGTCTGTCAAGTCATATGTATATATGCAACGTTGTTTTGCACTAATTCAGTTTTGTGTGCTAAATGGCCCTAAATGCGGCAAACTAGTAGCAAGCACCTTTTCAATAACGAGCAAGATTTTCTCCTCTTGCACTATCCACCACACCACTCCCTCTACTCTCCACCTCATCGCTATAATTATACACATCATTAATTTCCTCCTGTGTTGGCGGTGAAAACTCCTCCTCATAAGGTGCATGCATTTCCCCATCACCTCGACCATCAAAGAGGTCAGCTTCATCATATTCCTTCTGTCTGCAGACATACTTCACCATAAAATACACAAGGGCAATTATCAGACCTAGTATACCTATGGAGAGAAGTATAGGGCCTAATATCAATGTAGGGTGGATCTTTTTGTGTGGTTCCTTGTCGGTCATGTACTGGCCGTATATTGTCACACATATTCCTGGTAGGACGAAGCAAAGGCCCATGAATACTGTAACCAAGATGGCGGCGTCACGTGACGCGCAGTATACTGGGTTGGGTTGGACGGACTGCATGCTTGGATGATGTGAATCTTTGGTTAAGGCTTCTTACACGTGATACCTGTTAAAAACAAGAATTCAGAGGTAATGCACTTGTCAATTGCAACCCCCACCCCCTGCCCCCGGGGGTAAGGGGGAATGGTAGGGGCATGCCAGAGAAAATATGCTCCCACCCAGGCGTGGATTTCCCTTAGTTTACCGCAGTATCAAGGAAATTACCCTGGATGGGGTTTATATATTTTGGTACAAAATAATGCAAAAAATGTGCCCCATTACACACATTTCTTGCTCTGGGGGTGGGGGGTGGGGGAGGTGGGGGGTCAGGGATTTCATTATATTTCCCCACTTGTCCAGTACATCCTCCCATACCCCCGGGAAGGGGTGGGGGATGCAATTGACAAGTGCATTACTAATACATACATGTCAATTTACTGACGTAACAAAATTAGGCTAGTATAGCTTTACGCTGCGCAAATCTCTTTATTCTCTAATATGTTATATAATTGATGCGCAAAATTTAAGTCAGTCAGTAGCCACCATCAAGCAGAGGGCATGTGTCGAATGAGCAGGTCATAACACTTGGGGCCTCATTTTTAATTTGGTCTTAGAATTTATAATTATAATACTTTTGTGTATGATATATTATTCTCCATATTTTTTCCCCTGCCACAGCAATTTTTAATTCTGTCACTGTAACGTTTAATTCGGTACTTTTAGATTCATCTTCAATTTGGTCCATGTATTTATTAATTCTGCCACTGAATTTATTTATTCTGTTCAAGGATTTATTAATTCCGTCTTAGTTTTAAGTTAATTTAGTCCCTATATTTGTTAATTTTGTCTCTCTAAGTCACAGAAAAAGACCAAATAATGTAGTTCAATACATGGCGCCTCATAGTCTTACCCTGATTGACAGGCTGGGCCCGCCTCTTATTGTGCAGGTGTTGCATGAGATAGCATTAACATTGAATTGAATTGAATTGAAAAACTGGTTATTGCAATGGATACTGCTAATAAAGGCAATCTCTCTGGCTGGTGGGAGGTTTTCGGTCCCTTTATAGCTCGCTTACAATCTTCTTTTGTAGAGTAACAATGTCATCTCAGTCACTGACTGTCGATGATTCTCTACAGTGCATGGTATCAGTTTTGGGTTTACTGTAGCTGATGTGCAATATGCATGGCACTGAAAGTTTAAAGGGTGGTCTCCACTGGCTGCAGTAAGCTCTGCGGTAGGCTCTGCGGTAAGCCTTGCGATGGTGCTGTGATGGTGAGAAATGGCAAGGACCTACCTACATAGCCAGGGAACCATGTAGGCAGGACCTTGTGATTCCTCTCCACCTACAGAAACAGCACAACACATCGCAAGGCTTACCACAGAGCTTACCGCAACCAGTGGAGACCACCCTTAACATTCTTGTTTCACTCAATATTTACACTTACATGTGGTTGGACATTTATATAAAGATGATCAGACAAAGTCAAATGAAGTAATCGTCTTGCCCAATGTATATCGACCTGGCTTGTTTTAAGACTCTTATGGTCTTAGCATCTAAGGTGTGGTTTATAACGATATGGGGAGCATATTGTATCCTTGTCCTTATTTTACTACTAACTCCAACTGGAGCAATCGATGATAAGGATACGTTCATAGTTAAGGATATAATAAGGATATAATATGTTAACAATACGATATAATTAGGTTACAGTAACTTCACCAAGAGATTTTTCATTATGACCTATCCGGTTTTCACCTAGTGGCTAATGGTAAACCAATGGTGCTGGATTAGAAAACCGTATCTGAAAACATTGGTGTAGCCCTAGCAATAGGCCCATTCACATATCAATGGCCGATTGGTGCTGCCGCACAGCGCACAGTGTTAATGCTAGGGCTACACCAAGTTTTTCGTCCTTGCAGCAGATACGGTTCTCTAATCCGACACCATTGGTTTACCATTAGCTGTAAGGTGAAAACCCGATGCGGCGTAATGAAAAATCTCTTTGTGAAGTTAAACCTTAAAGTATTACAGCCGGCAAGTATCAGCCGGCTGGTCGCGGTAATGGGAATGGACCTTTAAGGTTTCTCAGGATATGTTTTACGATGTCAAGGTAGGTAAATCTCCTGGAAATACTGATCAGACTGGTTGAAGTGGAGCATTTTATTTTCGATGCTCAACCCTTTACGTTTTGACCGCTGTGGGTCTTAGTCAGGGGTGTGTGTTACGATGTCAGAAATGAGGCATTTTAATTTAATTTAACACATCAGTTAAGCGTGCAGTGGTGAAAAAATGACTTTAATATTATTGGCGGTTTATTAAGCTTGCAGAAATGATCAGGGGAACATCAAAAGAAGCAATGACATATATATATCCAGTTTGAAATATATCTGATTAATATTAGCTAGGCCTAATTGCCATTTCATAAAAACAACATTATTCAATTGTTTTTAAAGCTTTTTATTAAAGATGCATTATCAGTTAACATCGGTAAAAAATAGTTTCTACATTTTCTTCCATTCTATTCCAACCCATCTTAAAATTATTTGAACAAACTTTTGGAGGTTTCTGTTGAGTTGTCTTGGCAACAGAGCTTCTATAACATCCTTATTTGCATTTGGAGGACCAGCCCGAATCCTTTCTTATGATGACTTCCCTTATTATCGCTCACCGGCGGCTGTTTTTGCTCAACTGTCTCTTCTTCAAATTCTTGTATAAACATATAACAGGTGCAAAATATTGATGAATTCAGTCCTATGAGTCACAATGTGAGTAGGTTGGTAAGATTTGGTTTTCATGATAGCTGAGTATAAAGCTTTAAGCTATACTATTTAACATTTGGTAGTATTCCCAGGAATAATTGACATTTAGTGAATCTCATTATAAATCATAATAAACATATCATTTTTTGATAACGATATCAAGCAATATTGATGTCATATTACACAATCACATTGAATAAGCAGCATATGCATTACAATATTACAAGAAATTACCAATCATATCTCGATTATGGTGGTATAAAGCGCATCCACTTCAATTATTAATTGATTTGATTATAAATTAGCGAAAGTAATCATCAGAAAGTATAGACATTGCGTTTAGTAGTATCTATATCAAATCGTTCACATAATTCTATGAGCCAATGATGAAGACAAAAGGGAACTATTTGAAGAAATGTCATTCTTGCTCTTTTTCTGTGAAATGAATGTAGTCCTCAAAAGTGTTCTCGATGTATTTGGGTCAGATTTTCAGAAAATGTACAATTGGCAGCTGTACACATTTTAGTAAATCGTGCTAAAATAGGCTGCAATTTGGTCAATACTAGGTAAATCCAAATATATTTGGCATTGGATTGACTCTAGCAATCTGGTTGGTTAGGTTGAACTGTATTTTTTGGAACACCAATACATATAGCTAGGCTGAACATGGCATGTTTTCTATAGGTTTTAAACTGTACCATAAGTCCCATAGTTCCCTGCGCATCAAGATTATAAATGGCGGCTATGTAAACTCCCCTTTAATACAGGTGAGTGAGTTTGCTTGCTTTACGCCCTTATCAACACATATAAAGGTTATATCAAGGGCGGGAGAGCTGAGAGGGAGGCAGTTTAGGATCTTACCCAGGAAATAGAGATAAAGAAGAAGGGAGAGAGACAGAGACAGAGAAAAAGAGACAGAATAGCAATTTATGGTCATACCCAGGACCGTCTTTAATACAGGTCTATGGGTGTTTTGTCTCCGTATGTAGCATCCGATTGGTAGAGTCGCTGAGCTATGGCTCATTGTTTCCTGTCAAGACAAAGAAAGTAATTCATTATAAACGGGTACAACCATAAATTGCCTCCCCTCATTTCATCTTTCACTACCATTGATATAACCTACAACGTGTTGCTAAGGGTTGACCACATGAACTACGTTACTAAATAAATAAAAGTGAGGAAATTCTTTTAAAATGTGACATCAATGATATATGCATTTTTTCATTTTTTTAAAATTTAGAATATATACGGCCAATCTTCTGTATAATGACAATTGAAAGATAGACAGGCATTCACAGTGTACAATATATGTTACAATCAATGGGGGTCAGTTACATATCGCGATAATTGGCAATAATTCTATACCGAATAACCATGGTCTTCCACCCACTGCTATGTCTAGCTACACTAGGCTCTAGGAACTTAATTATGGAACTAATAAACACAGATTTTGAAATTTCGAAATCTTCAGAAAGAATTATAGGAAAAGGACATGATATGGACGAGAATACAGTATGCCAGTCCTTACCAATTCTAGTAGCCATCCTGCATGCATGTATTAGCAATATCCGCAATAGCATCCTGCATAGACAGTCTTATACCTGTAGTAGGACCACGTCCATATCCACAGAGTGCAGTTAAACTTCACCTTTCTTCTGCAAGCCGAGTATGAAGGCTTACAGCCCACACATCGCTTGTATTGCGCCAGCCCATTATGATAGGTCCAGGGCCAGGGTCGATTAGGACACGAGCCATAACAGGCATTGGGTTGCCCCAGGGCTGATTTGCAAGTAAGTACTCCCAAGAACTTGTCATATATGTACACGTTCCACAGCATACAGGGTCTATTCAGAAATCGCACTATAATGAAGAATATATAATTATAGAGTGTGTGTATCACTCAGCGGCGGCAGTTTTCTCTTAGCAATTACACTTCAAATTCTTGTATAAACACAGGAAGGAGAATATTGATTAAGATTAAGATTAAGATTAAGATACTTTTATTTCCGACTTATCGCTCTCAGGAGGTATATCTCCAGCTTAAGGGAGGATCGCACGCTTCCTGTTGTTTTACATTTTCTTCTTAACAGTGTACAACACTCCAGTCGTCATTGACGAAAGGAGCCCACTGCTAATATCATTATTTTATGTCTTTTACAGTATTTATATTTTGGTAAAGGCGCACTAGAACTTATATAAAGGTTTCCTCAAATCTGTAATATATATCGGAATAAGGCGTAAGAAAGATGTTCAAGTCAATGGATAATCATTGTGTTATTCTATGAAATATTGGTCTGACCATATCAGGATGAATCCAGTCATTATTTTAGTAAATTTGATAAGATTTGTTTTGCTGAGAATTTTGTTTGGTTGTAATAGCTGAGAATTCAGCTTTAAATCAGAACTGAATTTCAAGTGATGTGCAGTTGCATTTGTTCTGTGCCTCAAGGTGCAGACTGGATATGGCAGTATACTATAGTAAATATCACTTGATTGTAGTAACTAATATTCCCTATACTGAATACACATTGAACTTGACTGAAAATATTCATATATTCATGTACGTTGAACATTTGGGTGAATAACAGTTGATATATTATGATATATGTGATGTGTAACAGCAAAATGAGTCACAAGTCGCAAAAAATTGATTTTGAAATTTCATCACATGTTTGGAAAGATGAGGTTAAGCAGATTTCAATGATAGTAAAGATGAGGACATCTAATAAGAATTTCTTTATTTTAATTTTGATATTTTTATTTTTGAAAAAAAAAGTTTCCATTACGTTTGGGTGGAGAAATATTAGTAAAGTAGCTTAATCTACTCCATAGGATGACCTAAAAAATGCATAGATATATTGAATACACAGTTTTGGAATTTGATACATTCATGTATGCTACTAGCAGCACTAAGCATTCAAAGGATGAAAACATTCCAACAAAGAGATCTATAGCTAAAGGTGGGTATTTGAGAAATATCATTTTTTACGATTTGGGACTCATTTTCCTGGAACACATCACATATTTACTACACAAGGTTTACCACAACAATCAATACAGTATTTGCTATGCATGTCGCTAGTACATCATTTTGAAAACCTTACCTTGCCTTTTCTTCCTACTTGCCAGTACGCTATCAACTGGTAGGCCTTCCACTGTTTCGCTCTCCTCAACTGGTACCGCATCTAATAATCGGTATCATTGTCAAAGATAGAAATATCGGTTATTATGTATATTACATATCCTTAATAATCTAGATACATACATACATACATGTATACATACATACATGTATACATACATACATGTATACATACATAGACACACATTTATAGGCCTACACAGAAGTATATATAATATATATGTGTTCATAGATACACATACATGTATGCACATTAGTTGGTGGGCTTAGCGCTCCAAACAGGCCATTTACTTCAAGTCATGATGCAAAGGTCCCCTTTGGTATGGTAGCACCTTAGGGCAATAGAAAAAGATTTATCCTAAGACACACGTGATATCACCCCCCATTTCGAAAAAATGACGTTTTTACAAAATGGCCACCAAAAATTCAACCAACATCCTAACTTCACTTCTATTTGACATAGAAAGACAAAGTTGGTGTCTAAACATAGGTTTTCAGGGTCAGGGAATCTGATAGAAAGGGTTTAAAGTCTGAAAGGACAATAATTATCCTCTTATAAAGAATATTTGAGAAAAAAATCAGAAAAAAATCAATAAATAAAATAAAAAAGGTTTTTCTACCAGTTTATCAAACAAACTCTTGCCTTGTAGGGCAAATGCACTCTTCATTGATTATTACTAACTGCTTGTTGCATCCTATAGTGGTAATCTGTACAATATATGTAATAATACAGACTTTTTCTCTTTTTGAGCAGATACTAAGCATATCAAGTACATTACTAAGACAGCTTTTCCCATTACCAACCAGATATTTCTATTTCTATCATGTGAATCGGTCTTTGTGATAAAATCAGATTAACTATACATTATAATATTATTATATTAGCAAATATTATTATTGAACATATGATTCAAAGAATCAGCAATCATTAATCAGCACATGTTTTATAAAACAAGGTTGAATTTTTGATACCAGCTTATACTAGTCAATATCTCACATTCAACCATTGCAAGTCCACATAGCAGCACAACTAATACAGTATATTTTACAATCACATTCAAATTCTAATAATGGTTAGATCCCCCCTCCCCCTATCAGTATATCGATCTTCGACAGAGGAATACAGTCCTTTATTTCCCTACCCTCCCACATAACAATCTTTTGTTGACTCTTGATGTCTTTACCAAGCGTCATGTAAAAGAAAAAACAATATCAGGATTTCACAGACTTAGGAATTGATCAAACTCATTTATATATGTATTGTGTAAGTACCGTAACTCCTAAACTCTTTCCTTCTATTGGTAAGTTGGACCTTATCTGGGAGTTGGTTCCACAATGTTGGTATAGTAAAGACATATGATTTTTTGAATAACTCATTCTTTGGATGAGGTACTTTGAGCTTTTTACCACCTGTCAATCTTCGCAGGCCAATTGCTCCCCCTCCCATCTCTACCTCCGCCTCAGATATTTGGCAGCAAGAGACTGTCATAGAAATGGGGGAGTAGCGAGAGCAGTAGCATGGCCATGGAACTCACCTTTTAGAAAGGGCTGTGCTTGTCCAAATTCTACGTCCTACTAGTGTTCCTACTATTGGACATTATGCCCAAGAGGTCTTCACTCAACATATTCTTCATGATTTTGAAGAAACAATAGATTGGATGTTGTTTGGGACATCTACACTAAGACAAACTTAATCACAATCTCAGGAGAGTTACTCTTTCAGCAAATGTGCCTAGCAACTGGACAGCTTTCATGCAGGTGGACCTCAAAAATCAGGAATTCTTTGTGTAGCTGGCCAAAAGGTTGAAGCTTTTGCAACTTCAGGTAGAATGTATCAAATGAAATATCTGGAATAATATTGTTCTGATGGATGTTGTAGTGAATGGATTATAAAGGATTGTTATTCCACTATTTCAATGTCTATCTTGTTTCACCACTGTACTTGGGAAATGTATAAGCTCTCCAGTCGGTTTTTATGTTGATGCAATGGCTTCTTGCACCATGAGAAAGCAGACACCAGGGTGTTTCTATACATTGCTGCAGCCACTGTAGCTGGTCATTGTCAGATTGTTGTTTGAAGCAACAAAAGTGATGTTGTTGGGCTAGGCATATTTGCTTTTGTGGCACTTGGAGAGAAGGTAGTTGCACTCAAGATTGCATTTGAGGTTTGTTGCAATTTCAGGTAGACAGCTATGTTTGAGCTAGTTTAGGTTCTCTCCTCTTTTTATTTGATAAGGCTGATGAATAAGGGATTTCTTTTCCTTGTCAGGTACATTCCTCCACATGAAATTGGATCAACTCCTGGACCATCTAAAGCATGGCAATACTCTCATGTTCTCAGAGCCTCCTTGCCTTGGTAAAGGCAAGGAGGCTGCATGCTCCACATGGCAGTTGCTGCTGGAGCTTACATTGTTGTCCTTACCTACTACTGAGATGATTGAGACCCATTCACCAGTGTTTCAGAAATTTGTAATGAAGCTATAGTGTATCTGATGACAATATCGAGAGTGTAGATGAAGGTTGTCACAATGTTTTTTCTTAAAGGCAAAGATTTTGACTTAAAGCTGCCTTCCCAGCTATTTTCTATACAAATCTCAGTTTTCACTTGTTAACTAATACACTGCCCCACCTTATCCCAATCGTTTGGGTTTCTTTGTTAATGTTGGAGTTTAATATTTGAGAAGAAATACTCATCCTACTATACTGGTGATCACCAGTGCGACCTAAATAGCCTTGTTCCAGAACGAGGGAATTTCTGAGGGCAGACAGAGAGAAACATGGAGCTGGGCCTGGGACAGAGGTGCCACCATGTGTTGATTCACTGCATCTACAGTACTATGACCATATGCATTAACAATCATTCCTGTGTGTCCCCGATCGTAAAATCACAGAATTTAGACATTTATTTTACTTTTCATTGAATAAGAGATTGATAATATTGAGTTTGGGAACTAATATGAATGTAACTCCAGAAGAACCACTCGATCTTAATTCCTGGCAAGGCAGCTTTAATGCCACCAAGTTCTGATACACAGCAACTACAAATCTCATGAACAGCATATCAGGTATAATAGCTTTGGCTAAATGCATAGAATATAATTCTATTTGGTGATTATTTTACGATATGTACTTGAAACAACTTGTGGTGCATTTCTCTTCAAAGAGGACACATATGGGGCAACATGCTTGTCAGGAACCCAGCTATTGTCTCATCTTCTCTATGGTATTGGCAACATGATTCAACAGATTCACCTCCAAGAGCTCTCTTTTCCACATCATGAAATATGTATTCCCCTTTGTGTGGGCAGCAATGTAGCAGTTGCCATGCATTCTTATGTAGGAGATTTAAAAATGGAATCTGACAGTCATTTACTTCTGGTTTATTTCATCAAAATATTCCTGATCATTTTCAGTCATTATTCAGCTTCTTCTGACTTAATTTATGAAATAACTTTAGATTCTGTTAGTGGAATTGAATCTATGAGTCATGTACAGTTTTTAGTTCTGTTAAGATTAATTCCTTTCAATTTAGCTAGTCAAACATGGCCAAAAGTTACAGCGAATTTACAGAGTTTCTGACCTGCCTGCTGACAGTAGGCATACATTACTGTTTATTTGCAAGAAAATCTTTCATCTTTTTTATCATTATTCCTTTACTTTGGTAGCAGTTGTGTAGTAAATGTAGAATCACAATTCTGAGGTGGTATATGAACATGTTTGTCTCATGGGTGCTTGAAAAAGATTTCAACATACTTGCTATCACTTGTGTTTCGAAGGCAGACTTTTCTCACCCCTATGTTCATACCATTCCCTTATGTTGTTCTATCATAATGCAACACATTTTCTCAGGATTTGCCTGAACTAGCTCTTTGCCACTGTAAGACAGATTGTAGACCTCCATGTAAATTCTGCAAGCAGAAACAGCCCTGCTAATCTCTATGTGGATGCCTGGGATCATGCTCTTGCCGTTGTGCATCATTCAGCTAAACACGATCTTTTCAACCACTTTTTTCAGCTGTAAATATGTTTTGCAGTCAGTTATAATCACTAAAGAGTGTGTTTACCCTACAAGGAAGGAGTTTGCTTAATAAATTAGTAAAACATTTTTTAGTGAGTTTTATTTGATTTTTTTTAAGATTTTACCTCTAATATTCTTTTTAAAATGAGAACTATCATTCTTTGAGACTTTAAACCCTTTCTATCACATTCTTTGACCCTGAAAACCTATGTTTTGACAGTAATCTTGTCTTTCTATGTCAAATAGAAGTGAAGTTAGGATGTTGGTTGAATTTTTGGCGGCCATTTTGTAAAAACGTCATTTTTTCGAAAACGGGGGATGATATCACGTGTGTCTTAGGATAAATCTTTTTCTATTGCCCTAAGGTGCTACCATACCAAAGGGGACCTTTGCATCATGACTTGAAGTATAAAGTCGCTAAGCCCACCAACTACATATTCATATATTGACATTACATACATACATGTTTTAACATGTATACACACATGTATAATATATATATATGTACATACGTATATGAAAAGTATTATGATTTAACCCATCAATGAATCTTTTTCATTGATTAATTGAGGTAAATGATGTAAACTTTTTTTCCTTTTTTTCCTTTTTTATATATATATTTAGAATTTTTATAGGTGAATTATACATTAAATAACTTTACACCAATGTTGGTCTTAGCACAGAAAAACATTAAGCAATCCTGAATTTTGGATATGAAATAGAGGGCAACTCAGTCAACAGATTAGAAAAATCTTATCTCAGAAGACCCAATTCTACCAGAGTTATTGCCATTTCTTGAAATTACTGCAGGAAAGGTATATATGGAATAATTCAGCTAATTAGGTGGGGAAAAGGGGAAAATATAGTGAAAAATGAATAAAATAGGAGTATAAATTTACAAGCATCTTTTGGCAGAATGCTGAAAAGGAGTATGCCCATTTAAAAAATATATTGTCCAAAACCAAATTTTGAGATTTTCATTTGTTACCATGGCAACTAATATTCCATGCTGAACATACCATGTTTTCTATAGATTTTATACTGAACCATTTGTCCCATAATGCCATGCGAATCAGGATTCAAACTGGCGGCTATGCAAATCCCCTATTGTACATACAATAGATAAAAGTGCAAAAAAAGGGATATGTGTGTCATATAAAATATTGTATAAATTGGGAACTAGAAACCTGCTGATACGAATAGAGGGTTTTGATCAAGTAAAAAATTATAAGAAATGAAGGTATACTGTGTGTATATGAAAATTGTTTAAATGAAAGTAACTTTTTGTATTGATTGTTTGAAAATTTTCAATTGGAGATGAGACATATCACTGTTGTGAAAATCTACCAAATACAATTGTTTAAAAAAAAACACACAAAAAAGTGTATTACCCGTAGGAAGTGTTTCTTCTGCAATGTCATCTTTGAACCTTGATTCTTTCACTGGAAAATAGAGAATCGCATATCACACAGCATCTCAGAAAGATATAACTGTTTTCTAAAACTAAGTAATGACCTTGCAAAGACACACTGTATATGACACAGAAATGGACAAAAGGTGGTAATACGAACATTCAAACCACTCTCATCAGAGTTAACAAAACATTAATAACATCTTCAAACACTCAAAGAGCTTATGAAGTCCTAAAAGATGATATTCGATGTATTCCGGACGTGTTGTCTTTTATGATTGCAGTTAAAAATCCAATATAGAAAAGTTCTTGCAAGAGGGTCGAATTTATTGAGGATGAGTCTATTTTCAGATTGTTGTTAATGCGGGTTTTATATCTGATTACCTAGGCTATGACAGTCTCAATGTTGAGCTATGTAGTGTCTTATCGCAGCTTACTCTGTATTAACTAAATATAAGGCCATGTATACAGGCCTCATTGTCAGTGCACGTTAGAGCCGCCGTATGTGTAAATGAATGTTTATCGCACTAGCTTGTTTTATTATTACAAATTAAACCGTTCTAAGATCTCCCCTTAGCCCCTTTAATTACGTCTCAAGGTAACCAGATAACAGCTTGTCAATTTTAGATGAAAGAGTTCCATATTTTCATCGATATTTCATCATCAAAGGCAATTTTGATCAGTTAATAATTAACCAAGTTGTTAGTTTGGTTTTAAAACGGTAACGTTATTCGAATAACTCCCGTTTTTAACAACCCTATGACGATTATTAAGATATTAGTAAATTATCATTTCCTAGTTATCCTTGAATGCTTATGTAGTTCTGATCTAATCATACTAAGGGTATTGTAATTAGATATATTCTATTATTTGAAATCGATGATGTAAGTAAATGATTATTCTGTTTAAATATTCATCTAGAAGTAGCTAGCAAACTGAGAACAGTGCCCTTCTGGGTACTATTACACACATGAGCAGTAACCGACCGCGTAACTTAGGCCTACACATTGCGGTGAATCAAGCCTCCTCGAGCTAAACTATTGGCCAAACAAGTTAAATTTACTTTTTAACATCAAAATAGAGTGTGTAATAAATAGCAAATGGCACTCTGTTCGGGATCAAACTGATCGAGACCCATCAGAAAAAAGTAAAATGACCCACACAGCACAACACACCTCGACTAATTAAGAATATTATATATTGGTGGAAAATTAAATCAATCCACTGAACAAAAATGTCATGAAACGACACTATGCCAGGTGGTTTTTAAATTTTTGAATTAAAATATGATACAACTGTTTAATACTTCATTAGGAATCTACTCTACTTACACTTGTATTGATTTGTAAATTGATTATTATCATATATTTTTTTTTACTTTTTTAAAACTTTTACTAAGAGTATTGAATGTATGTGATGTGTTACAGGAAAATGCGTCACAAGTCGCAAAAATCGAATTTTGAGAAACTATCATATTTGAAAAGATGAGATGAAGCCGATTTTAACAACTGATTCTAATTACTAGTACGGTAGAAAAATATATTCTATAGGATGACCTTGCAAGGATATATTTAATATAGTTTTTAAATTAAGTAAATGCATTCATACGAATTTCAACGGTACACCCCAAAGATGAAAACATTCCTACAAACAAATCTCGTGAATAAAGTACATAGAAAAATAACAATTTTGCAATTTGTGACTCATCTTTCTTTAACACATCACATATGAATAAACTGTATGTGGCTGAATAAACACATTTAAACTGACACTTCTCACTGTTGTTGGCTAGATTATCGAGTAACGGAATTTCGACTTCCTTTTCTAGTATTTGGTTTACCTTACCCTACCTAAACTAACTCCTGTGGATATCAAAACTCTAGCATTCATATTATATCAGATATTTGGTAAATATAGTGAGCAAAATCGTTTTATGAAAGCCATGCATATATCTCAAAGTGGCAGTTGCTTTGACATCTGGAGTTACATAATGCCAGGCTTGACCAAATGTTGTCCATAGCCTCCTGGGTTAAAGTTATTTATATATATATATAAATATTTCTGACAACTTGGACCCTGTAGCAGCACTGTTTTGTGGCTTCACCACTTCCTCATGGATTTGAAATGAATAGAGCCTTCTGACCCAGTCATTACACATATTCACTAATCATTGAATGAAAACGCAATGCTGGTATACTCAAAACTTCAGATATTGCTATACCTATCATATATGATTACACTGACAAAGTTTCACCAGATTTCATGACTACTCAGTTTATCTAGCTTAGCCGCTTTAAATACAAAATACCCACCTTTGTCTGAGATTTCCTGTTTGGTATGAGCACCTGTCTCTCCCCAAACAATATCAGTCTCTGGTTGAACTGCGCTGATTGAACATCTTTGTTCCACTGCGTAGATTGTAGCAGAGAACTGCAGCAGGACCATCGCAGACAGAACGACTGCAAGCATTTGCATCTTGGTATCTACAGAAATGTGGTGTTGCAGAAAATAAATGTTTTGATCTTATGCAAAGTTACGATGTAGAAGCCCAGGTGGCAGGATAAGAAAATAAAGCAGTTGCAAAAAAAGAAGTGAAGTCGAACAAAATTGATATTGATATATTATTATATCTAGAAAGATGAAATGAAGGCGGATTCCAACGATGTTAAAGATTAGGATATCTAATAAATACTTATCTTTTTATGTTTAAAGAATAGTCAGTGATATTTCTGCACAGACAATCACTAGTAAAATTGTGAAATATACTCCTTAGTGCATAGTGCATATATCTACTCAGTACAGTCTGGAAATTTGGCACACATATTCAGAAGATGGAGATCCACCTGTACCCCTTATCATCTCAATAACGTAACCGTGTCCGTATCATTTTTGTGAATTACTAGTTTTACATGTTTCGGGGAAATGAGTCACAAGTCGCAAAAATGATATTTTCCAAAGTAATTTATTTACAAGATCTCTTTATCGGAATGTTCTGATTTTTTAGGGTGTAGCACTGTTCGTCATATGAATCCATGCACCAGATTTCAGGACAGTGTATTAAATATATCTATGCATTTGTAACGTCATCTTATAGAGTATATTTAGCTACTTCACTAGTAATTGTCCACTCGGGAATATTGCTTTTTTTTCAAAAATAAAATATCAAACTTAAAATGTAGAATTACTCATTAGATATCTTACTGTTTAGTATCATAAGAATCCGATTGACTTCATCTTTTTAAATATGATATTTCAAAATCCATTTCTTGCGACATGTGACTCATTTTCCCGAAACACATCACATATAGATTCTCAAAAAGCGCTTAACGCACATTTTGAGTAAAAACACCAAACCAATATTAATCTGCTCTTTGGGAATGGGTAAATGGTATCAGAGCAGGAATATGTTTTAGAGGATGACAAAGCGACAAAAATTAAAATGTTTGACGAAAGATAAAAACTCCATTTCTACTTGAGAAAGGCTACTTCAGAAAATAGCTGAAAATGGTTTGACCACCGTATACATATATGAAACACTCTAAAAGTATGTATATTGCTTTACTGAATATTTGTCAAGTAGGTTTGCTGAAAACATTGTCTGTAACTAATGAAATGCGACTGTAGATTAATATAAACATAAACTCTTACCTCTTTGTATGGTGAAGGTCAGGTATAGCCCCAATGGTGGCGCAGACTGGTGCTTTGAAGTGGTACTGGTGCTTGCAAGTCGTTTTGAAACTGATGCCCAAGTGATACCTTCCCTACTCCCCACTCCCCTTATATAGTGACAATGTACATCCATTAAAAACATAAAGTCATGACATAAAGTCATGACATTTGGCTCACTCATTGACTTAATTCACGTCAGGTAGAGATAATGGGAAAATGATGGGATCCTGTGTGGGTGTGGGATAGGGGGTGGGTGGGTGGATTACGTAATCAGTCAAGTATGCCACACAGTGTTTATTTCATTCAGGGTACTGTTTCATAATGAATGAGACATAGCAAGATTTATTTTGAAAATTTGCGAATTGTGTTCAAATGTTACAAAGAATGTCCTGGCCTGGCGTTTCATAATGTAGGACATTCGCGGGAACATTCATATTCGCGCTGACATTCGCAGCTCTTCGCATTCACCGGTGACGGGACTGGCCGTGCGTGTTGTCTTATTATGTAATAACCATAATAACAGATAGAGAGGCGCCATGGGCTGAGAGGGATAGAGAGTGTACATTGCCAGGATTTGCTGGGAAATATGAAGAAAAGAAAAGGTTCATCAGGTTCATTATATATAATGAAAAATGGAAATTCTTGTGTATAAAGTATAATAGTGTATGACAGAATACTATTATACCAATGGTATGATTCAATGATACCATAGAAGTAGGAAGTCACTTTTCAATGGCATACATATCATATGATACCATAATTATGTATACATCATGTATAACAGAATCGGCGCTTAGAGTGCATTTGATACAAAAACAAAACTTTTACATATGCCTAATTATATTTTACAATGGCTGATTGCAAGGACATTAACTTAATGCTGCACTCTCAGCAGTGAACAGCTGAATATTTTCTATCTTTTGTTCCATTCTTTCCAACCTTCCTAAAGCGTCCTCATTTGTATTTATAGGACCCTCCCCAATCATTTCTTGGGAATACTTCATTTATTATCGCAACATATTAGAGCAGCAACATCCATAAAGTCATAATATGAGTAAATTTTGGTAAGATTTAATTTCAACATATCAACATATTATTAGAGCAGAAAAATATTGATAAATCCATAAAGTCATAATATGAGTAAATTTGGTAAGATTTGATTTGTCATAATAGCTGAGAACGCAGCTTTAACTAGAAGTCAAAAGTTTCCCACTTTTCCCGATTTGCCCATGTCAAATACTTTTCAGACTTTTCAGAAAGACAGGAGAAATGTGCTATTGTGCACCGGACGATCCTTACTATTTCTAGTCTGATGTCCACTGGAAATTATCTTATTTGCTGCCATCTGGCATAATGAACTTTATTACTTAGCACCCGGTAGTGTTATATGCACAATAGAGACAGCCCCAGGCAAAATAGCATCCACAATGTGAGCAAGTTAATAAATACTTGATTCTATTGTTGTATAGATGTCACAAACCGTATCGTTCATGTAACAATATGGTAGTAAAGTAAAGTGGAAATGTCAAAAAAGAAAATGATTTATTGCTGATTTATACAAAAACACTATGGTCTTAAGGCAGTTATTATTGTACTAAATCCTGGAACTGTATAGTGCGTGGCATTTGGAAGTATAAACATCTTGTTATTTTCTCATCTCTGATGAGTACTGCGTTGTTGAGTAAGGTCCCAACCCATCCTTAAAGGTGAACACAGGACTGCGTATAATGTGTTTTCAGACATTGAAAAAAACTATAATATGATGTTCAGTATGTGTTGCATCCAATAGTCGTAATCTGTACGACATATGTAATATTACAGACGTTTCCTCTTCTTTTTTTTGCACATATTACGCATACCCAAAATGCATCACTAAGACATCTTTTCCTATTACCGACCAGATATTCCTATTTCTGGAACAAATAGTTTCATGGCACTTACTATTTTTTTACCAAAAAAATATAGGCGAAGTTCGACACATCTAGACAACTGTCCACTTATGTTATTACCCCTACCGATTATTAGACTACAGTTATTGGTAGAAATAATGACAATTTCAGTGACAATACATGACAATAACTGTCACTTGACCATCTGTTACAGGTAACCGAAATCTGGAAACGTTTCCCTTGGAAACGAAAATTAGTTGAATAAACCTCACATAGGCCATGAATACTTTAAAACTGCAAATAAATACACACATTGTTAACTGTAACTCTTTCTTGTCTACATTTCCAAAGAAGGATAAAGGAAGGCGGATAGAATAGACTTCTTCTTTCTCATTCTCGATCACTACCAACTTGATGGCAGATGACAGCATTGTATGCATACAGTTCATGGAAAGCCATCTATATACAATGTATGTGTATGATATAATGACTGATAGTTGGTTTCTTTAACATCTTCACTAAGATCTTCACTAACTTTAGAGCTGAGCTTCCCCTATATTATATCATTAAATCTTATCATATATTTAATATTACCTCACAGCAACTGATCCTGTTAGGTTAGGCCATATTATTCCTTATTACTGCCGTATTTTGTATTGTATTGTCATTGGAATCATCCCAGATTTTGTATTTAAATACCTACCGGTTTTAGTCTCTACTACCCTTAGTTTTTATTACATGAAATTATTAGAAGTCATCAAGTTGTTAGTTGTTAGTTGTTAGTAGGACACTAGAGTCCCACATGCATGGAAATGCGGCCTCAGGTATTTTCATATCACTACAAAAATTTGTAAATACTGCAACACGAGAATCTTACCACATTTACTTATGTTTTAATTCATAGGACTGCATTTAATAATATTCTATGGAAAGCAGAATGCATATAACCGAAAATTGCGCATGCGCAAAAAGGCAACCGTTTTAATCGCAACATTACCGAAATTGCCGCAAATTCCATCCGACTTTCGCGGCCGTCGAACCGCTTTTTACGCACCGCCGCCCGCTTTTTACGGGGCCGGCGGCCGCAATTTGCGGTACTGCAGCCGCCCATTTCACAACTCTTACCGATTTCGTCGGCCGGCCGCTTCTGTCATCAAATGCGGCCGTCAAATGGGCCTGGAGATGAAGGGGGTAGGGTATGGGGAAGGAGGGGTATGTGGGTCAGATTTTCAGAAAATGTACAATTCCACTACGCCGATCTTCTCATATAACCCTGATTTCAGTCGAAAATAAACGTTCAAAATACAGTTCAACCTAACCAAACAGATTGCTAGAATCAATGTAATCAATGCCGAATATACTCGAATTTATCTTGTATTGATTGACCAAATTTCAGCCTAATTTAGCAGAATTTACTAAATGTGTACAGCTGCCAATTGCACATTTTCTGAAAATATGCCTCATGTTACATGTACAATATAATGAAACGTAAAATTACGTTCACATACACCCCCTGTGCCTCCTCCTGGACATTCCCCTGTACCTCCTCCTGTACATACTCCTGTACCTCCAACCTGTACATCCTCCTGTACATACCCCTGTACCTCCTCCTGTACATACTCCTGTACACCCCCTATACCCCCTCCTGTACCTCCAACCTGTACATCCTCATCCTCCTGTACACCCCCTGTATCTCATCCTGTATGTCCTCCTATGCATACACCTGTAAATCCTCCTGTACACACCCCTGTCCATACCCCTGTATCTCCTCCTGTCCACCCCCTGTACCTCCTCTGTACATACCGCTGTACCACCTCCTGTACATCCTGTACCTCCTCCTGTACACCCCCTGTACCACCAACCTGTACCTCCTCCTGTACATATACCCCCTGTACCTCCTCCTGTACATACCCCTGTACCACCAACCTGTACCTCCTCCTGTACATACCCCTGTACCACCAACCTGTACCTCCTCCTGTACCCTCCTGTACATACCCCTGTACCACCAACCTGTACCTCCTCCTGTACATACCCCTGTACCACCAACCTGTACCTCCTCCTGTACATACCCCTGTACCACCAACCTGTACCTCCTCCTGTACATACCCCTGTACCACCAACCTGTACCTCCTCCTGTACATACCCCTGTACCACCAACCTGTACATCCTCCTGTACATACCCCTGTACCACCAACCTGTACCTCCTCCTGTACATACCCCTGTACCACCAACCTGTACCTCCTCCTGTACATACCCCTGTACCACCAACCTGTACATCCTCCTGTATATACCCCTGTACCACCAACCTGTACATCCTCCTGTATATACCCCTGTATCTATCTCCTCCTGTACGTCCTCCTGTACATACACCTGTAAATCCTCCTGTACACACCCTGTACCTCCTCCTGTACATCCTCCTGTACACCCCCTGTACCTCCTCCTGGAGGATATACTGTAGGAAAAGCTGGATGAAGTACTGGAGGAGATACTGGAGGAGGGGGTACTAGAATTGTTACTGGAGGATATACTGGAGTAGCATTAATTGTGAAAAACAATGATAATACCACCGTCAGATTTATTATGCACAAAAGATAGTTAACATAGGTTTGAATGGAACTCCAATTGAATCCTATGTTAATTCTTACTGCACAATTTTTAGTTTGCATAGGTTTCTATGGGATTCCCATTCAATCCTATATTAATTCTCACTGCACAATTTTTAGTTTGCATAGGTTTCTATGGGATTCCCATTCAATCCTATGTTAATTCTCACTGCACAATTTTTTGTTTGTATAGGATTGAATGGAGGCTCAATAGACACCAGTGTTATTAGTTTATCATTATTTTTGGTGAGCACTGGAACATATGGTGGATAGTGCATGTTTTAATGGCATTCCCAGCCCTGGAGTAACCACACTTTTCCAAAATTATTCATGACACATTTGAGCAGATTGGACTAAATGTGGGGGTACTGGAGGATGTACTGGAGGATGTTACTGCAAGAGGTAACTGCAGGAGGTTACTGGAGGAGATAAGTGGAGGACGTTGCTGGAGGAGATAAGTGGAGGACGTTGCTGGAGGAGATAAGTGGAGGAGGTTGCTGGAGGAGGGTACTGAAGGAGGTTACTGGAGGAGGGTACTGGAGGAGGTTACTAGAGGAGGGTACTGGAGGAGGTTACTGGAGGAGATAAGTGGAGGAGGTTACTGGAGGAGGGTACTGGAGGAGGGTACTGGAGGAGGTTACTAGAGGAGGGTACTGGAGGAGGTTACTGGAGGAGGTACTGGAAGAGGTCAATGGAGGAGGTTCTGGAGGAGGTGACTGGAGGTGGGTATTGGAGGAGGTTTCATCTGAAATTTGGGTTATTTGAGAAGATGGGCGAAGTTGAATTGTACATTTTCTGAAAATCTAGACACAAATGCATGCATGTATGTACATACATATACCTGTATACATGTGCGCATACACACAAACGGTATATACATGTATAAAATGCTCGTAGATTGGACGCCTACTGCGTCATAGCTTTCCCTGGCCTTGAATTAGCCACAAATCTAAAATCATGTCGGTGATTGGACACCTACTGCGTCAATGGCTTTCCTGGTCAAGGTCGCCAAACGTCAAAATATTTATTATTAATTATGTGTAATATAAGTCTATAAATATCAATACTTAGAATTTCCGACTAGGTAGACATAGGTAAAGGGCCCCACTAATATTGATGAAATGAAAGAGAAAATATAAGTAGCATGGCTCTATATCATATAGATCGCCGTTTCCCCACTTATATGGGTCAGATTTTCAGAAAATGTACAATTGGCAGCTGTACACATTTAGTAAATTCTGCTAAATTTGGCTGAAAAACGAAGAATACTGGGTATATGTCTGAGTATATTTTGTATCACATTGATTTAAAGTATCTGTTTTGTTATGTTAAACTGCATTTGAAGCTTAATGAGTGTTATTTGAGTGGATTGTTGAAGGTGAATTGTACATATCCAGAGAATCTGACCCATATATCATATATGACGTATCCATGGGTGCAGAGGCGGGGGGGGGGGGGCGTCATCATGTAAGAATATCAATATAAATGTTTATCATACAATTCATTAATGATCCGAAGTTTGCAGCCGTCGTTTGTGGCCGTATTGAACGCACAAGAGCGCGAAAATATCGGTGTCTCTTGCGCATATATCGGGTATCTCATGCGCCGATTCCGGCCGTACATGTGCCAGTTTCGGTTGCGCATGCGAGTCCACCGCTTCAATCACCCGAGTTTGTCGGCCGCGTTTCTCGGCAACAAAATTCGCGGCCGGGAAAAACGGCAACGCGCATTTGGCGCAACCGCTTTTAGCGCAGCAACCCGTATATAGCGGGCGACATTGGCGGGTGCGGAGGATCCCATTGAATTACTATTGAGCCGATTTTTGCGCATGCGCAATTTTCGGTTATATGCATTCCGCTTTCCATAATATTCTGCTGCATTTGTGAATATATTCGCACAGGAATCTGAAGGCGATTTGGTCGAAAGAAAACGCTGGTGAGCGATAATAAGGGAGGCCACCGCAGTGTCCATTTATGAAGCCCTGTAGCAAAAACAACCAGACCAAATCCTCCAAAATCTTGGTCAGATGACTTTTAGATAGGTTGGAAAGAAACGGAACAAAAAGAATAGTATGGTATAAACTTTCCACATTTTTAATATCAACTTGTCCCTAACTATTGGTAGCAAAAGGAGTATAGTCTCTGCGATAAAATCTTTAACTTTATCAGGGGAGAAATCGACGAGCATAGAATTTATAGTGGTTTTATTTTGTTTTCCTTTACATTATTATTGGGTGTTTTTTTGTGTTTTTTTTTAACATTATTGTTATTATTTTTATTTTTTCATTATTATATTTATTATAAGTGTTTATTCCTCAGCTTCACCATGGTTCATTTATTTGTTCTGAATTCTAGATGTAGTGCACCACTATTAAATCAGTTATGTTTATCCGTACAAACAATAATGCGATGATATCCAGTCATTAATCGATACAGGATGCAGGATAAGGGGAGGAGGGCCCATGTAATCACAAAATACATGGTTGGGGAGATACCATAGATATATACCCAGGCATATTAGCCTGGAACAATATCAATTCAATTTTAAAGCTGCATTCTCAGCTATTACAACAACAAATTTTGATCAAATTCACTCAAATTGTGACTTGTTTGATTGAATTAATCAATATTCTGCTGTTGTTCTATGTTCATACAAAAACTTGTAGTATAATCGTCGAGAGGAAACTGCCGCCGGTGAGCGATAATAAGTGAAGTCACCATTGAAAGGGATTCGGGCGGGTCCTCAAAATGCACATGAGGACGTTTTAACAGTCCTGTAGCAAAGACAACTGAACAAAATCCACCAAAACTTTGGTCAAATGACCTTTAGATGTGTTCGAAAAGAATGGAAGGTAGAAAATATTTCAATTTTGACCGACGTTAAACTGAGAGTGCAGCTTTAATAGAGCACTGCAGACTCCATTGCTTTAATAGAGCACTGCAGACTCCATTAATTTAAATCCATATTAAAGGATTTAATGATTTTGTCTTCTCTCTTCTTAGACAATGTCATGGCAACAGTGGTCAGTGCATTTATATTTCAACCTTTCTAATCTTGTATAGATCGAAGGCTATCATAAATCTCCAACGATGATAGAATATCAATGAAGGATCTTTCACAAAATTGAGCAGAATGTGTTAATGGTTCCTTTGCCAACAGATTGAATGGTCTGTACCAAGTTGAGTGAGTGAGATTGGTTGCTTTACACCCTTATCAACACATTGATATGGTTATATCAAGGGCGGGAGAGCTGAGAGGGAGGCACTTTATGATCATACCCAGGAAATAGAGATAGAGAAGAAGGGAGAGAGAGACAGAGAAAAGAGACAGAAAGGCACTTTATGGCGTGTGGAATAATATTACATTGTAATTGTCTACTTAATTTTATTCAGGTCATATTACACATAATACTGCACTTGAAATGATTGAAAATGATCATAAATCTGGTCGACGGATTACGAACGAATCCACACCAATGACAGGAAACACTTTTTATATAAGAAAAAGTTATGAGACAAAGTTATTACATAATAAATATGTATTATGCGCATAACATGGCATGCCCTGGAAGACCAGATTTAAAATCTCATGCGCATCACCAATTTTGTAATCTTTTGTCTTGAAAAATAAACAATTTATTATTACCATTATTGATAGTATAGCTTTAATCTGCAGTGGCCCCTATGTTACTGAAAGATAATAGAAAGTGTTTTGATGTAATTATCATAACACTTAAAAGAATATTTAAGTAATTTAAACTAGAAACCTATTAACAGGACCTTTTATCTATTTTGCTTCTTAACTCATCATCTATTCGGAAATTTAAATGTGGTACCATCAATGTCAAGTCGCCTAGAAATGTATAATCACATGCTCTACACCTTTTTTAAATTCTGCTAAATTTTGCTGAAAAATAGTAAATACTAGGACTATTGGGGTGTATTTTGTATATTTGTGTTGATTAGAAATATCTGTTTGTACATGTGCTGAACTGTTTTGTTTAGATCACTTGAGTTATTTTGGTGAAGACGAATTGTATACAGTTCCTGACGATTTCAGCCATATACAAGTGATAACTCAGTGTATGTTATTCAGCTATGAATCAATATTGATCATTTGATAAGTGGGAGGCCCTAAGTTCTCATCAGGGTAAGGCCAAAAAAAATAGGTCTGTTTCCGATTTATCTGGCGAAAAACTAGGTATGGGGGTGATAACTTTTTTCATTTTTTTTTAGGAAACTACCTCCCAGGAACTGAAAAAAATGTCTATTTTGTAACAATAGTTGTTTTAAACATGGGAAATGTGCTTTTTGACAGTTCCGGGTTAGGAAAAGCCGTTTTCCTGCTTTTATAAGCTTTTTTATGTCAAAAACAATCCTCCAAAAGTAAGATATGGTAAAACAAAAAATCGGGTAATGTCAAAAGAATTTTAGGTATGTGTTTTGTTTTTTGGTTTTTTTTTTTTTTTTGTTTTTTTTTTTTTGTTTTTTTTTTTTGGGGGGGGGGGGGGGGGGGGGGGCTAAAGTATCATAGCAGAGCGAGAGACAGGAGAAACATCCCTGCCGAATGTTTTAGTATCCACCCCGTCAGAAATTATGTGAAATACATAGAGAGAATGTGGAACTCGGTCCTAGGAATTGAATATCTATTGGACGAGATTGACCAGCAATCGATGTCCAATGTTTAAAATTTTACTAGTTAAAGATGTTCTTAAAGAATTCATTGATGCCACCAACTCGAAAAGAAATTCCACATTACAGACTCTAATTTCTATACAAGTATCACTTGATCATTTAATTGCAGCTTGTACAACCCCAGCTTTTGATAGGATTTTTTTTTATTTTCTCACTTGACGAAATTGGTAATAATAGCTAATAGATTCTTTATTCTTATTTTTCTTGTTTTCAACTAACTTCTTTTTTTTTTTTATCAATATCAACATTTTTTCGTTTCATTCGATAACCCATTTGCAATAAATGATTCGGAGGTTTCTCCTCTTATCTAATAGTAGGAGGGAGATGTATCTTATATCTCTTTTTTCTTTTTTTTTATTTGATAAATTTTACTGAGTTCAATTTCATATTCATGGTATTCTCATGGAACCCATTGAAAAGAATCTTCTTATTCGATTGAAGTATTAGATATAATTACGTAATTAAATTTCTACATCGATATATCATTTCGATTTGACCAACGATATGTAGCCAGATTTGCTAAAGTAGAAAGCAAATAATCATCACTTTTTGTATATTATGTTCACCTCCAATAGGCAAAAGGTCTGTACTATACAAATAATTAAAACAACCATAATTCACACGAAATTTCGGAATTCATTTCCCATCATACGTTCCATCGTACTACCAATTGTTTAGGGTAAAAATATTTCATAGGGTGCATTTTTCTTGGTCACATTTAGCTGCGAAGTAAAATCAAGTCAACCATCGATAATGAATCTAAAATATATTTACTCATCTGTACCTGCCAGCTGGGTTGAACTGACATATGTCTGGTATAAGGGTCAGATTTTCAGAAAATGTACAATTCTCCTTCACAAATCCTCTCAAATAACCCACATTTAAGACAAAAATGAGCTTCAAAATGCAGTTTAACATAACAGGACTGATACTTTAAATCAATGCGATACCAAATGTACTCAGATATATCCGGTATTTCAATTCAATTCAATTCAAGAATTCTTTATTGCTGAAGGTGTTTTTACAATAAGGTGGTCCAACATTCTAAATAAACAGCTGTCTAGATAGGTATTTAATATTGTTCAGCCTAATTTAGCAGAATTTCCTAAATGTGAACAGCTGCCAATTGTACATTTTCAGATAATCTGACCCATAAATGTTTTTCATTTATTGATATTTTACTTTTGTTTCACAAGATCTTTTTGTTTTGCTTTTGAACATCGGTTTATTTCTGAAAATACATGTTAAACACTATTTTGAACACTGTAAATATCCCGATATGAAATGTAGTAGCTGGACCATATATAATATGTTGGTTAGTTGAGAAACTAATGTTTATTTATGATAAACTACTTCCCCTATATCTATCCCCAAGCACTAGACCATATAACAACAATTAGACTCCAAAAGTCTTCTGGCCTCTAAAAAATATAGTTATAATAGGGGAGTTGCATGTGCCACTGCGCATGTCTGTTACAATGCATCCTGGGATGGATTCTGATGAAATCTGACATACAAATATTTGGCAACATTTGATTGAAAATTGCATGAATGTTTTCACCAATATCACAATTTGTATAAATGATCTATGAAAACCAAATGCATGATGGGAAAGATGCAGGCTTGTTAGGGAAACATGTATAATACAGGGATATTGATATTAGAGTATTGATAGATATTCCATGCTGAACATGACACGTTTTCTATAGATTTTATAGTGTACCATTAGTCCCATAATTCCATGCGAATCAAGATTCAAAATGGCGGCTATGCAAATCCCCTATCAAAAGTAAATAAAATTCATTTCTTCCCATTTCCTCTTGTCCAGGAACATACCGGAAGTCCAGAAAAGTCTTTTTCTGAAATATGGCTCCTATTTGTACGTCACCCTTTAATGTGTGAATAAATACTATTTTGAACTGTACATGGCATAATATTTTCAATGTACAGCTTATCATTTGACTTCATAGTTCTTGCTTACCTTTATTTAACACTATTGACTCTTATTGATTTAGGTAACATGTTTGTTATTTGTATTACAATCTTTTAGGTCGGCGTGAAGCCTGTTCCACACCTTGTTTTCTTCCTTATCGCTGGTTTTGATACGTGCCCGATAAAGGAATACTGAACATCTTGCTTTTGAATTTAGCAAGGCGTGCATAATTTTGAGATTGCCTTCATTAAACAGCTTTTGCCTATATAAAATGGTTTTTACTTGTAGAATTACCCACTTTATTACTTTTGTTTTGTATTTCTATACCGAAGATCTTACCTCAATCTTAGTTCAAGAGTATGTTGACGCATGATGATTGGAATACTAAATACTAAAGATAACGTTATGTATAGTGACGCTAGCCATCAATGTTAGTGATCTCCGAAAATGCTGACAATGCTGAATAATGCAATTATTGTTTTGATTTTTTATAGAAGAACATCGGAATGAAAACAATATAACCAATACTTACCGATAGATCCCAATGCAATATCAATTTTTCACTGAATCCATTAGCGGGATTTCGTATGTATACATAATCCGATAAGTAGGTCCTCAAATTTTCAATCTTGAATTAAAATGCCATGCTAACCGATGTTCAACCGACCCTGATTTAAATTGAGTACTCCTCGATAGCTACCAACTCCCATCTGTTATCTACTCAGAATCAATATCACTGTAACTTGGCAACCAGCATGTCGACTTTTATATCAGTATCAGTATTCGTATGTATTTACTCTACAGGTATGGACAAAAGAGTTATATGTTTTTTCTCGGGACTTCTTTGTATAATTATACGTTATTGTTTCAAGGCAGTGGATAGAAATACTGCGCTCCGAAGAAATCATTTTGAGTAACTAATTTGAGTAATGTTGGTATCAAATTGTCACTAGAGCCGAAACATGATTCTATATTTGAAAGAAGGAACCCATTGGACTTAATCGTAGTTTTCTATAAATTTGGTTATGTTGGTTTTCCTTTGAGATTTATTTTATTGGAAGTGTGTGTTTGAGCGGGGAGGGGGAGGTCTCATATATAAAGCAAGCCCAAAGTAAAAATCAAATACAACTACCATCTCGTCTAGGCCCACAGTACTGCCATGATTAAATTTAGGCTTTTTTAAAATAAGATAAAAACACCACTTGTTATTTATTTACATATACCATGAAAATGAAGTAGCATTATGATTTATACTTGGTTGCAATTTCTTCAACTCATATCCCGATGAAGCAATGTCTTTTTTGTGCATTAGAATTAAAGTGTACTGTAAAGAACTAGTTATAACATTGCTGTTGAAAGCAAAGATTACTAGATCACACGGTGTAAGACAAGAAAGTATATCTGTCGATATTTACATGGGAAACTGTAAAACGTATGCACGAAATTACATATCTCAGCCTTCTTATCAGTGACGTCTGAACCATCCTACCACTGACCTGGTTTTATAGCCACCACTGTATGGTGCTGCCACCTATCATCTCCAAAATAGTTGGATCAACAGTTTTGTCTTTAGTTTTTGTATGTATAGTAGTTAACAAAATAGTAGTGGTGTATAATGTATTCCTCATATATAGATGATGTTAATGAGATGAGTCAGATGATCAGAAAATGTACCATCTACAGCTCTACACATTTAGTAAAGTCGGTTAAGTTCGGCTAAAAAATGATAAGTAATAGGTATTTCTGAGTATATTTGGTATGATCCAAGCAATGTATTTGGTTAAGTTGAACTGTATTTTGAACCTAATTTTTGTCTTAAATTTGGATTATTGGGGAGGATTATTGAAGAAGAATTGTGCATTTTCTGAAAATCTGACCCTGATAAACCTGTTTGATCATATTCGCCCCAAAGTATATAAGTATCTTTTTTTACCGTTAAGTATACATCAAACACATCAATAAGGGTGGGGAAAATATACATATATATATGGGTCAGATTTTCAGAAAATACAAAAGAAAGTACAATTCAACTTCGCCAATCTTCTCAAATAACCCAAATTTCAGACGAAAATAAAGTTCAAAATACAGTTCAACCTAGCCAAACAGATTGCTAGAATCAATGCAATGCCAAATATTCTCAAATTTACCTAGTATTGACCAAATTGTGACCTAATTGTGCAGAATTTACTCAATGTGTACAGCTGCCAATCGTATTTTTCTGAAAATCTGACCCATATGAATTTTGACATTAGAAAACATACGTCCCCAAGACCTCCTCTATTGGATATCCTATATACCCCTTCACAGGAAAACTTTCTATCACCCGGTAAACATCTTGTACGTTACATCCATATCATATTCCATATGTAAACAGTGGTTGTATCTGATAAAGTTATGGATATAAGGGTATGCGTGTAAGCTATAGAGTTTCTTCACCATGTGTGTCGACGTGGGTAAGACTTTGGGGGCGAATCATAATCAGCCATAAAATGAACAATCAGCAGCTCTACACATTCATCAAATTCTGCTAAGTAGTAAGACTGGGAATTACATTGATGAAAATTACAAAAATGAAAAATACGAGTATATTTGCTATTTATTGCGTTGATTAAAAGCATCTGTTTGGTTATGTTGGACTGTAGTTTGAATCCCACTTTTGTCTTAAATTTGGGTTATTTGAGAGGATTGGTGAAGGCGAATTGTGCATTTTCTGACGGTTTCACCCATATGTACTGATTGAAATTGGCCGTTTCTATTCTTCGAATAGCACTTATTGTCGATTGTATTGGAGGTAAAAATTCACAAAAACGATGTAATCTATTTACTTGTATTGATTATATGTCTGCATGGCCATCGAAACTAAATTCTAATGATATCTGGATGTATAAAAGTAATGTTAGATATCTATATCTACTTCTTCAACAGCTTGTCTGGATGTATAAAAGTAATGTTAGATATCTATATCTACTTCTTCAACAGCTTGACTGATGCTTTTAGACTGGGGTCCGTGAGAATATCATTATATGTGAAATTAGACTCAATAAAATTCATTAAAAAACAATATGTGTGTCTCAAATGCAGCTGGTAGAATGAAGCATGTGCCCCGATATGTGGGGTTCACACACCTGTGGGTGAGGCAGTACAGGTGGAATGAACAAGCCCCTTCGGCACTGGATATAATCTCCTCCTTTATTACTTACGGGGATAATTAAATTATTTAATATACTCTTTAGAATAACGTCAGATATGCATGAATATTGCACTCCCCCCCCCCCCAAACACCTTTATTGCACCTCTGAAGAGGAATGCACGTATAATAATGATTGCAATATAGTGAATTAATGAGGGTGAGCGTAGAATATTCCATAATATTAGCTTGGTGGGTTAACTAACTTGTGCATTTATTTCTCATTTACATTGGTTTGCAATTTGTTAATATAGGTAATCATAATTCTTAGGAAAAAACGAAATTTGAAAATAGCAGTTAACAAAAGAAATTTGTCTCCATAATGAAAATTCAGAAATCAGATGAATGTTCACTTTAAAAATCGAAACTGCTTTTATTATAAAAATCATTTCAGGTACATATGGAAGAACTGTAAAACTGTAAAAATACAGAAGGTGTTATCCATTTCTATCCTGTGAATTTTGGAAAATGTTTACGGTAGAAATATAAACAATTACATGTATTATATCATCACCTTGAAGGAATCTGAGGCTAAATATCGTTCTCTCTTTCGACCATCGAGGATCTATTATGCTAGAATTTTATTATGCTAAATTAATCCAAAATTCAACAACCTCTTACGCACCGTTCCTCTGGAAGGAAAATCCTGCATCCGTCACCATCTGTTTCATTCACACTAATCTATCCGTAACCTGATGACTTACACTTCCGGGTCAAGCTGGGTCACGCCAAATGTCGTCTGCCAAGGATCAAATGGCGGGAACCTAGAGGAGAGTGCATTCATTCATGTGACATTCTCATACCATATAAGGTGATGTAAATATTATTTATTCCCAGGTTCGTGCACTATAGTGTGTTGTCAAAGAGAAAAAAGCAGTGCTTTCCAACAGGGTGGAGACCCGTTCGGTCAATATTTACAAACATGTAGGAGGTTTATTTATTTTACTTATTCAGCCTGTCCTAATGCAAATCGAATAAAAATATAACGAAGTTTTCCATAAATAATGAGTAATTATTTTAACACCTCAGACTCGGAATTCATGGGGGTTAATATAATTCTGCGCGTTTTTATCGTTACTCCTGCCTAGCGTCCAATGCATAAATTATGAGGGTCTGGCAATTCACTGGAAATTCGTATCCAGGCTTCCTGACTTTGATTTTTAATATGCGTGAAGATATTGTGGATGATTATCCATGGATGGTGACTGCAGTCTAGGCCCAGAGCCCCTCAGATCAGATAAGAATGGCATGCCAGTGATCGGATGCCTACTGCACTAATGGCTTTCCTGGTGCTGGAGTAGGCATCCAATCCGTTCGGTCAATATTTACATCCTTTAAATGGAATTTCGCGGTTTGGAGCGAGAGGCTTTCCCTTCAACCTTGAACCTAGACTGTTTAGATAAGTCTGTTTGAGTCTTTTATGCTAAAGTTCCCACAATTCCTATTTATTCTTTCATTTAATTCTACTTACCTTTCTTACATTAATCTGAGAGGTACAGTTCTATTCCCCTCACATTCTCTACTCCCTTAAGGCAACAATTGCGTGCAAACGAGGGTAAAAATAACATTCCCATTTCCTTTCCCCCAGGCCTTCCATGAATATAATCATTTCTGGTAAAAATTACGTTTGCTCTCTTGCACACACGTCATCTCAAATCCTACTACAAATACTGTGCATGACTTGACGCCCCTGTGTGTTCACTAATGCTAGGGGGAGGAGCGTATCCAGGATGACCTATAGCTTGATTGACAGCCCATCGTCTTCTAACAGAGACCTCCCATATATATAATAGCCACTGTGTATATATAAACAGAGATATAGTACACACAACAGACAACGCCAACTTCTCAAAAGGGGACATTTTGTTAAAATAATCATCTGTTATAGTAATTATTATCTGGAATAACAAAGTAACAAAGCATTTATTTTCAAAATGGCCTATTGGATGCATACCATAGCAACGATACCAATATTGGTGATAGTTCTTTCTCAAGGATCCACATCTGAAGGTTAGTGAAATGCTTTCTCTTTACTTTTTTTTCTACAGTGGTTAACACTAGGGGAATTCTGTTAACGACTATTTTAGTGCGCTGCTATTTAAATCTAATATCAAAGATTATTACTATGAACTTATTAGATTGTATACATAGAGGTTTGGTGTAATATAGTTTCGTAATTTGTTTCTGTGGTTGTTGAGCTGGTTCTGTTGGTGTAGAGGGGTAGAGGGGTAGCAAGCTCCACCCTACATGGGAACAAGGTTGAATCTACATGTATTTTCTCTCAACTGCAAGGTATCCTACCACCATTTATTGCATTTTTGATAACGCTTTGTTATTTATCTCTCATTACTGCTCTTCCATACTTTAGGGTTGTATAGTACTTCCCATTGTAAACCACTTTACCTGACTACGAATACTACTACCATCTAGCCTAGACTAATCATTATAGCAGTATAGTTATATAAATAGTTTTTATTTCCAAAATTGAAGAACAGGAATTAAGGTAATGTCTTCTGTACACAGATCTTCCAGACATACCAGAAAGGGTAATAAAGACATAAAAACATAGAGTTTAACGATGTAAAAGCTGCAGTATAAAACTATATACTACTACCATATAGCATAGGCTAATAATTGTAGTAGTATACTACTACCATCTAACCTAATATCATCTCTCACCATGCTTTTTTATTCAGCTCTTATAGTTGGTCTTCCCAAGCTGCTAGTATACTATAATGTTCTTGTAGGAAGTCTCTTGGATATGTATGGTTGATCAGCCTATCAATCTATCTATCTATCTATCTATCTATCTATCTATCTATAGACCTGTCTTTTCATTACAAATCATGATCTAAAATCATTCACAGAATCTGCCTGAAAGATAGGTATTAAGTAATTGCAAGTGGAATTAAATGAAGCGTCAGATCAAACATATTCTACGCTGAACTTGAGTTCTTTCCCCAACTCATAATAACATACGATTTTGCACGTACTGTAATTCCGTGAGAACCGAAATAGCCTACACAATTTCAAGGCGTGATTATACAATATAGATCGTGGAAATAGCAGATAAGATTGACTTTCATATGAACCCAGAACCCATGTTTACTTTGGCTGAAACATAATTCTCTCAAATTACCTTCCAGTTACATACAGGATATCATATATGGTTTTCGATATATTATAGGAACTTGTGAATAGGGCATCCTGTTTAAAGATGGGTTCTACCTAATCCAGCCAAACCTTTTTCATAATATAATCTAATATTAAATTAGTATTGCTTACCATTGCAATATATACTGATCATCAGGATAATCAAGAAATGTTTATAGCCCTGCGGTTCATATCCCATGTTTACTGGTGGTAAATCAGTGGTAAATCATAATAGGTGTTAAAAGGGCTAGTATAAAAGGGCTAGTATTACCCAGTCTAGGCTCAGAGCTGAGAGAGTCCCTTCAAACTGAGGGAAAGCCTCTCGCTCAGAACCGCAAGATGCCATTAAAACTACATTAGAACGCCACCTTCAAGGTGGGGAGAGCCATTAGCGCAGTAGGCGTCCAATCACTGACATACTATTTTTATCTGATCTGAGAGGCTGTGAGCCTAGACTGTTTCCTCAGATTTTCGCAGATCGCATGCCTTATGCCGTTTTCAGATTATAATCCTACATTATAATCCTACAAAGAAAGAAGTTGTTTAATGAAGGAAATATCAATATTGGCGGTGGTTTCTAGCCACTGTATTAATTGTAAACCACAAATGTATCATAACAATTGAGGATAAAAGAGACGTGTTGTGATTGTGGTACTGTTTTGCTTCCTTGATTCCTCCGTTTTGTATACAAAGGATAATACCACCACTAAGGCTGAAATCAGTATAGTTTATTTGTTTATGAATATTTAATAACATCCTTTTTTACCATTGATCTTTATATTGTTATTCCTAAGGTACTTATCATATTAGAGTTGTTATTTGTAATCGTATGCATAATCGAAGGGGAAACATTGTCCGCTTGAGATATTGTATTTTCTTTTCTTCACCAATTTGATGGTCTTTTTTCTTTATAACCAACAGTAAGAAACGCAAATGTCTTACATATCAGAAAATGTTACATAAAAAGTGATGATAAATGATGACTATCCACTTTCTTCTGAGTGGCCCAAACTGTTCCTTTGCCCAGTTCTTGTGAATATTTTGGCAAGCTCCTGAGATTCTCATTGAAACAACAAAGGGCTAATAAATATTCAGTAGAATAACACATAAAATGTCTACATATATTTCACAAGACGTCCGAATGGGCTGGGAAATATTTAATTGTATTCATCCTGTGATATTAGCGAGGTTATGTACATATCAATCCTTCACGTGTAGCTCATGGAGATATGCATAAGGGAATTATATATAATATTTTTATTTTGAAATCATTTTACATATATCGGATACAGAAGTCGGCTTAAGTCATCTGCAGGTCTTCCTGACCACCTATTAAACAATATTCGTAACAAATTAATGTGTCTACAATTCATTTCTGAATGCTAACAATTCATTCCCTTTCATTTCATTTCACTATTCTTGTAGAGTTTTGTTATATATCTTTTCGTGGAAAGTCCGTTGTTTAGGTTTTCGTTTCTTCACTTATGTGTCCGTTATTACCAGTCCGATTTGCCTTTTCGCTGGTCAATATTATAAAGAAGCACGTTGGTCTATTCCATCCCCGAATGGTAGTTTGTTTGAGGATGGTGCAAGGTACACACGAGTACCACTGTCCCTGGGGTTAGTTCCCGTGTGTGGGAGGTGGTAGGAGGAGGAAATGTGGTTATTACTTGGACATTTCGGAGATAGGTGGGAGCTGTGTTTGATTACCTGATGCTGCTTTTCCAGGAAATCTCACCTGCAGCCCAGAACATGTTGTGGTTTTGTTGCTCATGGTAAATATAAAACCTGTTAGACTGTACGTGGAAAGTACACAGAGGATCTGAATCTAATGTCACACGGTCCACAAAAGTTTGCAGTTTGTTCAAGGCACAGTATTTCTTCAAATACAAACAGCAGTTGCCTACTTATATTAAGAACTCAAATAACAAAAATAATAGGAATAATTTAGCTTGATTTGATTGCCATTATAGTTTTTTTTTAACTTTATTTGGTAAACAGCCTGAATGAAATCAATGAAAAACACATTTAATTAACAATGTTCAACAAGTACCAGGTAGTCCAGCTCCTAAATGAAGTTTTTTTTAGTGAACCTGGGTCTGGAGGGCCGACGATGGGTTTTTTTTCTGATTTTGTATTTTGAAAAATTCAAGATGGCCGACATGGCCGCCCCAATAAACTACCAGTATCACTTTTTAGGTCATTACTCATTAGATATTAGCAGTAGAAAAACAAGGGGTTTCTCTTCAATGCAGGCCGCAAATTTGCCTCCCCTTAAAAGCAAGTAGAACATTTAGTTTTGCTTTGATAGAGAGATCTTTATTGCGTTCTCTTACGTGTTTACCAACATACCTTTTATTGCGTTTGTTCTTACGTGCTTGGCCACTGCTGATAGATTTATGATAGTGTCAGATACGTAGATGGTTAATGATGAGGTACAGGTTCGTTGAGGACAGGCTGTAACCTTACATTGGGGACCACGTGCCACGACATGGTCACGTGTCTAACTTCCTTCCTGGGTCCTTATGCTAATATCCATCATCCATGCAGTGGGTAAACCAACCAACACATGGACAATTGGATGCTCGATTCGATTTTTGAAAATTATGAAAATTTCGCCAAATTTCCAAATGTTTGGCGCAGTATGAAAACTGAGAATATTCAAAATTAGATTAGAATTTAATTGATAAACAAAATAAACGCATAAAATGTGAATCTCAAATCATTGTATTTGCCTTTATTTGTATGGATTGCTAATTGTGTGTTTTCTATGGTACATATGGCATTACCAGGAAATTTAGAATTAGAAATTAAAATTACTATTTGATTCCCTCTACCTACCTAGATAATCTTATGGATAAAACAAAAATGTCATTCAATAATCAAGCCTTTTCTTATATAATCAATCTTCCAAATAAATGATATTGATAATTCAAATCAAGAATAAAATGAAAGATATCATTAAAGATAATCGAATATAATTTCCACTTGTCGTAGATTCAGGAGTCTAATTCTGGCAGTATTTTGATTACTTTTATGTGTAAAGACAAAATTACAATGGGCATGCTGGTGACCCCAGTAAATCTGCTTCTCACCTCCCCCTGCACCACAGCTACCCATATACTGTTTACAGGTAAGATGGATGAGGAGGAGGCTAGAAGTGTGTAGCTATGTCACATTGCATGTAAGTGCACCAGTGGCTACATAGTGTACATGCACCCAGAATGGTGTAGTAGGAATTCCTGGAGACACGAGTAAGATATGAATATGTATATTGGATGAATGGTGCCGGCTACTGAATGGTATTTGGCGCTTATACTACGCAGTTTATAGTAAGCAACCAGTCATGAATATATATATCCCTGACACACTACACCCTAAATATATAGCCCACACCCACTACACTATTTGGCGATAATATGATGTAGTATATAGTAACCAGTCATAAATATATGCCCCTCACCTACTACACTATTTGCCGCTAATAATATGTAGTATATTGTAATCAAATCTTGATAAATATAGTGACAGGCAAAATGCCACCCAGCGAAATGCCACCTCGTGAAAAGCCACCATACTGCCGGCTGGGTGGCTTTTTGCCTAGAACCAATAACTACTTATATCCCTCACCCACTACACTATTTGGCCCTAATACAACACAGTATATAGTAAGCAAACAGTCATAAATGTATATCCCTTTTTCGGAGAGAAAAACAGGTATGAGAGACAGAGAAGAGGGGGAGGGAAAATAGGGTGAGGGGGAAGTAAGGGGAGAGAGGGGGACCGTCCGGAGGACGGGTACTTTGCTAGTCTAATATATGACCTTCAGTTCTCTCTCTACATTTCTTCTCCAGGTGGTTTTAAGTCTTTCAATGGGCTTTTGCCCTGTAGTGTCCATCTCAGGGCTGTCATTCTGATGGCAGATTGTGGCATTCTTAATATAAAAGCTGTTTCAGTCACTTCCAATATCTTTGCTTCAGTTGAACATTGTGTTATACATGGCATGTAGACTCTGTGATCTTTGATAAGTTCTAGTTGGATATTTTGTATATCCAGAATATTGTATTATATTTCAGACTCCTGCACTACTGGGAGGATTTACCTGGGCAACCTGAACCTGAGCCTGGTAGACTACATCCAGTACATGGGTGTTTATGAGCAGGAACCACACAGGTACCACCACCACAGACCCGTATACAGACATCAACACAGGCATCTCCACATGTACTTTACTGTGTGAGCATTATTTTATATTTTTTTAAAAAAATGTATTCACAATTTTAAACAAATTAGTTTCAAAAGATGCATAAATGGTAGTTTTCATGCATCATTATTTCAAAATTTAACTATATAGATAAATCTAGATAAAGTGACAATGAGATTAGCTAACTTTGCACCCATTTAAACGTACTAGATTCTTTAACCAAGAGAAAATTCATAAATTATTATTAATGTTAGCTACATTTGATTTTTTTTCTAGAAGTTACACTCATCGATCATAGAAAATGAAGTAACTATGTTTATGTGATAGAATATTCAATACCAACCACTCGTTGAGTCCTGTCATAGCCTCAAAGTCTCAGAGTTCTCATAAGCATATATTGATCTTCTGTATTCTTTCATTATAGGAGTGATCTTGTATCTCGCTGGGTAATCCAGCCCAATGTGACAGACAACTTGACATCAGTAGCCATCAGCTCCACCTCAGCTCCACGAGAACCTCTAGCTTCCGAACACACCCACTGGCGGTTAAAAATGGCGGGAGAATGGAGCACCATCCAAGACCTCAAATCTGTTTGTGTCAGCCAAACTTTCAAAACTTGTACAACAGGCATACTAAATATTTCTGGTCTTTCTTCAAGGACGAGAAAACAGCACCATTTCATGGGAACATATCTTTTACAAAATGTTACCAAAGATTTGAGACCTGTTTATAGACATAGCAACAGTACTGCTGTGCTGATGTTCAAAGAAGGATTTTGGGTTTTCAAGAGACAGCTGAACTCTTCAGGGCTTGGCATGTTTACTACAGACAAAGCTTTGTATCCAGAGCTTATACTGCAACCATGGACTGTATTTAACGGCTATGGATTTAGGAGGGAGCCCATATCTATTACATGTTCTGGTACGTTAATATACTATTTATTTCACATGAAATAAGGAAATGCTATTCTGATATAAATTTCGGTAAGAAGCGAGTATCTGAGCTAGATTACCTGTGGCCAAAATATAATTATCTATAGGCTATATTCATCATTATTCTCTGTAATGGTTGCAGGAATCACGAAGTTTTTTTGTTTTTTTTTTAAGTTATTGGTTGAATTATAAACATGTTTTATTCTTGGGAAAAGATAATACAACATTTTGTTGTTGATTTATTGATCATTTTTATTGCCATCAAAGTACATAATAACATATTATAATAACAATAATAATAGCAATCTATGTCGGAAATTTGTAGCCCCATCAAGGATTATCATAACTTCCAGAAAGTTGTATAGAAACATTTTTTTCTTGATTCTATCTAGTATCCATTAGACATGAGCAATCAGAAATGGGCACCGATTCGAAATGAAATAAAGAATGCATTCGATTAAGTCAAATAATTATGAAGATGTCTAATGTAATAGTTTCATATCCAGAGGCGTGTAGGAATACTACAGTTATAAATCAGCTTTTGCAACCGGTTATGTTACCTCAATTGAAAAGATTAGTTATTCATCCCATTTAGAATGCATACTTATACAGGCATATATATAGAATTAGTAAGATTTCAAGTTATCAAATTTTCTTTTATATAAATTTAGATCCAGGGATCATCACACTGGAAGAGGTCGCCTCCGGACAAAGAACAAAATCAGGTTGTTTTAAAACGGTTGACGAAGAAGCTGCAGTCAAAAAAATAGAAGAAACAGGACAAGGTACTATATTATTATATAGATCTATATAGATCTATATTATTCTATTGATCAAGGTTATTATTAGGTCTTTTATTTCAGCATTGTAATGTGTATCCCATGCAGCTAAGCGAGCTCAGACATGCCTTGCAGTGAACTCGCACTATGATTCGCAAAGAATAATTGGTGTTGTATGTTCACTAACTTTTAGACAGGTGCCAATCCAGAGGAAATAAACCTTTAACAATTTCTAGAGGTATTTTTTAATAGTTGGTGATTGGTGGTTTTATACCAAGTGAAGTTTGCTGAATCCGAAAATGCCTGTAACCACCCTGAAATATCACTCTTTTCTCACACCAAGGGGCGTTCTTCGTCAATTTCCAGTTATTTCTTCTCACAACTTCCAACATATTAATCTGACCCTAGCTATTGATATATAAAACCATTTATAGAGGAGATCATTAGCTATCATTTTATGCATATATCTAAATCTTAACATTATAATGGATCTATACAAGCCTAAGAAGGCATGGTCTTAAGAGATATTGTTATATAGGCATATAGCCTCTCCACACCTCCCATTGAGGTGTAGGGTTACCCACGCTCATTTATATAGTGGGTCAGATTTCCAGAAAATGTACAATTCGCCTTCACCAATCCTCTCAAATAACCCAACTTTAAGACAGAATTGAGCTTCAAAATGCAGTTTAATATAGCAGAACTGATACTTTGAATCAATTCGATACCAAATATACTCAAATATACCCAGTATTCTTCATTTGTTCAGCCTACTTTAGGAGAACTCCCTAAATGTGCAAAGCTGCTATTGTACATTTTATGAAAATCTGACCCATGTATGGATTCTACCAGGAGCACCCAAGTCTCAGTACTATTAAACACTCTTACAAATACTACCATCGTGTGAGGGTCATTCTTACTTGTTCTCCTACATAACAATATACTTCATGGGGGATTAGTATGCCCTCTATACAATAACATTTGTGATGTGTTACAGCAAAATAAGTCACAAGTCGCAAATGATGGATTTTGAGACATCATTATATTTGAAACGATGAGATCTAGCCGATTCCAATGATCGTAAACAATGGGAAATCTAATAAATATTTCTATATTTTAAGTCTGATATTTGTATTTTTGAAAGAAAAAGGTTTGCAATATTTAGAAATGCATGGATACATGTAATACACTGTCTTGAAATTTGATAAATGTACTGGTGCTACCAACAGCATTAAGCACCCTAAAAATTGAAAACATTCCTATAAATAAATCTTGTGAATGAGACACTTTGAAAAACATAAATTTTGCGACTTGTGACTCATTTTCCTGAAACACATCACATTTAGTAAATTAAAGTGGCATGGTTTCTATTGACGAACTGAGAACTATTCCTGACGTCAATGTATCTCGGTCAAGAATTAGTCGTCGATCTCTCAGGGATGCTATAGCAATGTGTTCCCTACTGGAACTTACCACAAACGGAAAATCCGTAAACATTCTTTCTATTGCTGGGGAATCTCAACATCACTCAGTATATATCGGATCCTGAGGGATTGGAAGCTCGTAAACTCAGTCTAGGCCCAACTCCTCAGATCAGATAAGAATGGTATGTCAGTGATTGGACACCTACTTCGCTAATCGCTTTTCTGGCCTAGGACTAGGCGTTCTAATGGGATTATAATGACATGTTGCAGTCTTAATTACACTTTGCGGTTTGAGGCGAGAGGTTTTCCCTCCGTTTGAAGGGAGTCTCTCATCTTTGGGTCTAGACTGAACTCAATGATCCATTCACATAGTACATCTGAAAAATATTGTTTACATCTTCCATGCAGATACATATTATGTGAAGATTGCGCCACCAAACTTGCGTCGCCATGACAACGCGCCGGTAATGTACTAGTCCAATACCACGTTACAAGTAATGTGCGGCTGTCGGGGCCTCAGTATTGAATGCGTGTATAATAATGGCAATGATTGACACAGATGTAGTGCTTTAACTTGATAAGATGATTGAAGATGATAAACTTGCCTATCCGCTAATTTTGAGGTCTTCATATAGCTGCAGAAGCCAGTTTTTTAAGCGATGTTCAATTATAAGGCGGTCAGTTGATAGAAACTAAGTTCACCACTTAGTAGTAACATGCAGGCAAGGCAAGGGCCATTTTCATAGTCATTTGTGATCTTTAGAATAAAATCTCAGGGAATCTGACCTGCACCTCTTTACCCATCCCAGAAGGACTTGAAAATACCACAACCCAATTTGTATCCTTCACTAGTGGACACATGTTGACTAAGAAACCGCTAAAACCTGTTCAAAGCTTAACTTCCTTCCTTCTTTGCAATGAATCAAAGTGTTAATCATCTTAGTAAGGAAATGAATAGGAAGTTAACATCTTATTGTGGTTTTCCCTCGGAGATCAATACCAACCAATGAACGGAAATAATAATTGACATCGCTTACATACAGGTATCATGAAAATAAGAGCAATCGATTCTGTTCAGACACTTTTCCATTCCCCAAATTGGGAGCTATTCTGCCCTAGTAGTTTTAGTAAAGACATCTAAAGCACAAGGAGATAGAATTGGGCATTTATATGATACAAACACTTTAAAACTATGAACAGGATTGAATATTTATATAATAAAAACACTTTTAAAAATTTCCCATCGATACTACAACTTCAATGTTACAAGAAAGTAATAAAATATACCTAAGTTACACATTTATAGTGGATAGAGTGTTATATATATGCTATGTATTCTGATCTAAAAGCAGACTGGAAACATTGTGCCAGTTTGAATTTGGGTTTCCCGGATATTTATCTATGAGGATGATTGCATCATTTGCAGTTATTACTAATTATTACACATAAATAAACTCTAAAAGTGATTAATCAGTATAAAATGGTGATCCATTCCGGTTGTGTATCAAAGGTTTGGGCGTGCAAGTGTGCTATATATTGGTGGAATATTATATAGACCCGCATATTATGTTTTGTGATCAACCAAATACGAATTGACTGATGTTTAGGGAAAGTGTGGGCCAGGGGTGCTCGTAACCTACTGATACTGTCCCTGGAAACATATAATATAATGATAATATATTGTTATTTCCATAACACAGATACACTATTATAATACAATATAGCAGACTAGAGAAAATACATAAAAAAGGAGTGTTCTCCTTTCGAATACCCCTGCATTTGGGAATATGTTCTAGATATTAATGAACAATGCATGTTTTCTTCCATTGACGGAACTGTACCAGAATATTATCATATATGTATACATAAGGCTTTGATTTGAAACCCACAAAGAACCTCATACTTTCCCCCTATGATTCTTAGTTTATTTCGTTGTTATTATGTTCAGTAACAACTAAGTAGTATTTCTGTTTGAATATATGTTATACAAAAGTCGGCTCTGTCTCTGTCATATTTTCCTAAGCAGTTCTGGTACTATTTCGCAATTCATGAGGAAACGAATGTGAAATACAATATATAACTAGTCAATGAAATATTCCTAAATCTCTTAATTCTAATATTGTATCCAAACAAACAATCTCTAGTTATGTAAATAATTTATATTGTCATCAAAAGTAAATGATTTCATTTAATAAATAATTAATTACGCAGAACTAATCATATTGTTTTTCAAATTAGACAACTCCGTTAATGATAGAAAAAAGATGAAAATACTACTCATCAAAATCTAAACAGCTCACTGACTTTACTCAACAGAGGGGGGCCAGAGAGGGGAGGATGAAGAAGAGGCACTGACAGGAGAGGAAACGAATAGAGAGAGGCCCACAGGAGGGGGTTGTGCAAAGCGAGTATGCGGTAGCGGAGGAGAGATGATCATTGATGCTAGTCATGGTACAGTGACATGTCGCTGTAAGGATGGCTACTACGGGCCGACTTGTGAAACAGGTACACCTCTTCCTTATATTAACATAAACCCAAATATACCTGGCTACTTCCATCAACTGGTCGTTAAGTGGTCCTGATAGGTGAGGGAATTCCCATATGGGTCAGATCTTCAGAAAATGTAAAATTCAACTTCGCCAATGTTCTCAAATAAGCCAAATCTCAGACGAAAATACAGTTCAAAATACAGTTTAACCTAGCCAAACAGATTGCTAGAATCAATGCAATGCCAAATATTCTCGAATTTACCTAGTATTGACCAAATTGCAGTCTAACTTTGCAGAATTTACTAATGAGTAGAGCTGCCAATTGTACATTTTAAGAAAATCTGACCCATATGCCAAAGGAAACTGCATTATTTTGAGCAAGATAAGAAGAACACACTCATCCGCTCGAAAGCTAGTGAAAATAAAAAGAAACCATCAAACCAAAATACCTGAGAATTATTCCCTACTACTACTACAACCCAGAAGAAAAATCCCAGGACTCCCACTATGAAACAATATTTCTCCCCATCTCGAATCAGAACCTTCGGCAATGAATTTATTGAGCTTAGAAATTGAGAGACAATTTCAAGTGGACCTTTACAGTAGCACGTACAAATTTAATATATTATGCTCAATTAATGTTTTAAAAAAATCTGATTAATGTTATTATAAATGATAAAGATGCACAAGTTTGTGTTTGACAATTTGTGTTTGACAATAATTTCTGTATCCTTTACTGAGTCATTGCAATATACGTGTATTAGGTCTGAAATAATTGTTCTACTCCCAGGGTAAGCCATACAACAAAGGGGTTAATAATTAATTAATTAATTTATTATAAATGAGTAGTATGGTATAACACATAGACACTGTCTATGTTTAGCTAGAAATTGATATACAGATGATAGGGATAGCGAAGTAAAACAAAATTTAAGGGATATTCGGAAGAGCTGTGACTGTCATAGAGATTATTCCTCTTTCCATAGGTTTCTCTCTTTTAATTCTACATTGTATGACAATTGTTGTAAATGTGATATGGAACTAAAAATCTATTAATATTAAAGAATGTAATTCAATTCCAATATCCACTCATAGGTGGCACCACCAGCTATGGGTAACGTAGTTTGCTGTGACATACCGGTATTCATAGTCCCAATATAGGGTCACACATTAAATTGATGCAATAAAATTTAATGTAATATGGTATTATTTCAGAGATCCAGTGTGGGGAGCCACCGGTTCCAGCATCCACCATACTCACCAGGATAGAGCAAACAGGCCTCCTCACCCTCGCCTTCTACTCCTGTCATCCCGGTTACTTCATAGATGGCGCCAGTGTAGCAGTGTGCGGCCCCGACAGCAGGTGGCAACACGTGCCTGCATGTACCACTTACATGACCATGCCGCTAGGTGGCGTGTATCATCACAAAACTGGTGGCGTATGAGGAAACTACTGAATAAACTATGAGGGTCAGATTTTCAGAAAATGCACAATCTACGTTACAGTTCTACACATCTATCACGTTCTGCTAAATTAGAGTGACAATTGATAGATACTAGGTATATCTGAGTATATTCTGTATTGTAACGTTATTCATTCAATAAATCTGTTTGGTTATGTTGAACTGTATTTTGAACCCGACGATTTTCGTCTTGGCAGTCGGTCCTTCCGGGGCAGGGTTTATTTGAGAGGATTGGTGAAGACCAATTGTACATTTTCTGAAGATTTGACCCATAAACAGAGTTTACATATGAAAAAGCAGGGATATAATTATATAGGCTACTTGGGTCTGGTCATAAAAGATACATGACAAATTTGTACATTTTCCTAATTTGTTGTATATCAAACTTAGATGCTGTCAATAAATAATGTCAACTTTTATTCAACATTAAACTCTCTCGACATCAGTCCATATATAAATGTATACAACCATGTGAGCCTACAGTAGTTGGTGACTTCTGCATGGTAAAGACCTCACATTAAAGGCACGGCTCCACAACGTGAGCCCGGGACACCCTTAGGACACGCAACAAAGACATCTCGCTGCCGGACTGACAAATAATATGTACATAATTATAATTTTATAATTATAGATATATATATGTGTTATATAGGGGTTCACACAAGGTTCATCCATAAATGACATCATGCCATTATGTTGTAGGTGTGTGTGTACGGGGTATGTACAGAAGGGGGAGGGGGGGGGGGTAGGATATACTTGTGAGGCAGTCAGTCCTTCCGGGGCAGGGTGCATGCATTCTGGAAGTACCACCCTGCCAAGAAACAGCTACTAAAAGCGGTTACTATTGTCCAGCGGGTCCCTCGCCCTTCGGGCCAAACACAGCAGAAAATAATGCTTAAATAGTGGTTCACATGTAAACTAAAAAAATAAACAAAGTGCAAAATAAACATAGTGCTAAGAATAAAATACCATCAACAAGTCCGTTATTCATACTCATAAATTACCATCATACTTTTAATTGACCCCCATCGGTATACAGCGATACCTTCCTATCTATAAAAATAAACAATGAACAAATAGACAGAAAATTAAATACTGGTTAGATATAGCTGTATGTAATCAAACATTTGACAAACATCGAATGTGAAAATGACTTTTACAGTCCAGCTTTTTCATAAGTTTAAACATTCTTTCCTAAACAGAGTGATACTAGCATATATTATATGTCCAAGTGGGAGAGAATTGGCGCTGCTAAAATATCCCATCAATCAAGTTTAATGAAATTTGATAATCTGGCACCATATTAGGCATATATAACTTATACGGTAGCTAGGCCTATAATTCTAAGCTCGAACAACAAATGTCTTACGAGACTTTGTTGGAAATCTAGCATGAACAAATAGTGCGTGACAGATAGTACCGAGTATATATATATAGAGAGAATTCTTGGGGAAAATATCACTATAACACATAATAGACAGGACTATAAAACATTATTTATTAGGCGTTATGGTTATTGATTAATTATCATTATGGTACAAACTGTAATGTAAATATTGCACATCAGTTGAATCCAGCAATTTAACCATTTATTTTAATTGTTTGAGTTAAACGAAGAGATGTGGTTGGGGAGAATTGTTCCAGAAATGTACTATTACAATGAATAGTAGTACTTATCATTAATCATTAATGCAGGACGTCAGAAATTTACAATCGGCAGCTCTACACATTTAGTAAAAATTCTGCTAAATTATAAGGCTGGAAATGTATATATATTTCTAATTGTATTGTATTTAAAGATTTTTATTCAGACAAAAACATTGTGCAACGAGAGTACATTGTTCTCAGAGTTTGCTGATTCTAACTTTACCAATTTATATAAATACTACAAGGGACGATGTTATTCAAACCAGAAATGCTATACACTTAATGGTGGAGTTGTTTTTCACACAGAAAATATATTATTTTATAATCAAGTAAACAGATAGAAAAAGATAAAAATACAATAGAATACATAGATGCATAAAAACAAACACGAGCGCGTTGTTCAAATCATGACAATCATACATATTTTACCTAGTCCAATATCTATCCAAATCTGATATTCCAACAATTGTACAAAGCGATAGCTATAACAGGATGTCCGTTATTGTAACGCCAACCGAACTTGAATCGGCTAGGCTACTCGAATCATTATAGTATTTTTATTTCTGCTCAGAATATATAGCCTAGGTCATTAATATTGGTTCCGACTCTGAATTCTGATGATATATTCTATACATAAAATAACACTGTCTATTCTATCAATTTATATTTTGGGCTATTTTTTATACGAAATATATTTAACAGCTCTTAATTTAGTATTACCACACAATATTCATGTTTTATAAATCTGAAGGCGTAAATAACCGTTATTAACGATGGTGTTCAGTTCTTATCCGGGTGCCATATATTATATAGGACAAGATGAAAAACCATCACGTCGTTCAAAATTAAGAAATGAGAACAAATAAGAGTGAGAGATATGTCAAACAGAGTATGTTGCCTCTCAATTCTCAATTAATGGTTAAATGTTTTATTGCATTTTTCATCATGGAGTTATCGATTATTTCGGTTCTGTACAGTGCTATGTATAGGCCTATTGTACGTGCGTTTGGCTTGAAAGCGTTGGACATTAGCCTATGTAATCTAACATAAGGGAACAGATTGTTTGAATCAACACAATACCTAAGGACCTAAAAATAAACAATAAAACATGAAACAAATCTTCTTCTGCTTTATCCATTGTCATTGGTCAACTGTCGTGAATTTCTAAACGACGTAAAGTTAAATCTTTATTAAACTCATCAGAAGGAAGGAATGTGCAAGAACGCATGGGTAGACCTAGGCCGACATGAAATAGGCGTGCAATTGAACGGAATCTCCGGGTGTTTACAAGTGCTTGGTAATGGTCATGAATAGCCTACTTAATAATGAATGCCTTATTCAACCCTCCTTCCCATCCCCGGTTCCCATCCCTCTAGCCTATACCCCATCCCAGTCTAAACACCTAGCTCGATCTCTCCCCCCCCCCCCCCTCTCTCTCTCTTTCTTCTCCTCCCCCTTTCTCTGTCTGTCTCTCCATTCCCCTCTTCTCACCCCCTTTCCCCGCCCCTTTCCCTCCCCGGTTTCCCTCTCGCTTTCCTCTCCCCCCCCCGCAATGTCTGTCTGTCTCTCCCCGATGTCTCTCGCTTCCCCTTCCTACCCCCTCTCTCTCCCCTTCTCTTTCCCCCTCCCTCTCCCACTCTCTCACCCTCCCCCTACTCCCTGCACTCCCAAGTCCCACTCTCTCTCCTAGGGCTCTTGAGGGGTAAATTCGACAAATCGACATGGCCTATTCTTAGGATCGACAATCGACATGGGCATCAAGTGACAAACGACAAAAACACTTTCTTAGCCTGACAAATCGACAAAGACCTTATTAGTCCTTACCGACAAAAAACGGGTCATTTTTACGGAAATTAAGGGACAAATGACAAAAGAATTGTCTTAATGACAAGTGACAATTGTTGTTTCTTGGTAGCGACAAGAAAAATTAGACACCCCCCTCAGGAGCCCTTCTCCTCTCTCTCTCTCTCTCTCTATTCTTTGAGACGGCCTCGCTCATCTGGTCACGTGACAGCGCATCCACAAGTCTAGGAACGAACTGATTTTGTGCAATTTTGAACAATTAATCATATATAATATTAAAATCCATATCATAAAATATATTCATCATGAACATGGGCAACATTTCCGCAACATTTATTCCCTAAAATCGACAGTAATGCTGAGATTTCACCTATTGTTTACTTTCACCACACTGCCGGGTAGTGGGCCGGGACTTGGGGGACTCTGGCCCTTGACGAGATGTGACCAACCCGCCCTCTGTGGGCGGATAAGCCTACATCAACAATTTGTGACGTCACCCAACCCATCAGTGTCCACTCCCCATATATACACAACCCATACTTCTGGCCTTATTTTTAATGTTTTCCCCTGAAAGTGGCGACCTGTAATTTGCCTGAGAGAAACTTGACTTAGTTAGCTACCCTTTTGTCTGGAAAAACTACTGTGTTCATGGTCCAGAAATGCTGTTTTCAAAACATTCATGCACCCTCTATCTGTTGTCACTCACTCCTGCCATGTTTACATAGCTTCAACCACCCAACAGCTATATCCTTACTAGCCACTGCCACCCTTACATAACACGCACACTCACAGCTAGCTTGTTGACATGTAGGCTATTTATAGGGTGGGTGTTGTAGCCTACCCAACACGTTGGTGTTGTGTAGGCTACATTATTTGATACTAAATCAAATGGATATTGTAGGTAGGAGGGGTAGAGACAGGGTGGGTGGGTGGGACGATCTTTTATTTTTAAATATAAAAACAATCTAAAAGCGTTAGGGCTCCTGAGGGGGGTGTCTAATTTTTCTTGTCGCTAACAAGAAACAACAATTGTCACTTGTCATTAAGACAATTCTTTTGTCGTTTGTCACTTAATTTCCGTAAAAATGACCTGTTTTTTGTCGGTAAGGACTAATAAGGTCTTTGTCGATTTGTCAGGCTAAGAAAGTATTTTTGTCATTTGTCACTTGATGCCCATGTCGATTGTCGATCCTAAGAATAGGCCATGCCGATTTGTCGAATTTACCCCTCAAGAGCCCTAGCGTTCAGATCTTGTGAAATATAACCAATTTACTTCCCACAAATAAATGTCTTGCTGCGGTAATTTTTTGGACGACCATAGCAACCAATAAGCTTAAAATCTCCAACTTTCCCCCTCGATTTCTTAAATTGTAAACAATTGTTAAAAAAACGGGACAAGTGACTGCAATGTGTGAACACTACTGGATATATCCATGTGAGATCATAGCATTTTGACTCGTTTATGTATGGTTTCAAAGGGGTTGAAAACATGTATTTTAGCGTTAGCGTCTATGGAACTCAGCTGGTGTATTCACCCGAGTTTTTGCCGCCGATCGTAGCGCCACCTGTAAATACCCGGATTCTCGTCTCAAAGAAGCATGAGACCGCTATCAAACAAGAGCGGGAAAACGAACCAAATCCGGATGCAAAACCGGGTAACTCGTGAGTAATTTGCAAAAGGCCCACGCCGACGTACATAATAGGGTTCGCTTCGACCAATCAGGTTATACCTCCTTTGCTGGTAGCAGCCAATCAGAACTCCTGTTACTTCGCGCAGCCCAAAACAGGTCAAGCTCTGCAGCTGCCATCATTGACTGCAAGCCATTGCTTACGCAAGCCTCTTACTACAGATTCAGGTAATTCTCCGCGTTTTCTTTATAATTTCTCTCCCTGTCAGCTCTATTCTATAACCGATCTACCTTCTGAAGGCGCCTTTCTTGCCTTAGATCGCTGTAGTATGGCTCAAGTAGGCACCATTGTTTACGTAACCAGTAAAACTGAACCCTTGCCAAGCCGAATGTATGAGATCTGCACCCGGCTTGCACTGTCTGTAGGCATGCCTGTAGACGCGTACTCCAATAATATGCAATATGTGGAATAGAGCCAAGTTATGCAACTGCAAGTGCATTGTCTGTACACATCTATATAGGCTACGTCCTTACTCCTGTACCGTGTACGTTATTCACCACTGCTAACTTGGAATCACCTCATTTTTATTGATTTTCTGACTTTGTGATGATAGCTAGGCCTAGGCCTATAACATAAGGCTATATTTATGTATACGGTATGAGGCATGATATAGGCTAATAAGCTCGTATAAGATGTTACATCATGTAGGCCTAGGCCTATAGGCCGGCCTACATGAGTATACATAGGCCTAAATCTCTCAATTCTACGATATAGGCGATATATGCTACTGATAGGCCTAGAGTGCTAGATTAATTATATCTAAAGTTCAATTATTGGTTGGTTAGCCTATAGATTACCCTACGGACACAGCAACACTTAATAAACGCTTATTAAGCACTGCAGCCAGTGCTTAATAAGCGTTTTTTGACCATCGAAAATGATACAGTTATTAAGGGCTGCATTTGCAACGCTTATTAAGCACTGCATTTGCAACGCTTATTAAGCACTACATTTGCAACGTTTATTAAGCACTGCATTGACAACGTCTATTAAGCACTTCATTTGCAACGTTTATTAATTGCTGCATGAGCAACGTTTATTAATCACTGCATTAGAATCAACTAATAAACGCTGCATTTTCCAACGTTTATTAAGGCCTGCAATAGATGCAGTTAATAAGGGCTTTATTTGACATCATTTATAAAGGGCTTTAAGGGATGCAGGTAAGAAAGGCTTTATTTCAATCATCATCATCATCATTTTCATTGTAGTTCTTCAGATCCTGGAGATCGCCACTGCCCAGAATAGATACATGTATTGTAGAAGTATCTGGGGAAAAAAACTTTTGTTTTAACAAAAGAATCAGAAATAAATTATACGGATATGATACCAGCTATAGGAGATTAATATTGATTTAGGGTACTGGTATCATGCTTAGTGTTACATATCTATTTACATAGTTATTTCATCTTTAGATCTTTAAGAATGGCCTTGAGGGTGGCCTTAAGTAACCACTGAACTGTGCCTTACTTGTTTTCTATTATTTCATTGAATCGGTAGAAGATATCTTAAAAAATATGGAGAATAATGGAAAATGTACAGTTTAACAAAATGTCAATTGACACTTAATTATAGTATAAATATACTTACTGTATAAGGAGGGTCCTGTTCTTGGGTGATGAATCTGTAATAGCCTTTCTTCCTTTACTTGGTAGTAATGATACAAGTCAAGCAGCCAACGAAATTCTGAAACACAAAGGTTATTTAGGGTGTAGATGAATAATAAAACATACATGTACATATAATAACAATGTAATCATATAAAGCTTTTATGTTTTCCTGCCTCTTTACCACCATGTCTAGACAGAGTAGCCAGTACGTGTGTACACGGCTGCTGCTCAGAGTAAAATGCAAGATGCACTAGCACATCTTCGAATGCACGCAGCCAGACTGCATGGAGGCTGCACGCCGAAACGGGAATGTAGTTGTCATGGTAACAGGTCTCCGTATGACTGGGTGGGAGTGGGACAAGGGTGGGCACAGTCACCCTAGAGTCCACGCATTGCATTCCAACATGCGTGAGGTGCCTGATATTAATTAAGTCAATGTAGGGGTTGTGTTCCCACACCACACATTGCAAGAGCTTATGTACCGAACTGGTTTCAAAGACTCTTAATACATTACTGGTATATTTATAACTAAAATCTCTGCTTGGATCATACTATAAATAGGGTTGTCTTCCTGACAACTTAATTGTTTGAGTGTGTGTGTGTGTCACTGTGTGTGGTGACATTGGGAGCTTTATGATGTTTTTATTCATTAACTGTCATGAATAATGATTGAACAATTAAATAATCAATGGTTAGAAAAGCAAAGTGAAAATTATACATGTACTTACATTGCTCCTGGATGTCAGTCGTTGAATGTTGGTTGGATATATGGAGAGCTTGCATCCAAAGATGAAAGTCTACATCAATATTGAAGTCTAGGATTGAAGTATCCCTTATATGTCATAAGGCGTTGATTAACAATTAACTAAACAACATGAATGAATGCTAGAGGATATAGCCTACCCAGTGCCCAGTGTGCCTCAGTACTGAGACACTTAATAGGTGAACGTTGCATTGAGCAACGCTTATTAGATGGATATTTTATGCTGCAAATGCAGCGCTTAGCTGCAGTGGTGACCAGTGCTTAATGAGCAACTACTGAGTGTTGGCAACGTTGCCAGCGGAAATTAAGCGTCCAGCAACGCTTATTAAGCGTTGTGTGTCCGTAGGGTAGAGAGGTGAGGTGACAATTTTCAATTTTAAACAATTTAAGAATGGAATTAGATAGAAAACATCAATAATGATTCATTTTAAGAGTCAAAATGTCTTAGTTATGGAGACTTTTGTCCCAGAATCTGGTGATTTACCGTACTCTTCATCCCCTTGGTATAGACAATAGCTGACAATAGCTTGTGGTAATCCATGGCATCTATAGGCCAGGGCACGGGCTAGGATACACCTATAAACATATATAGCTATAGCCTATACTGATTTATTATATGTGCATGCTATATGGGAGGTGCTATAAGTGGGGTGCTATAAAAATATTCATATAGGACGCATCCTATAAAAATGTAGTTATCTAAAAATAGCTCTGTTGATATGCTTCGCAGAGCTTTGGCTCTCCGCGAAGCATGTAAACAAATGCCCGCGATCGGTATTCCACCCGTGATTCTGGTACTATGATTATAGAAATACATAATAAAAACCACGACATTAAATAGAGCATTAAATTCTCTATTGAATGATATAAGATTTATTAATGTAGGCCAAGAAATGGCTGCGATATGAACGTTTTAAGTCAACAATATAAGTAGGCCTAAAAACTGCATGATCGCACAGTGGGCACTGAACATTGTAGGCCTACTAACGGGGCTGGCAGCGAGGCTCTCTGAGACTTCTTTAGTATTTTTTTAGTGATATCTGATGGCATATGATCAAATTTTATGCACATATAATAAATATAGAATGGAACTCACCAGCAATAATCGAAAATTGTTGGACTCGTCCAATAAATTTTCGATTATTGCCGGCTCATCCCATTCTCTCTATATATAGGCTATAATATATGTATAATTATAGCTATACATACTGAAATATTGATTTGATTTGGCTCTGCCCTAAACTACCTAACCTACTCGTCGCCTGTGCTGAAAATCCTGGAAGGCCATATTGTCATACGGTACTCATAATTCCATGATTAGCCTAAATGTTCTAAATATGATTATATAAGGTTACGCGATATGACATAAGTCATTATCAAATATGAATTTATTATGTATAAACCTTATGAATATTTTATGTACTAAATCATTCCATTATGAATTTCATACAGCAAATCTTCCTTTCTTAGCTGCGATAAATGTCAACATTAAACATATCACCCCAAGCTCAGTGAGCAACAGCGCATTTCAGTATGCATCTCCAAATATCTCCAAATTCCTTGGAAAATTTTCCAAGAATTCCATAATGGACTCTAATACGAAGATTGATTTGTTACGTTTTGCTAAAGCCTTATTAAAAAATGCTTTGGCACTGGATTTTCAATCAGACAAGTGCAGCAAGAAGACAAGTCTAATTATTAACCAGACATCGAGCTACATATGTGCAACAAGATCAGCAAAATAAAGAATACTTGAATTGAAGTCTAATAGGCCATATTACATATTGACAATGGCGCCATTGAAGGAGCGGTGGAAACAGCCCGAACTATGAGCTGAGCGGGCATCAGCACTTAAGTCATATGTCTTAACCATATGCTCCTAACTTTCTCCTTTATTTCCCAGAAGTGTAGTTGTTGTATAACACTGTCAGCTATCCATTATTATGAAATGACATGTTAAGATTGGTCATGCACGATACCAGGATATTTCATCTGCTAGATTTTAGTATATGGCAACTTTTGTAACTGTATCAACAAAAACAAGTAAGCGTAGGGCCGGGCATAGGGGTACGGGCTGCAGTGGGTCAGCGGCCGTATGGTCAGAGCCACACACACACCTCTGGCCGTCCACTGAGAGCCCGGGTGGAGTGCACACGGTTTAGCCCGCATAGCTAGGTGAGTCAGCTGTACTGGGCATGTGCACAGAGATAAAATGTAATCCCGCAGTCACTGGTGCGCACTGTTCGCTCAATATGTGAAGTCGGCTATTGTAGATTTGATTCAAACAGTGCAGAAGAAGGGGTTGCAATAGTTTGTGGAGAATTGTAGAAGTTTGTTACCACTCACTGACAATAAAATATTTGTTTAATGTTTTATGTCCCTACTTAAATTAGGCTAATTTACTTGAGTTACCTTTAAATTAATGGAGGAAAGCAATTAACCCACAGCGGGCAGTGTTTTAATCAGCTCCACCAAATCAACCCCATTTACGTTTCCATTTTCTAAAGATCTTCATTTCTGCTAAAGTGAGGGAAAAAAAGACCCTGACGGAACCCATAGATGATACACTAGTGATGCGACTGCTGCCTTGAAACTGTTTTAGACACATTTTGCACCGTTTATTTTTGTTTTGCGCATTTACATGACCTTTGGGCGTGTGCAATGTGACATAACTGTGAAACGTATCACGAATGTGAAATTTGTCAATAAAAGTTTATAAAAAAAAAATAACAGGTGACTGTGCCATGTTATAACCTACAATGCACATTATTAACCTTCTAGTTCGCTGTATTTTGCACATTCTCTCCCAAGACTATTGTAAGCATCAAGAAATTTTGTAGATTAGGAACACATTGTAAAGTCAGTCAGGTTAATTATCATTAATTATGAAATTATTGACATTGACTTTAGTAATTAAGGTGCTAATTAATTATTGATTAATTAGTTGTGTACTTGTGTAAGTATAATTCCACTATGTTATCTAACAAGGCAAGAAGCTGTATTATAAACAATGAGTAAAGCTTCCTTGCGAAAGAGAGGAGAGTGTGGTGAAACCAACATGTAAGGGAAACCATATGTGTAAACCAAACTCCAGGTTGAGTAATGGTAGCCCATACCATTGAGACAAGAATTATCCGGTAGTTATCCGGGGAAATGTCAAGTAAGAATGCAGAACATGTTTAGGCACTCAGTGACTCCGAGAGTAATCCGGAGGTATATCCAAACTCGACAGAATCCAAATCATTCACAATTAGAGTTGAAGCGAAGAAGAGAATAAAGAAGAAATAGCTAAGTATAAAGAAGAAACAAATAAGATAAGAACCCTGGATCTTGGTCTGATTTATAAGGGAGGCGCAGCTAATTGGAGTTATCCGATATAAACCTTATTTTTCTATTTCTAACATAAAAACAATTAAGACTGCGTAGTTTCCAATTTCTAAGACGCAATAGACAATTCTAAGACGCAATAGATCTAGAGTATATAAGGAGGAACCGTCTGAGAGTATTCAGAACGGGGGAGAACGGGGAGGAGAGGCAAGCAGACTGGAAGGAAGAACAGACCCGACTCAAGAACAACCTGGAAAGCAGACACGCACTTGTAAACTGGACTATGGTGGAATAAAAGACTATCAAGCTCATCAACTCTTACCTATTATGTACATGTCTTTACATAATTTGGTGGCAGCGGTGGGATTGTCTTCAAGCGATTGATGAAGAGCCCAGGATTCTCAGAAAAGAAGGAAGTTTGATCTTCAAAGAAGAATGAAGTATAAACGAATGGTAAGAGCAGGAGCCAGATTTATCTGCGAGGATTGTGGAGAGTCTTACAAACACCGAGCCAATCTATCAAGACACAGAAAACAACACTACGTGTCCTACGTGTGTCTCATTTGTTCTACGATCTACGTGAGACAGGACTACATAAGAGAACATTTCCAGAAGATTCATCCTTCAGTAAACCCAGTCGAGTATACTAAGAAGTTGCTGTATACTACACCCCTTGCTGTCTAAACTACAACCAAGATGGAAGGAGCAGGAGCACAAGAGCAGGCTCAGAGACAAGCCAGGATGCAGCAACAAATGCAAGCCCAGATGCAGGTTCAGGCAGAAGACGTCCAAAGAAGAAAACTGAACCTTGAACTACAAAAAGAGCTGAGGAGACGACTGGAACAACATGCAAAAAGAATAGGCATCGCAGACGGCGTAAACAAAGAAGCCCTGAGGACATGGATCGAGGGAATAGATAACGCCGCGGGTTGGACGAGAGCAGGAGATGAATTACTACTAGAGATGGCCGGATATGTATCGGCAGGGAGCTTAGCCAACACCCTAAGAGAGTACTCGACAGACAACCGAGTAGCCACATGGGAGAACGCAAAGGCCCTGATCATCCGATCGTTTCTGAATGAGGACGAGCAAGAGTTCTTAAGATCGAAGGTGGAAAACATAAAGCAATCACCTTATGAGGACAGTCGGGAATACGGCAGAAGATTTAAGGATGCGGTATCAAAAGCATACACCGCAGACGATCTGCAGGTGGCGTTAGTGATGGAACGACTAGTAAAGATGTTCGTCAATGGGTTACGAGACAAAGAAGTACGAGCACAAACCTACTTCAAGAGACCAATCGACCTAAATAGAGCAATCGAGGTCGCCAACAATGCCGCAAGAGCCGTATCGCTGGCAGAGATTGAGTATACAGGATATTCAAGAAATGCAGGAAGAAGGGAAGAACCGATGGAAATCGACGCACTTCCACTACCGAGGAAAAGTACCGGTCAACAAAAGGAAAGGACCGAGGAAGTAAAGGATCTGAAGCAGAAGGTACAGACACTTCAAGGAGAATTGAAGTCGATGCAAAAGAAGATGCAGTACAAAGGATACCAAGGAAGGCAATCAGGATCAGGATACCAATCAGGATCAGGATACCAGGGAAGACAAAATCAGTCGTACTCACCAAGGAGGGACAAAAACGACTCTAAATGCTTCGCCTGTGGTAATACCGGACACTTTAAGAGAGATTGCCCCGGCAACAGATCTGCGAAGAAAAAGAATCAGTTGGTCCACATAATCGAGGAGGTGATGGACCGGAGGCTCCAGGAGCAGACCGCATAGGAAATCTATGCGCTGGATCCGCGGGTGTACATCAAAGTACGGGCAGCAAATAGAAAGATCTATGACACCCTTGTGGATACCGGTGCAGCGAGGAGCATCATACAGACCAGTGTGTGGAGACAAATATGTAGAGATCTTCACCGACCAGCAATTCTCTTCAAACCCGATCACTATCTAATAGGAGCAGGGAAAAATCGACTAGTCTCAAAAGGAATGTCATCCATAACACTATATGGAAAAGACATTGACGTGTACGTCATAGATGACTTCGGAATTGACCTACTTCTTGGAAGTGATGTGTTAACAAACGTTTTCAAAGCAAAAATTGATCTTGGAAAAATGACAGTACAGCTGGTTGGATTTCATAAAATATACAATCTTGATGACGATAAACAACCAATATTCATCGGAACTACAAAACTAAACTCACCAATGGATTACTGGAAGCAACGTTACCCAGGAGTATTTTCAGATGAGAAACACACATTTGGTCTGGCTAAAAACATTTCTGTACAAATCAATACAGGAAGTGCATCACCTATCAGGCAAAGAGGGTACAGGATTCCCCTCAAATTACGACAAGAAGTGGACGATCAAATAGATGAGATGTTGGAAGATGGAATCATAGAGCCAAGCGCATCTCCATGGGCATCACCTGTGACAATGGCTAGTAAGAAAGACGGGACATGGCGTTTCTGTGTGGACTACCGACAGGTCAATAGTGTCACAAAGAAGGACGCCGGACCTTTGCCCTTGATACAAGACATCTTTGATGCCCTATCAGGAGCAACAATCTTCACTACATTGGATCTAAAAAGCGGATATTGGCACATCCCTATGCATCCGAATAGTGTGGAGAAGACCGCCTTTACATGTCACAGAGGACTATTTCACTTTCTACGACTACCCTTTGGATTGTGCAACGCACCGAGTGAATTCCAGAGATACATGAACAATGTGTTTTCAGACTTTATTGGAAAATTCGCCATGATATATCTGGATGATATCATTGTCTATTCACGCAATGAGAAGGAACACTCGGAACATCTTCGTCAGATATTTGAGACATGTAAACAAAATGGACTGAAGCTCAAAGGAAGCAAATGTGACTTTGTCAAAGAGGAAGTGAAGCTACTGGGTTATGTCATTGGAGCAAAAGGCATAACTACCGACCCTGATAAGGTCAAGGCAATCAGCGAAATGGAGAAACCGCAAAATGTGACAGAGATACGCAGGTTTCTGGGAATGACAGGATACTACCGTCAGTGTGTCCCAGACTACGCACGGATAGCAAAACCTTTGAATGAACTCACCAAGAAGAAAAACAAGTTCAAATGGGAAAAAGAAGAGGAAGACAGTTTCAAAAGACTGAAGAACGCATTAGCGTCAGAAGAAGTAATGGCTTACCCTCAACTTGATAGGCCTTACAAATTGTATACAGACGCTAGTAATTACGCAATTGGAGCCATATTAGTTCAGACTGATAACGACGGCTTAGAACGACCCATTCAGTATGTATCAAAACAATTATCCGGAACGCAATTGAAATGGGCTGTGATCGAAAAAGAAGCATACGCTGTGGTCCATGCTCTTAAAAAGCTGAGACCATACCTTTATAATGCAAAATTCACAATTTATACAGATCACAAGCCTCTGAAATCATTATTTCTGGAAGAAGTCAAAAATACGAAAATACAAAGATGGGCTGTCCTTATCGCTGAATATGGCGCACCAATTGAATACCGGAAAGGATCAAACAATGTACGAGCTGACATGTTGTCGAGAATTACACCCAGAAAAGATGACAATGAAACGTCACCCATGTTATGTGCAGTTGAAGAAGAAGAAGTACCTTGGGAATTTGATCAATTGGAAAAAGATCACATTAGGAAAGAACAACGAGGAATGCCTGAGTTCATAAAAGGACAACAAGAGGAGGATGGATATGTGCTACATGATGGTCTACTATATACCATCGTACCGCCTCCTGGACAAGGTACCTATCCAAGATTGGTACTACCAGAAAGTGCAAGATTCAGAGTTATCCGGCGTGCACACACAGAAGTAGGACATCAAGGAATGAGAAAAACAATGGACAGGATACAAGAAGCGTACAAATGGCCGTGCCAACGACGAGATGTATATGAGGTAATATCGAAATGTGCAAAGTGTGCAGTCAATGCTACAAGGAGAGATAGACCTCCACCTACAGACATGCCACTAGCATATTATCCGGGACAGATCATTGGAATGGATATGTGCGGACCATTTGTCCCATCACGACATGGAAACAGATACATGCTCGCTATAATTGACCATTGCACGGGCTGGACGGAAGTGAAACCACTAGCTCAGAAAACAGCAGCTAATGTTCTACGCTACTTGGAAGGAGAATACATTCCTAGATACGGAGCCCCAGAGGTAGTCATTACAGACCAGGGCCTCGAGTTCAAGAACGAATTGGTGTGCGGATATCTAAAGAAACTAGGAACTGACGTACGTCACGCTTCACCATATCACCCTCAGACAAATGGCCGTATCGAGAGATTTAATCGGACAATAAAAGGAATCCTGAGGAAATTAGCAAATGCCAGAGGAGGAGAATGGGAAGATGTACTCGGACCAGCTTTATGGGCACATATAGTGAGTACCTCATCAGTAACGAACTATACACCCTACTTCCTGACATTTGGTTGTAAATCTCCGGTACCATGGAAAAAGCTACTGTCTCGAGTAGAGGGGACAGAAAAGACATTATTAGGTCAAAGAATTGACGAGTTAAGTAAAGCCTTCAAGGATGCTGCCCGAAGAACGGAAGAAAGCCGAACTTACAACCGTCAGAGATTGATGCGTCAAGCAAGGGAAGGGGAGTTAAACCTAGGAGACAACGTTGTTATACTAGCTCCAGAAAGCGCCCCACTAGATCCAAAATGGGATCATGGATACATTGTCACCAGGATCAGAGGACCTGTAGTAACCGTGGTAGGACCAAGAAATAAGAGGAGGACTCTGAATAGGGACAAAGTAAAGCTTGCGCATCCGGAAACAGATTGGAGTGATCTGCGCACGAGGCTGACAAGAACGGAAAGGACTCGCCGCTATCCATCACTCCATGCACCAGGTCCAACGATTGGAGAACGTCGCCAAGACCATGCTGATGTCAGCATCGGCTCTGAACATGACGCAATCAGGGAAGATGGTGAAATTCCAGGAAATGTTACAAGACATGATGCAATACCAGGAGGTGTTGCGGGACATGTTGCAATACCACGGGGAATAAAGAGGAAGCCCACGGAGTCGCTCGCCACACACGACATTGGCCCGCCGTTAGTGAGGAGCGCAGGACCAACTCTAAGATCGCACAAGAGGAAGTATAATAATCCAGGAGAACCCGAAGGAAAAAGATCATGTCTGGACATAGAAGACTCGGGGTAGTACTCCTTTGGAGTATACTATTATGTGGATACATACGGTGCGACTTGTTAAGTACGGATGGAGTTCTGGTACAAGAACAAGGATCCATCAGGACAGTGTCAGGACTATGGACACTAGTAGTCTTGATACAACCGCCTATACGCCCGGACATAACCAATTGGACTACAACAATAAAGAGTGCCATCATAGATGAAGAAATGAGGGATCACATAGCCGACGAGGACAGATCGATGTGGCTAAGTCGACTAGCTACTATAGAAGCCATAGAACAATCTTCGGAAATCACAATTACGCCTTGGACTATTTCTGATCCCACAGGAAACAAGAAGAGGAGTAAGAGAGGACTTATTAACTTTGTGGGAGAAGCAAGTAAGTCACTATTTGGAACAGCAACCGAAGAAGACGTCGCAATCGTCAAAAGAACGGTAGAAGAAACAAGACAAAGAGAAGTTGTCATCCATCACAACCTTAACGACATGATTAGTGTTATGAATCAAACAAGACTTTACCTTAAAGAAAACAGAATGGACATAAAAACACTTCAGACTGAAACAAACAAACTTGTGAACTTAGCCAGAAATCAAGCAAAGGAAGTGATTCAAATTCGGCAACTGATAAACAAAGTCGCCATGGCCAGGAAAGTGGACAATACAATAGTGATGATGGAAAGAGCCATACAGGATTACCAACTTCAAATGAAGATCTACCATCAGCAGATCAATCATCTGGACAGAGGATGGTTGACAGAAGACATTCTACCAGCAAAGTCATTAACATCAATACTCAGTGCAGTGCAACGTCGTGGTCATCAGGTCCTGAATCTACACTGGTACTACCAACATATCAAAATTAAACCTTATTGGCAGCATAAAGGAGAGTTAATGTACCAAGTTGTGTTACCAGCCCTGTCAGAGGAGCGATACTTGGACTATAAACTTGACTATTTTGGTGTGCCCCTTGACACAGAACGAGTACGAACAATTAAAGGACTGTCGTCAGTAGCCATAAACACAGCCGACGGAACGTCCTTTGAACCATTGAACTGTGCAGGACAAAGCCCCAGAGTGTGCCGCCCAGCAAAAGAGGAAACTGAACCTACTTGTGAAACAATGTTGATTAATGGTAAAATGAGTCCAAAATGTATCATTTCAATCACGAAACGGAATAATGACACTATTGAAGTTTTCGCAGTATACGGAGACTCTCTATTTGTGTTAAATGCTTATGTTCCGACTAGCGTAGCGAAAAGGTGTGTAAACAGACGAGGTGAACACGTTATGATATCGAACCCAACAAAGATAAACCTACCAGTAGGATGTGTCTTGGAGACAGCTACATGGAGAGTTCGAAGTATAAATAGAGGTCATGGAACTATAAATGTCATGCAACCGACAATACCGGTTATACCAAGTTTAAATTACACGTGGCCTCAGGTAATCGAACCAAAGATTATTGATCAAGTAAAATACGTGGACAGAGTAGATGTACCTCTACTCAGGCTAGCCAAAGATAAAGAGATGACCTATGTGCACTCGGAAATTGGTAAATACACCATTGGAGTATCAACGTCGACCATTGCTATCGTAATATTGGTCATAATAATAATTATATGGTGCTGTAAGAAAAGGAATCTGATATTTCCAACCCCAACCGAAAATGAGTTTCAAGAGATAAGATTGACTACCGTTCCATCTCCACAGATGATGGAAGAAGGTCTAGCTATTGGTGATCCATATCGCCGAAACAGCGAGTGAAATGTGTAACTTCACAATGTTGTAAAGTTATGTTTTTAGATAGAGTTTAAAAACAAAAAGGTGGGGAAGGTATGTAAAGTCAGTCAGGTTAATTATCATTAATTATGAAATTATTGACATTGACTTTAGTAATTAAGGTGCTAATTAATTATTGATTAATTAGTTGTGTACTTGTGTAAGTATAATTCCACTATGTTATCTAACAAGGCAAGAAGCTGTATTATAAACAATGAGTAAAGCTTCCTTGCGAAAGAGAGGAGAGTGTGGTGAAACCAACATGTAAGGGAAACCATATGTGTAAACCAAACTCCAGGTTGAGTAATGGTAGCCCATACCATTGAGACAAGAATTATCCGGTAGTTATCCGGGGAAATGTCAAGTAAGAATGCAGAACATGTTTAGGCACTCAGTGACTCCGAGAGTAATCCGGAGGTATATCCAAACTCGACAGAATCCAAATCATTCACAATTAGAGTTGAAGCGAAGAAGAGAATAAAGAAGAAATAGCTAAGTATAAAGAAGAAACAAATAAGATAAGAACCCTGGATCTTGGTCTGATTTATAAGGGAGGCGCAGCTAATTGGAGTTATCCGATATAAACCTTATTTTTCTATTTCTAACATAAAAACAATTAAGACTGCGTAGTTTCCAATTTCTAAGACGCAATAGACAATTCTAAGACGCAATAGATCTAGAGTATATAAGGAGGAACCGTCTGAGAGTATTCAGAACGGGGGAGAACGGGGAGGAGAGGCAAGCAGACTGGAAGGAAGAACAGACCCGACTCAAGAACAACCTGGAAAGCAGACACGCACTTGTAAACTGGACTATGGTGGAATAAAAGACTATCAAGCTCATCAACTCTTACCTATTATGTACATGTCTTTACAACATGTTGAGTATTCTAAACATATTTAAGATTTGTTTTATTCAGGAATGACATTACATCTAAGATGGTCATTTAACAACATTATTATAACTGTCCCGATTTTATCAAGGCTGCTGGTTGAACCTATAACATTCAATAGATATCAATAGGGGAGTTGTTGCTGGCTAGGAAGGCCACTACTTTCTAACATTTCATAAGATGAGGCAGGACTGTCAGGTAGCGGCGGAGGATGACCGTAAGCTAGGTGAGCCATAGGCTGTCTGTTACGTAAATTTGTAAACAAAAATTTTTACAGAAATTTTATTGAGCTGGTTTCGGTGGTACAATGATATTCTCACAGACTCAAATCAAAACGATACAAAAATTCATTTCAGATTCAGAGTACTATACAAATATCTTAGATTTAATAAATTTTTAATATTTAATGTTTGATGGATCATTTATCCCTACTGGCCAGTTTCTTATTACTGACATTTTGTTTTAACTGAACAATAAAAAATATGACTTTGATGTAACCACAGCCAATTCTGAATAAATATTTTGAATAATATAGCAAGAACAGCATAAGTATCACGTATGAGGGGGGCTATATTCTCCGAGTATGGCCGAAAACAACGAGGCCGTAGGCCGAGTTGTTTTTCGGCCATACGAGGAGAATATAGGCCGCCGAAGACGCAATACTGTGCTATTCTTGCTTTTATTCCATGATTCTTAACTTAAAACAACTTTATTTGCATTAATTCCATCAAACTGAGTTGTCTGCATAGTCTCGAACAGTTGTGACGTCACTGTACAATACAGGGAATTTATATTGTCCACCTTGTGAGCGGCAAGTATATCGATTATACTGTCCGCTCACGGCCAAATCAGGGAATAAAACAAATGATGCACGACCAGTGGCAGTAATGTCATCTTTACGGTATGTTAATTACTGGGGATGGTCTGTTAAGCTTTAAATAGTTCAGAGACGTTTGCCAGCCAGCTAGAGTGTGCACTGATGGATAGTCTAGCTGCTGAAGACACCACATGGGTGTATAGTCACCACAAGACGCACTAGAGCGAAGCCTAGAGTAAAATTAGCCTCTCAGTAGTCATGGGGGTGGGTCAGGACAGCAAAATGTGTACATAGTCATGTTTCTCTTTTACTCTGTACAGAAATTCTCCCAGTGTGTCTCTGTCTGATTCTCTCTCTACCCCCTCTGTGTGTCTCCCCTCCTCTCCGGGACTCCCTCTCCTCTCTGCTCTCCCCCTCTCTGCTCCCTCACTCTGCTCTCTCTCCCCCTCTCTGCTCTCTCTCTTCCTGCCCTCTCCTCTCTCCCTATAGATCTCTCTATCTCTAGCATAAAATAAAAGGATATAATTAAAGGACATAAGTATTAATACTGCAATTAATTTACCAACTTCTGATACGTCCTGGGTATGACCATGAAGTGCCTTTCTGTCTCTTTGTCTCTGTCTCCCTCCTTCTATATCTCTATTTCCTGGGTAGGTATGATCATAAACTGCCTCCCTCTCAGCTCTCCCGCCCTTGATATAACCATATTGAATGTGTGTGTTTTTGATAAGGGCGTAAAGCAACCAATCTCACTCACTCACCAACTTCTGATTTCTAGCTATTTCTCACCAACCCTGGAATTAAAATTGAAAAAATTTCATAATATCCCAAATCGGGAAATCTGTTTGGGTTTTGAACCACAATAGGGGTTCTGTATGAACCACACTACATGCCAGTTACAGTGAATGCTGGTATAGATGCAGTAGACATCAAACATACACATATTATTTGTCATTGTTATACCACCGGCTCTTTACTGTGTAATATTTTCTCACAGACAGCACCTCGAATTCCATGCATCATTTCACCTTCCATTCAGATAGAGCTGTCTAAGCTTGTCTATAGCAATACCAGAATATCTAAGCTTGTCTATAGCAATACCAAAGACTTTGAACATATTTATAGGGTCTATGGCAATACGCATACATGTAAAGGACCATTGATTATGTAATACTCGAAAAGAGTAGGGTATCGCATCCCAGTAGCTTGTTTCCTCTCTCGCCCTGATGTAAATATATATATATACAGTGTTAACTTAATCCCCCCCCCCCGACCTCAAATCTAAACAAGTACTAAGTTAAGAAATTATCAAGTTAAGTTTGGTTTATCTATTTAACTTTACAATTAGTGTCAACTTAATTTATATACCTGGCGTTTCCAATCATGGAAACGATTCTCAGGCTGAATTACTTGTGTCCGATGTCAATGGCGGATGACAGAGGGTGAGGCGGGAAGGTGGGGGGAGGGAGGGGGGTGAAGGGGCTGAGGTGTTGGCATAACATCTAAGTGCGAAATGTATCACTGATCAGTGAGTTAGATATGGCATGCTCCCCTGATGTCATATCTAAGCTCTAACACCTTACATACAGCTACAAATATTATCAGATGAAGAATGATTGGCACATTTAGTAGTGACTCATATGATCTCAGGCCTCTTAAAGGCCTGAGATCAAAAATGGTGTAGATCTATGCAAATCCCCAAATATACATCTTTTGAGGCCAGACCCAAATGTACCTTCTCCCTCTCCGCATCGTATGACTGCTAATAAGTTGTATCATACTCACATAGTGATGCCGATCTGGTCACTGATTCCGAGGAATTGAAACTGTTCTACCTCCAGTACTCTCCCTTTTCCTCTCTTCTGTCCTGAATCGGTGGCATTGGATGCATTGGGAGAGTGGTTGCATCTATAAGTCAGTGCTATTGTATATGTATGTGGGTCAGATTTTCAGAAAATGTACAATTCACCTTCACCAATCCTCTCTAATAACCCAAATTTCAGACGAAAATAAAGTTCAAAATACAGTTCAACCTAACCAAACAGATTGCAAGAATCAATACAATGCCAATATACTCGAATTTACCTAGTACTGACCAATTTGCTGCCTAATGTAGCAGAATGTAATAAATGTGTAGAGCTGCCAATTGTACATTTTCTGAAGATCTGACCCATATAGAGCTCTGCATAAGTTTGGAGTGGACCAGTTTTTATTTTCAAGTTGTATAACACCAAAATAATACCCTCACCTTCGACTGCACGGACATGTATATATATATACAAGTGCATCAACATCGTTCTAGCCTATAGTAAGCCTCGGAGTTTGGTGTGAGGAACACCACAACGTGTGCGAATTCTCAGCTTCCCACTTGGACAATGATAGAGGTACATATATATTTACCCTTGGACCTGTCACTGGAAATATCTTAAGGGTTGTCTTACAAGCCTAATCTATCTAGATAGACTGGTTGTCCATATACCGTGCTGCGGTATATGGACAGTAGTGTAGAGTCAGAAAAGGCTGACTAAATTCATTGGAGTCTGCCTTTGCTTATGCAAGTGTAGACCTTCTTTAGTAGAAACCCATAGGACTATTCCTGCCTCAGGTGAAGGTTTAATTATATTTCATTTTATGTATTAATGCTATTGTTAGCATTTACAAACTAAACTCATTCTGAATTAATAGACAATATATATAGTTTGTGGTCATGCCACTATCACAAGTGAAATCATTAAATGTGATATCAAATTTACTTGACGACACCATAGGCTTTAAAGATTTTGCCAGATCTCCCTAGCTGCTTTTAGTTTCTATTTTAAAAAACAAAACAATCCAGCAACCTATGATTAACATCGAAGATTAATGTTTTCTGCTTTGCTTGGTTAACCTGTGAACTGGTTCATTACTGGGGCATGACTTCATTCCTTGTGAATATTCAAACTTAAAATTAATTTTCGATTTACGATAATTTAAGCTTGACCAAATTAGTTGGAAGTTGTTGTTTTGTGAATCTAAAATTCACCAATATCTCTAGATATATGAAGATAGGATGGATTTATGGATTAATTTAAATAATTTCGTCCTTTATTCATTCAATTAATCATATTTTTATGAGTGTGCACATGTTAGTACATTGATTTACATCTTTTATTTCTACCAAAGCCAATGTCAATCTAAATTGATATTCACTGTGTAATGACTTTGGGAGGTATTATATCCATGTATATTAGTACTATGCAAGGAGATGGTGATTTTTTATTTTCTCATATAAAAGGAAATCATTTTTTAGAAAGAATGCTATTGTTTTACTAGTGGAATTATATTTAGGCAATTGCAGGAAGTAGTTATTATAATGAACACTCTTCTGAACCGAAAGCAATCTCCTTTGTATGCATGTGGTTAGATTTCTTTATTATTTCGTCTACATTCAGTTGAATACAGGAAATATCCAATCATTCACTGGCTTTCAATATTCCTCCCATTTGAATATTATTTTTTCCAGAATTCGATGCAAATACAGCTCCCCAGGCAATCCAAAAATCTTGAATTTATTTTATATCCATTTTTGTTCTTTTATTTTCCCAGCCACAGACCATGGCGACCAGAAATGAAGTAACACTCTCTGATGATGCAGAGAATGAAGCCAAAACTCTGAATGTTCGAGATGAAGATCATCCCGACCCGTCCAATGTAGTGACAAGCCCAATAGTCAATGGTGCAAGCCGGCAGGAAGATGGATCTACCAAAATTACCTTCAGGGACGTAGTTTATACAGTGCAAATCAAAGACAAGTGTTGCAGCTCTCTACCCAAAACTATACTCAAAGATGTCAGGTGGGTGGAATGTGTTTGCTAGGCCAGCGAATGTGGTATTAATTTCATTTATTTATATACAAAAGACTAGAAAACATGTAGAACTACTGTTAAAAAAAATGTAAACTTCAGTTTTTTTAAATCTTTGTACCTTAAAGCCATAGTGTATTTATGTGGGTTTTTTTGTTTTGTTTTTAAATCCATTAATTAAAATCATTCACTTCTGGTTAAATATTCGAACATCAGTATTATGTAAAGACTATTCTGTTTATTTAAAAGTCTTCGTTAGTTGTCTCTGTGTAAATAATGTGGATGAAAATTAACTTACTTTAAAAAGGTATCATATGGTTTACATCGTACTTAAAACATTAGACGTAAAGATGAAAGGCTTCTACAATATTGTGCTATTGTAAATCCTGTCTAACCTATTTATTATTCTGTCCTCGACACTCATTATTTCGGGAAAACCGAACATAAGTGAGGTTAGTAGATTCTACTAATTAACATAACAGTTGCATACCCCAATATATATACATCGCAGTTTCAAATGATTATGTTTTATAGTTAAATCTCCAGAATCTACTCAATTTATACATTTCTTAAGCCATATGGAGTTATATCCTCTTTTCAGGTCATTGTGTCACGAGTCTTCAGACTACAGTTTGTGTTTACATAGTATTGGTAATTCACTAGTAAGAAAGATCCCATTGTTTTTATGTAGTATCATTAGAAATGGTACGTGTATTGAAAGGGGGGCAGGTCGGGCGGCGAGGAGAAGGAGTATTAATAACAGGAAAGAAGCTAACTAAATACTCATTTTCGTCGGTGTAATCAATATAAGGATTCGGTCCAGGTATATAGCAGATGGTATCACATGGGTAAAACACATTTATAAACTAATATAAAAATCTTATAACTGTTTGTAAATTTTATATGAGTCAAGTTAGCCAGGTAAATCTAGTCTTTGCTTCCAATCTCTAACATCACCTAAAATAGAGGATGATTGACTTTCTACACATATAAGTTATTGGTTCGATACCAGTCTGTAACAATTATGTTCCTTTTATTGGAATCTTTGTATTTATTTTTTTTTGTATCAGCCAAACATATATACATTATTCTCAGTTGTAGCTGAAAACACAGAAACATGAATAAAGTTAATGCATCACAAATTACACTCGAGGAAGATACATCTACTCAATACTAACTGATAGGTCACCACAAATAAGTCGTTGCAATATTAGGGTAATAGAGAGAGAAATTAAAATACTGCGATGTGTCAATGCATAACAAAGACATTATGAATAGATATCATTTCATACAAAATACAGACCATCTCCCCACTAGATTGTTATAACATAGGTTTTGTGGTTAGAGAATAAAAGAGAACTGCTGGGGGAAAGATCCACCTTGTCACTGATCTTTATCAAGAACCAAATCTGTTGTCAATTTCTAAGCTTTCAATTACATGACATTTTTATTGTTAATTTTTCAGTGGGATCCTCAAACCAGGATTGAATGCTATCATGGGCGCCACTGGAAGCGGTAAAACCTCGTGAGTTTCACATATTAAAATCTTAGGAAAGTTACCACTTAAACTGATCAGAGTAGAATTATTACTAGTATTGTTAGCAACAGTAGTTGTAGAATGGTAGTAGTATTTGCAGTATTGTCTGTACTGTATTAGGTGGGCTTTTTTACGTTCTTTTTTACTGAGTTTTTTTTACCAAAATTCAACTTTGTGACTCAACATTGTTTTCTATTTATATTATTTAAAGCCTATATATAATGATAAAACAGTTAACTAACTCATTGATTTCAATCGCTTAGAATATTGCACTCATTGCTAGACAACTCATGCAATATTCACGGCCCGTCAACACACTCGTTAGTTACCCTGTATGTACAAACTAATACTATTTTGTATCCAATAAATCAATGGAGAGTTAAAAGATGAATAGAGAGAATGCTCCTGTGATAAAGTATGCAGGACAGTAATAAACAGGCTTTTGTAATACAAGGCTTGAAGCAAAGGATCAATAACTATAACGTATCAGTATTGTTAAAAGCTTTTAAAAACCTTTCTCGTTTATTGCACTCTTATAGACGCCTGTGGTAACAGCAGGGAGACAGTAAATGTGCAGAATTGCCATGTTTGAAGTTTCTATGTTCATGGAAATAAAATAGCATTAATCAAAGTAGCAATAATAGTACATGCAGTACTATAGTAGAAGCACCAGTTCTAGTAGTGTTAGAGTAGCATCAGACTAACATAGACTATTAGTTCAGGAGACTGAAAAACCTATTTACATAGGAGTCTCTTCTGGGAAGAATTGTAAAAGTGTGTATCAAGATATTTTGTCTATGGATGGGAAACTAATGTTTACTTATGATGAACTATTTCTGCCATTTAACCAACCCAACTTAGCACTAGGCCTTTGGAACAACAATAACCCATTTTTCTGGCATCTGCAAAGTATATAATTAAAATTAAAGGTTTGATTTTTTCTATAGTCAAGGAACACACTGGAGGGCCATGAAATTCTGTTTCTAACATATGGCTCCCATTTGTACATCTTCCTTAGGTACAAATACATAATATTTTGGATTTAACGGTAAATGTCATCTATCCTTGTATTTATTCTAGGTTGCTAGACGTTATTGCAGCACGGAAAGACCCGGCCGGTCTGAAGGGTACCATACTACTAAATGGCAAGAAAAGGCCACCTAACTTCAGGCTCATGACAGGCTATGTCGTCCAGGTATTTAATCCTTATCTGTTTTCTCAGAAACTAGATGTTAAGGAAATAATATAACAACAATATGAAATTATATTAGAATATAATCAAATAATATAATAATGTGTAGCTGTATACACTGGGAAACCTAGTTAAATTGGTATTTAAATCAACTTCAACCGCAGCAGAACATGGTACATTTAGTCATATGTCATATAAAGGGTGGTCTCCACTGGCTGCGGTAAGCTCTGCGGTAAGCTTTGCGATGGTGCTGTGTTGTTGAGGAGTGGCGAGGTCCTTCCTACTGACCATGTAGGCAAGGACCTCGTCATTCCTCACCACCTACAGAACCAGCACAAACCATCGCAAGGCTTACCGCAGAGCTTACCGCAGCCAGTGGAGACCACCCTTAAGTCATAATTTGAGTAATTTTGGTAAGATTTTGTTTGTTGTAATAGCTGGAATGCATGCAGCTTTAAATGCTTGGGATGCAGTCGAGGAAGATATCATTATGTAAATTATCACTATACAGAATAAAATTTATGTCCCACCATTAAATTTCTTCTTAATCCAATGTAACGCACATGAAAATAACAAGATGCAACTTGTAGTAAATATAATGACATGGCCCAAACCTATATTTCAGGATGATGTAGTGATGGGAACACTGTCGGTGAAGGAGAACTTCATGTTCTCTGCCAACCTTCGGCTGCCTCGCTCAGTGTCTACCGCGGACAAGAAGGAGCGAGTGGCCAGCATTGTTAATGAGCTGGGCTTGTCTCATGTCGCTGACATGAAGGTACAATACATATTTATTTATTTATTTATTTATTTATTTATTTTGATCACTAAAATTTGATGAACAACACTTTTGGTTAGAGACTTTATTTTTTTCTAACGATTCGGGTTTGTATGATGCCCTTCCTCAGGGGAGAAAGTATTAATTATTAAAGCGATACCAGGAAGACCAATTGTATGTGATACTTTGAGAGGGATCATTCCTTTTCGATACTCCATTACATCAGAAATGTATATGTTTATTGAATAAAAGTTTTATGTATATCTATATAGTATATATTTTACCAGGGTTAGCTTCTACTGTTCCGCCACTAGTGCATAGACAGTATGCTGTTAGTCCATGTCCACTCATTCTACCTGCCTCCCTCTCATCTCTCATATTTCACCGCCCTTGATATAAACTACAATGTGTTGCTAAGGGCGTAAAGCAGCCGTCCCAAAGCTCATTCATTTCATTTCTACATACAAAAATAGGTCAGAAATGAAGTGCTCAGAGAGTTCCTTGACATGTTGCTACCATGGATCAAAATCATGAATTAACTAAAACAACGGGAATCATTTTCAGTGTTACAATCCCACCATCTGTGAATCAAATTATAAAGAATATAGCAAAACAGTACTGAAAAAGGGTTCATATGAATTGTCCTTGAATTTCTTGGCAGGTTGGAACTGAGTTTATTCGTGGAATCTCTGGGGGAGAACGCAAGCGGACCAACATAGGGATGGAGCTCATCATCTCTCCCAAAGTTCTGTTCTTGGATGAACCAACCACAGGTTTAGATGCCAGCACTGCCAATGCAGTACTTCTTCTCCTCCACAGGTGGGCTATTTAGTATTATCACTATACTGGGTTCCCGCGGATTTTTAAAATTTTTAAATTCCGATTTACCTTTTTTTGTTGTTGTTACTTTTATTTTGACGGTTAGACAATATCAGTGGGTCAATCTCCCTGAATTGGGAGGATCTCACGCCCTACTGGACACGTTTTTAAGGTCATAAAAAGTCAGGGAATTTCGTAATTGGTCATTGAAAGTCATTTAAAACGAAAGAAAGTTGGGTCTCCTGAGAACTTTTGGTCGTTCGGAGATTGCCAATCAAAATCATCAGAAAGCCATTTTTCAAAAATAATTTCGGGTGGGGGGGAAAGGGGGATGCCTCCGGACCCCCTTAGCGTATAAGCCTCATATTCTTGGTCCCATACAGTTTGGCAGCCTTGATCTTGTATAAAGTAAATATAATACACATTAAAATACACATCCCTCCAGAACCCACCACCATTTACAACCAAATTTCTTTTTAAAAAACAATCTATTGGGACAAATTTCGTTTAACTTTCAAAAAATTTCAAAATGTGATTTTGTTTGTATCAAAATTGTTTTCTCCCTGAAATACATGCCAATATTTCTCTCATGCATTATTGTAATATTTGAAGAAAATAAGATAATCCTTATTATTTCAGACTAGGGAGGCAAGGGAAGGTCATAGTGCTATCTATTCATCAGCCTAGATATAGTATTTATAAGTTATTTGACCACCTTATCCTCCTGGCTGGTGGTCATTTAGTCTATCAGGGACCAGGACATGAGGCTGTGGATTACTTCTCTAGTATAGGTAAGCTCTTTGATTTATCACATAATGTCTTTACAATTCTAATTACAATATAATATGGAAATAGGAAAATTAATGTTTGTTTCCTTTAGTACATGGATGACTCTGCTAGCTTGGGGTCTTTGGAGTCCCTAAATCCCTAAATATAGCAATAGCCAATATATTTTATAGCAATAGCCAATATATTTTATAATTCTTAAGTTAAAATATTTTAATAATCACATGTAGAATCTTTACTTTCTCAAATTACGTCTACTATTTGTAACACATTTAATGTGTCATCATTCTATATTTATAAAAGAATGAAATCAATTTAAATTGTAAGCTATCTCTTGATGTTAAACATATAGAGAGACTCATTAGTTGTGCTACATCTGTTTTCTTAAGTGTCCAATGATAACTGCATGGAACAGTTGCATCGGTGCTATATTTGGGTCAGATTTTCAGAAAATGTACAATTGGCAGCTGTACACATTTAGTAAATTCTGCTAAACTATAGGTTGCAATTTGGTCACTACTAGGCAAATTTGAGTATATTCGGCATTGCATTGATTCTAGCAATCTATTTGGTAAGGTTGAATTATATTTTAAATTTTATTTTCGTCTGAAATTTGGTGGCTTATTTGAGAGGTTTGGTCAAGGTTAATTGTACATTTTCTGGCGACTTCACCCATATATATGTATTAGTAAGAGTAAAATAATAAAGCCAAAGGCAGTGGGGTTCATAAATGGATTGGTTAGATACTGATGTAAACCAGAGCTAGCGGGGAAGCGGGGATATGATGTACTAATATTGATAACATCTTAACTAATGTTAAGAGTTAAGAGTTTATTACCAAAGAAAAGAAAGGATTTAAATCGTGACGCCACAATATTCGTGTAAATAAGTACCCCAACTAAAGTGGAAATAGTTAGGAAGAGTTGGATTTTTCCCTTTAACTTAAAATTTGTGATGTTTTCTACAATTGTTTCTTTACTTATAGTAGATTTAGTTGTTCATTAGGTTCAATTGGAAAACCTGCATTTTGCAGATATGCTATACCTAGTTTCAATGTACATCAACTTTGAAACACAAATCTGTATATGAGTCAGATTTTCAGAAAATGTACAATTGGCACCTGTACACATAGATTAAATTCTGCTAAATTAGGCTGCAATATGGTCAATATTAGGTGAATTCGAGTATATTCAGCATTACATTGATTCTAACAATCTGTTTGGTTGGGTTGAACTGTATTTTGAACATTATTTTCGTCTGAAATTTGGGTTATTTCAGAAGATTGGCGAAGTTGAATTGTACATTGTAATTGTACATTTTCTGAAAATCTGACCCATATCCATCTCTATTACAGGACATGTGTGTGAGACTCATAATAACCCAGCCGATTTCTTCCTGGACGTCATCAACGGCGATTCTACAGCAGTGCAACTTACTAGTGATAATTATGGTAAGGGTAGAAAATGTTTTATATATATAATAATATATGGACCATATATAATTATTGTACAATTATTGCGAATTAAAACTTCAACCAGAAAATTAATTGGGGAGAGAAGACGCAGTGGTCTGAGGTGTTGTCTTTGGACCCAGAGGCATGAGAATTGTAACAAATGCAAAATTGTATGATCTGTCGTTTTTATTACTCGCGTAACATTTTCTTGTCCGGAGGTAAAAAAAAAAAAAAAAAAAAAAAAGTGTGGTGTATATAAATAATATCAGCTTGATTACTAAATTAAAGTCATAGTAAATTTGACATACAAGTTAGAGCGTGAACTGTTTATTCATTTTTTGTACTTCGATGTATTAGTTAAATAGTAAATCACTCAAAAAGGGCTAATTGACTACTATTTTTTGACTGGGTTCCATGAGATTATCATTGTATGAAACTGGACTCAATAGAATTTTAAAAAAAATAAAAATTGTGGGTTCAAAGCCCGTTGTGGGCATTTGTGCTATTTTGCCTCCACCCCAGTGTTTGCTGCCTGAGTTATAAAAGGCCGGTTGTATACATGAGTGTCTTAGGCGCTATGCATTTTAAAGATGTGGAATATTATGAAAGACTAAGGTTTAATGCCCGTACATTTGATCTCATCAATAGATGGTACTATATTATTATCATTTTTTATTCGAGGAAGATCAGCTAAAGGAGCTGAATTAAACGGTCTGGTAAAACGTTATACAACAATAGATCATATTATACTACCCCAGGATTTAGTGCAAAACCAGCTATAGGAGCTGAACTAAGCAGCCTGGTAAAACATAGTGTTTTTCTTAAATCAGTTTAAAATGTTCTGTAGTAGAATGTAGTAAAGGCCTGAAATAATAAGAATTCATTCGTTTTACTGAAAGATTGTCATTAGTTTTGGCATGACCCAAGTTGTAGCCCTCTATGAATCTTTATCTGCATGTATTTCTGATCACTTTTAATTTCTGCTCATATACCTGACTAATTTCAGATACGGTTGATCTACAAGCAGTAACTGTGGATGAAAGTACAGGCACAGAGGATGCCCTAGCCCTAGATCTCAATAAGAAGTACAAGCAATCTAAATTGTATTTTAAGTAAGTACATGAATGTATCAGATAGATAGAATCACAGATTTATAGGGGATTTGAGTTCAAGCCATTTATATTTCAGTATGTTAGCTTTTTTTCAGGGATGAAAGTCTTCAGTATTTATACTGAAATCAGTATTTTTGAAACCACCTTATAGAAATTATCGAAAAATTCCATCATTTTTAACTCAAAATCTTCAGAAAAGAATCTTCAATTTTCAGAAAGATTTCACAAGATTTCGTCAAAACTTTCCAAGATTAAAATCATCAAAATAACTTTTCAAATTTCCCCCGAACCCACCTACCTATGGGTGCTTTTTATTTCTCCTTGTCAGAAATATTTCAGTATTTTTGCCATGGCCCCACTTTCCTCCCTGTTTTACCAAGGCCGATAAGGAATTTCTTAGATAATTGACTAGATTTTTTAAATGTTCCTTTGTGTTACATGTAGAGGTTTTCAAGACTGCAATGATTCCATGTAAATGATTAAATCATGTGCAGAACATATGAAGAGAATGGAACGAGATGCTAGTAATTGCATATTTATTGGACGAGATTACATAACAATCCGAGTCCGATAGATATTCAATTACTATAGTGCTGCACCCCAAGTTAGGGACTTTGCTTATTACCCACTTTTTTTAAAAAGAATCCTTGATAATTAAAATGTTTTCCTTGTTCACATAAGACTTAAGATAGATACTAGAAGTCAGAATCTTGTCTATGTTCCAAGTGATTATGATTTTTGTATCATTAAATTCGAATTTAGAACCTTAAAATGGAATATTGTCCTCCAAATGTTCATAATTTAATCGTGCCATAGGCATTTTCCTGGTATTTTTTCAAGAATGAGAGACAATCATGCCTGCATATATGTCAAACTTTAATTAAAAGAAGAGAATTAATTAAAATTTTAAAATAGATTGACTCCACATATTGTATTTCTAAGTAGATTCAAAGAAAACAAAATTTATTTCCACAATTAGATAGAAAATATAG